>QGSO01000319.1:707340-1289157 GCA_011037825.1 Carya cathayensis
ATATGAGGAAGCAGATGGCAACACGACTACCCACTAATTAATTAATTTCTGTCCTATAGTACTTGAGGAAAAAAAATCAAGCTAGCAGACCAAACTTAATTATATGATTGGGTCCATTGGTTTCTTAAACGCACCTAGTGCGCTCGCTCGCTAGCTGTAGCTACGTGAATCACACGGACCGACTTCAATTGCATGGACGACTTAAAACTTTTAGGTCAAGTAAATGATGGATGGATCAGGATGGATGGATGATATTCTAAAAGTCATCATACCTACCACTTAAAATACTAGAAGCCTTAATTTCATCATACACCAGCTAGCGATGATATCAGCACTCTCACGCATGCAGATATTTGAACCCCTTCGTCATCATCGATCCATCCTGCATCATTAATCCATGAGCAACTAGTTAATTGCGTGGCATCGACGTTGCATGCAGATCATCATATTATTAATTAATCAACTCCCTTTCTTCTAATAATTTAGTGGGATTATCGTGGAAGTCTTTTTTAAAACAAGAAAACGAAAAAGTAGTGATTTTTCATTAATTTGCTTTTGGAGTTCCCCAAGAGCTAGCTAGCCCATGCATCGATCGATCATGATCATCTATATATATATATATATATATATATATAGTTAGCTAGGTCAAGAACATCAGACTTACTTCAGATCATCATAACCTAGCTGCGCGCGCGCGCGAAGACTTTTCCTTATTAATATTCCATGGAAGACTTGCGACCAGGTCGTTGAGAAAATAACACTACACAATATCTAAACTAATTCGTGGTTGCGCTCGTGTGGACCACTTGAAATTAGAAAGATGCAGGATTTAGTAAGATTTGATGATGATCTCCAAATTAGACGTTGAAACGGTCGTAAGGGCATGCATGCAGTACTAGTACTACTATATATATGCTGGAGAATTTCGATCGTTTCTTCTTACGTACGTGCGTACAGCTAGCTTTGGTCCCTTTGGATAAGCTGATCTTGTACCTTTTGTTGGCATGGACGGACGTGATTTTCTTTCTTCCACCCATGCATTACTTCGTTGAGAGGCCGTTTCTTCTGACTTCGGAAGAATCTCTCGTTTCACATTGAAAATTATATCATTTGCAATTCAGGACAATTTTTAGCCGTTCCTGGCTTTATAATTGATCTTAACTCGATCGGGATGGCCTCATTAATTATTTGTTGCTTTTTTTCTTCTATAGCGCGCTAGCTGAAAACTGACATGATCATGACTTTACAAGTCCAGAGATTTTCAATCTTCGCTTCTTTCACTTCGCTTTTTGTCATCTTCATGTGTTTCTTTCTCTCTCCGATCTCGATCTTCATTTTCTCAATTAATTTCTTCTTTTTTACCATTGAATATTACGGTACGTACGTATCGATGAATATTATTGAAAGATATATAATTGTTTTTTGTGATCGATCATAAGGATACTTAGTACATGGGTATAATAAATCTACGATATCCTAATTAAAAGTTACATGAAATCGATTCCTCAAACACTAACAATAATATCTTATCATACAATTATACGGTAAAAAATTAAAAATGAAACCTGACGAGTAGTTCAATTGGTCAGCCTTTGGGTTTACTTCACAATGGTCATCAGTTCGAGTCTCCTCAAGACCACAGGAGGTTTATTTCGCCGTTAACTTCAGGGTCCCGTGAATTTAGTCGAGATGTGCGCAAACTGGCCCAGGCATCCACGGATATAAAAATAAAAATGGAAGCTTCAACTCAACGGTATGTGGGCCGGCATGAGGTTTCATTACATTTTGTAATTTTAAAAGAAGTTATATTATATATATATATAGTAAAACTATAGTGCTTCATTTACATTGTTTTGTAAATACTAGGAAATTTATCAGATTAAATTCTAGGAAATAATTATCTCCCAAAAGTGAGAGTTATCTGTAAAATTGGGTGTACGTACCATTTACCTTCTTAAAAAGAATTTAAAAAATTTATAATAGTATCTGAGTAATGGTACATCTACAACTTTCTTACAACTACTTTACAACTTATTTTATTATCAACCAATGCAATCACGCCACTTCATTAAAAAAAAAAAAAAAACCTCTCAATTTTACAAAACTACCCACAATTTCATATTATTTTCGTTATTCAATTGACGTAGATAAAATCAACTCTTTTCCTTTTTATAGGTGACCTATTTATATAAGCATATATTTGTAAATATTTGCAAAATTATTAAGTTGGAAAAAAAAATGTTTGTTTGACATGTGCATGTATATAAAAGCACACGTTCTTCTTTATTTCATGCACATGGACTCTATTTTATCTGCTTGGACCTTCAAAAGGTGTAGCCTAATTTCTATTGACTACTTTTCCTATTGGGTTTAGCCCCTTCTCTAAGTCTGAATGACGAGATCCCAAGCCCAAAACTTTACTGGACTATGATTGGATGCTTTTCAGTGGGCCCACCAAAGATCCCCTGCTCGTGGCCCATTTTTCTCTAATGAATAATGCCCAAATGAATTTCAACGGAAATAGTACAAGCCCAGCCTTTTTTGTTTTTATTTTGCATGGAGTAATATTAAGTAGAATCTCAAATGGACAAATGCTCTAAAAACTAAAAAGTATTCTGCAAAAATGTTTTTTCCTACCCGCTATAAGAGATCAAAGAGTGCAGTCATTTTTATAGAAAATGATAGGATTATTACTATTTTATTACTTATTTATTACTCATTTTGCATTTGATTTTTTTAATTTTTTATTTTACTTAATAGTTGAGGAAGTGACTATTAGTAAAATTATATATTTTTAAAATTTTTTCTTAATGGTTAAGGATGTTAAAAAAATACTTAAAAGCAAATGATAAAAAAAATATAAAAAATTCCTAATATCTTTTAAGTAATAAATAAGTTATCTTATTTTTGTATACTCTTTTGTGTATTTTAATAATATAATTATTTATAAATTAAAAAATAATTAATGCATCCAATCATATCAATGAAATGCATAAAAAAAATATGTAAAAATATCTGTGTATAACATTATTTGTAGGTTTATATGCATTATTGATTAATCAAACAGTTTTTTGGACACTTTTTCTTTCCATATAAATATAAATATATATTCTCGTCCGCTGAACAGCATTCTCAAGAGGAATAAACGGTAAAAAGCTTGCCCCTGGTGACCTCGGCGAAGGGTTCGCCACCGTGGACTGCATAGTGCAGAATGAGGAACATCTTGGTCTTGGTGGACATGACTTCCTTGAGCTCCACCAAGTTGGGGTGTCGGACCAGGCGCATGAGCGAGATCTCGCACTATATCTGCTCCATCATGCCTTCTTTCTTCATCACCTGGTCCTTGGTTATGACTGTAATCGCCGCACTCTCACCGAATACCCATTTCTTTGCCGTAGTAGCCCTTGGATGCTATTATTGAATTGCATAAATTTGGCGGCTTTGCTTTGGAAACAAGTGTAAATAGGTATTTCGTTTACAATGTCGGTGGAACATACTGTAGAGGAATCCAAGAACGAACAGCGGATATGCATATCTTCAAGGATTCCACCGAAGGGTTTGTGAGTTGAAAATGAAAAACTCGTGGGCTGCAGGCGGGGACTGAGAAATCTCTTCAATGAAGTTGTTGATTGGGAGGAATGGTGGAGGAGGAGGGTTCCGGGTTGGCTTGAATCATTTGGAGCACCTGGTATTATCTTGGGTGCACACAGTGCAATATTGCCGAGTTTTTAAACGAGAGAGTTTCTAAGAGCAGTTACAAAGTTTTCATGCCATTTTAATTTGGGCTTCTGTAAGCTGGTACTCTTCATTTTGGGTTTCCTGGAGACGATATTGGTCATGCTGGTTTGGGTACGGACTTTACTAATTAAGATCAGCGACAAAGAATTTGCAGATCCTCGATCGGTTTGAAAGTTTTCAAACCTTTGATTGAGGTAGCTAGCCATTTCTGATTTCTTGATAGGTTGGAGGTTGCTTTGTTTTGGTCCATCACCATGTTGATATGGATGATCAGCTGCATGCACGGCCAGTTAGCTAGCTAGTACTGCTGGAAACTGGGACTCAATTTCTTTCACAAAAAATCTATGAAAATATAGCATTCATCCATATATAGGATCCCCCTCAAAAAGTTCTTCCATAGTAACTCTTGCATGCCTCCAGCCATTAGTACTTGAACCAATCAATGCACTTTCTACCCACATCGATAGCACTAACAACAGCTAGCCATGCATTGCCCAAGCTTCAATATTTTTTTCCCATAACCTTTTAATCATTACAAAAGATCGATCAGGAAAAGATAGATGCCATTGATATGCAGCAGCAATCACAAATAATTGCTTTCCTCGTTGACCAATTGCAGCATTAATTTAGTTTTGGGCTTTAAGTTTCTTTCATTTGGTAGTAAGCTGCTGACTGGCCATGCGATTGGGCACAGTGCCAGATCAATATTGCACTATATATTAGATCATTAAGCTTCAAGATAATCATCAAATACTATTTGCATAACCAAACTCTAATTTGATTTAATTGTACATTCTTCTTATAATTCCTATCTCACTATATATATTATTTCATGATGTGGTATTAACTATCAACTTGTAGATGTTTTTAAAAATAATAATAAATTTGAATGTTAATATACAGTATCAGATGAACACAGTGGAATAAGGAATTAATAGATCTACTTGCAATATATAGCAATTTTATTTTGATATTTGATCTAAAACAATGATATATATCATTTATTTATTCTTCATTGCTTATCATTTTCCTATATAGACAAGTGAAACGATGAATTATCCCTCTACAATGAGATGATAAAAGGATGGTGATCACTATGATAAGTAGCATCACTCTGACTGTCAAAATATATTATAACTGGAAGTATTTTATCAACAGTGTGCTTTTTTTTTTCATATATTTTAGGCTAAGAGGTAGAGAGCTGTTTCTCCAGCTTTTAACCCCCAGATTTTAACTTGGATAATTCATAAATCTGACAAGCTAGCACTAACATGGAAGATATCACAAAACAACTCCGATCCTATCATGATCAGAAATATATTTTAGCAGAATTCTCCGATGAACTAGAGGCCGGAGGCATGCACATATATATATATATATATATATATATATATATATATATATATGTATAACATTGGCAAAAACTGAGCTAATTACCACTTACCAGAGGAAATATTTTAAATCACCATTTATTGCAGCCAGCTTGTGAAAAATATTCTCTCCAAAACCCAATTAAATAGATATTTGAGCAAATCACATATATTGCTATTCCGCAACAGCAAACTTAGAAGTTGTAACTCTGTTTGAGGTGTACATGACGCACTTAATGCGCCACAGTGTAAAAAGAAAACATGAGATCTGTGATCTTAGAATCCTGAATTAGGGCCTAAGAATGCTTGCAAATAAGGTTTCAATGTAAAGCTGCTTAGGCTCGAGGCAAAGTTCATGATCAGCTCATGTAGTATTGGACCAAGCTGCATGCAGTGTGTGCCGATTACCTAACAGAAATCGTTTCAAGGAGGCAAGATTGGCATGAAGGAAAAAAGATGAATAGCCACATTTGGATAACAAGGCATGCTACATGAGTACTACACAACGATGTACGTTACACATAGGAACGTCATTAAATGGAAGACACCTAAACTGCATGCATTTTCATCAAGCTAGCTATCAAGCCACATTGTTCTTCAAAAATATATCAATTTAAATAAATAGAAATGAAAAGAGATACTAATATGTAACACAATTAATTAAGGAAATATATATTGCCCGGCTGCAGAGTTGGACAGGACGCACTCATTTACAAATTATAACTACTGGATCAATAATGATGAGATTTATAATGTGCAGAAACGATTGTAACATAATTAAACATGAAACTCTAAGTTAATACAAGATCAGCTTGCTTTTCACAAATATTTGGATGATCTATCTGTAAACATGACAAGAAGAAGATCAACCAAGCGTACCAGCAATCATTGAAATTTATGTTATTATAATGGAGACGACAAATTGCACGGTACCTTAACATGACTATATATCTCTAAAACTACCACTAAATTTAAGGACCTTTTTTCAAAGATTAAAACAGATCTAGCATTATATTTGGAAGAGAGATCAGAGAGAGTCATTCATCAATAGCCCTGAAAACTGGGAAAATTTGATAACTAGAGGAACCATGAAGAGCCAGGGGGACAAACTAATTAAGGTGGAGAGAAATTGGTATCACATGCAGCATATATATAGCTAGCGAGGACAGTACTAGTGATTCTTTAATTCAAAAAGCATGGCATCGATCAAAAGCTATGAGCATACAAGCAATAAATATTTTTTTATCACATCATCATATATATATATATATATATGTATATGTATGTATACAAGCTAGCACTTGTGATATCACATCATAGAGCAATATTGCTGCATCTGAAAGTTTTTTACATGCCACCATTATGTCATTCAGCGCCCAACTGAGGGTGAAAAGCCTACCAATTACCGTGAACTTGGTCTTGATCTTACTTCATGTATGTGTTCAAGTTTCAAAATGCTCAAAAATGCAATAACATGCTTAAAGCAGCTTATAACCCACCAACTTGTCGAATATTTTGTGCAATTCTTGAACCCACAATTTTCTGTTTTACAAGTAAAAGTATCATGAACTTCATTTTTTTACAAGTAAACAAAATGGATTAATTAAAAGTCCGATCGAACCTCATGAACCTGTCGAATATCTTGAACCACATAACTAATCGCATATGAGATTTCTTTCCCTTTTTGGTTCACAAATTAAATAAGGTAGCTTTATTATCTCCAAGGTCAATAAGAAACACTTTTTGAAAGCAAAAAAGAAAGTGTTTTGATGGACAATATAAGAACTACGATTTCGTTATTCTTCAACCACAACCACCACTTTCCTTAGCCCCTGGTATGCATGACCTCCTAGTTAGCCATTGTGAAAATACCATCCATGGCCGCCAAACTCAAATTCACCATTTATCATAACATACCAAAGACCTTTATCACACACCATGACCACACAATCCACACCTACCCCAAAAATTCAAACCAGTAAAAACCTAACAAACCAGCCATCACCACCCATCATATTAAGATCTCCTCACAACCAACTCCTTAACACCCAACCCCAATAGGGAAACTAATTCCACCCTCGACATGACCTGTTGGCCAAAGAAAGAACAAAATTTCTGACCTGGCCCAATGCCCGATCTTATTGATCAAAACCACCACCAGTACCACCAATCTTGCCCAATAACTCAAAAGAGCTCGCTATGTCTTCCCTCTCCAATTCATATGATGTCATCCTCCTAGGGTATCAAAACAACCAAAAAGACCATCCTCAAGCCCTATCATTCACATTGATGTCATCATCCAATGGTCATTTACTTCCTTAAAGACAAAAGCTGCTCCAATAAATCAACAAATTTGTCATCTAGCTCTTCGGTTGAAGTTGGCGTACACTGCACTATCTTTAGGCAGAGAAGAAGTCAAAAAGGCCAATCAAGGAAATGAGGGGGCCGAAGATGACGGACTCCTACCACACAAAAAGCAAATTTGTTAGTGAATTCCACCCTTAAGCAAACAAAAGCTCATGAGATTTGATACCCATACCCATACCCACCCCTCATAAACCTCAAAGCCAGTAGTTCTGAAGCAGCTCATCATTTGAAAAAGACTAGTCGTTGTAATTGAACATGACCAAATATCAATGACAACATTTCTTAATTAAGCCCACCAACATGCATGCATTTCTTCAACTCCATATAATCACATTCAAGATTCCTTTCCATTTCTTCCACCTACAAAATTATGCACCTTAATTTCCATCTTTTGTTATATACATCCTATATAATTACATGGGCTATACAATATGCTTAATGCTTTCATTAATAAAAATTCTTGATTACTTGTGAAAACAATGCTACTCTTTCCTCCCCATGCATATATAAGGATTCTCTAGCTCTTATTTCATATATTGCTAGGTTAATTATGATTGCATTATTTGTATCCAGAGTTTATTATTATTTTTAAATGAGAGATCGAACTCCCTTTTATTTGGACGTTTATTATTAATTTAATGTCCTCATCAAGTTTTTTTTATTATTTATTTAAATGTGGAAATGATGGATAAATGATAGATTAAATATAGAATGTCCACCCGAATCAGCATGATATTCTTTTGTTCTGCGCCATTCTGCACGAGAAAATATTATAAGAATCCTTGATACATATATAATACATACATAAATACATAATACGTACACACTCACACACATATATGTATAATATAGCTAGGCAGACCGATCAAGATATACATAGGTTACGTTTTGAAAAAAAGAACATTCAGTACATCTTGATCAATAAGCAAAAGAAAAAAAAAGGGTTTCATGATGGCTTTTAAAATATTGAAATCAAGCTGCTTTGAACCTCAAGAAAAAAAAATCTTCCCTCCTCCCAAGAAAATTCTCCAGAATTGAGCTTAGGAGTTTCCTACACATTGATTTAGAAGGGGCATTATTATAATTACAAAAATATAGTCCTCGATCTACATATTATAATTTCAAAATTCATTAGTACCACTGGCTAGCTAGCATATGTCTAACGAAAATTCATCTTGATGGACATCTAATAGCATCAGAAATCAATTGGAAACCATAGTACTAGCTTATGCATTCCAAAAAAAATGTAAAATGCCGGCCGATTCATGCATTCATTCATGATGATCAACCACTCTTCCATTTTGATGAGCATCCATGCATCCATGCAACTACTCTTCCATTTTGATGAGCATCCACTTACTACGTACTAGTATTCCAACTCCTTATAAGTTTTTCAAACAAATGACTTCCAATATGTTGCGACTAAATACATAAATACCGAACACAATAAAAGGAATAGCAAAATATATAATGCATGCATGTCACATGTTGTCTGGTCTTAAACAAAAGCATACATATATATATGACTAATGCTATACTCTATACTCACGTCCTATTTACATCTCACTATGTTATAAGATGTGTCATATTTATCATTATTATATGATAAATAATCATCTAATAGTAATAAATGTGTCGCGTCTTATATAGTAAGAGGAGAGTGAGATCGTACTGGTGTGGTGTATATAATAGAATTTTTCACATCTATGCGTGCCAACATGGCCCAAACATGTATAGCAGTAATTAAAGTATCAACACCCCCCCCCCCCCCAAAAAAAAAAGATAAAAAATCAGAAAGTAATTTATAACACCAAGATACTACAAAAAAAATAAATTTTTATGACTATTATTTTGTAACCAAAAGAACTATTTCCGATAAATACGTACGCCGTGATTCCTTTTTTAACCGTGCATCTTATTATGGGAGTCTCATTATACGTACATGATCATCAGATGATAACAGTAAAGATAAAATCATCTCTAATTAAAATTCTAAAATTAACATAATTAGAACAGTAAAAACAAGACATTAATATATAATTAATCAAAACCTCGTAATATGTACAAAACTCTAGTGCTATAGGACGGTGGGACTGAAAATGTGCCAGCAATGTCAACGTTCTAGCATACCGTAAACAAAATTCTGAATTGCAAATTGAATTAGAGTAAAGATATATATTACACAATTATCTCACTTGCATTTCATTATATATGATATGGTGTATTTATTAATATTTGATAATAAAGAACATTCAATAAATAATTATTTAATGATGATAAATGTATCCGTTGGATGCAAACAGGATTAGTAGTCGAACATTCCATTTTGCAGCCTAGGCATTTGGTAGTAGTAGACATAAATGTCTGAAATTGAATCGTCACTAGAAGTTAGAACATATAATTAATGAGATGTTGTAACTCAACATAAAATAGTAGTACTATATATAGCTAATGCTCCTACCCAAGACCGCACAGATATATAGAGAATATTGTCGAATCTATGAATGAATACAGTATACAGGATGAGATAAATTCCTGCAGAAAGAGTCGGATGAAACTTAAAAGAGTACCAAAGCAAAATCATGATTGACGAAGTATGACTCTTTCGGGTGGAATTTTTCGATTCCATGTATCATGCATGCAGAATCCAGACATCGAAATGATCTGATCACAAAGGACACAACAGCAAGTAAAGATTAGGGATCTCAGCAAAATACTCATAAAAGAATAAGCCATCTATTTCTCTGTTGATTTGCAAGTATTGAAATTAATTATAAATAACGACTGTTGTTTATTTAAGAGGCACAAACCAAACTCTATCCAGTAGAAAAGAAGGGTTATTGGAAGCACGCCCAAACCTGTTTGACAATGTAAATTCTCTGGAGAGAGTTCGATCTTGATATTGAGTTGAAGAATCCTTAATATATATATATATATATACACGCCCGCCTGCAAAACATCAATACAGGCAACATACTATTTCCGTAAAATTCCCATTACCATGACCTAACCCAAAGAGCTTACATCTGTTGAATTTTGCACTCAATACGTCCCATCAAATAGCAATTATAAGACGAAAAATGATAGAACTTGTTTTCAAAGATCATATTGGAATTAGTGGTTTTCTGATCCAAAGACCCATCAGCACTAGGGAAGTAAAGGACCAAAAGACTTCTGCAGTCAGCCACTCATGCCAAAAGCGACCTCTCTAATTATGGCTAGAATAGGGTTTCAAATTAATATAAATAATAATATCTATCTGAAGCGAGATAACAAGCAACCAGAACCTAGCTAGATTCAGGTGGAAACAGACCCCAAGCAGAATCAAATCTCGAGTGAAAAATGCATGCGCAGGAATAAAAAAGGGGATGGCGCTACAAAGATGGCATACTTGCTACTTAAGAAGCAGAAAAGGGAATAGGAGGGAGGAGTTGGTGAGGACCATACTACTCCTATCTAACGTGAATGGTCCCATGCTATAAACAAGTTTTGCCGCTTAATCCGCACAGTAATCGGCCATACCTTCTCGCGAAAACTACATCAAAAGTCACGCTTTCAACAATAAATCTATAATATACAAAATTAAGCATAAATTATTTGTCGAATTCCAAACAGTAGACGCTGAAAACACCTGTTCACGATCCATCCAACCCTCGATTATCATCGTGATCGGCTCTTGAAGTTGGAAGTCCCAGAAAGCCAAGAAAAATATTATATAGGAAATATCAGAGAGAGACAGTGAGAGATAGGATCTGAAACAAAGGCAGGACGGAGGAGTGGTGATAATGGTTTGGATTTCTCCGGCAATGGAATCTGACAGAAAGAGAAGTAAGCACGCAAAGCAATAGTATAGACTTATACCATGTGGCTCTGTGTGCTCACTCTCTTCTGTCAATTTCTATGCCCCGGAGAAACGGAAATCAGAGAGGAGTGGAAGCGAAAATGAGTAAAGATAAAAGGCTTCCCAAATGAGGAAACGAAAAGGCTTCAGCATACACACTCAAAAAAGATAGAAAAAAAATATTGAGTCAGATCTGAAACACAGTGAGGCACATTTAAGGAAAGCAACCAAAAGTAGCTAACAATCTGCGATCTCATTCTGGTTTGGTGTAGAACAGAGAAAAAGTAAGCATTTTTAGGGTTTTCTCAGACCAAGAAAAAATAAAACCCAGAAACCAAAGAAAAGAAAACCCATGATCATCTCTCTCAGGCTCTTCATTCACAACAACCTCCCTTGTACTCTCCTTCCTCTCTCATGCATGATGTACAGGTGTCGGTCATGACACGTCTCCAGAGCCTCACTTCTTTCGGAACAAATCAAACAGTACCGACGGATACCACAGCGAATTGCACCCAAAAAGGGCCAAAATACGGAACGGAAGGGCTGTGACTTATCAAAAGAATGAGGAAAGTGATGAGGAAGGGGCGGATAGAGAGAGGGAGAGAGAGAGCTTTTAATGTTACGACAGAAAGAGTCAGTCACTCACCTGAGTCTAATCAACCCTCGCTTTGCTCGTCGCTTTTGTGTTGTTGTTTTTGCTTTTGGTCTGGCTTTCTCTCTTTCTTATCACGACTCGGTAAGTGCGTGCGTCTGTGCGTGTGTGGTGGGGATATTCTTCGCTAGTGTTCTTGTGTTTTTTATATGTACTATTTATCTTTCTTGCCGAGGGAAGGCAAAGGAGCAAAGCAGTACACGAAAACATTTTCGAGGATAAAACTTAAAAGAGGCCAGAGAGAGAGTGAGAGAGAGTGTGTGTGCGCGCAACTTGCATACGGATTTGGTTGGTTGGCTCAGACACTTGGATGGTACGTGTTGCTGTCATGGGTAGGTTGACCGGTGAAGGATTGTCAGCCGTTGATTCAACTCTCTGAAGGAGACTAATCTCTGCCATCGGATCAATGTGACGTGGGGTCTGTGTAAAAGTGTGGCCGCCTTTGTTACGGTCGTCTGTCACAACCCTTGATCGGTAAAATATTTGTTGTGGGGGAGATGGGACTGCGTTTTCTTTTTGGCTTTCTTTAAAGGGTAACTCCTTGCGACAGCAACCGCCAAGCTGGCACCAATCACTATGACCCTTTACACGTTTATCTTCGCTTAAAATCCCATCCAAACATCTAGTAGTACTACTTGACAAAACCCGGGACTCGTGGTTTTTTTTTCGTCTTTTTTTTTTTCTACTGACGTTGAAGATATTCTATTATTACTATGATGTTTAAAAATAAAGTATTTACGTTAATATAATTTAAGATCAATTTTAAAATTTATATCTTATAAATAAAATAATATGTATGATCTGTTCTACCCATGGATTTGAAAATAGAAAATTTCTTTTATAATATCGTAAATAAGTCATCAGTTTGATTTTAATTCATATCATCTCATCATTATAATTTTTTCAAATTTTTACACGTACAAAATATAAGAAACAATTCAACTTTTTTAAATCAAAAAATAATAATAATATTAAAAAATACTATTATTACAACATTTTATTTAAATTTTAATTTTCATATAAAACAATCTCATCTTATCTCACTATCCAAACAATCTTCTAGATTATGATTTGACTTGGAGATCAATACATCATGAGTACCAAATTACTAAAATTTTTCATTAATTCAGTTTAGACGCTGATCGATCCCATGCATTACGGACACTTTCGAAGGATTCATGATGGATGGATCGGAATAGCTTTTTTAAATACGTATTTAAAGTAATTTAATATATCAATCAATTAAATGGAATATAACTAAAAATAATAAAATGCTAATCGACAACACATGCATCATGAGTTGATCATCACATTATCATTCGTTAATTTGACTTGTACGTAGGTACAGATGATCTAAATCTTAGTACGTACTTCTGATCTAGTACGTCCATTTTAAATTTATAAACTGATCGTTTCTCAAACAATAAATGATCCAAGATTTGAAATTCTGTTTACATGATATATTATATATAGCACTGTACAGCTCTAATAATTAATAGCAGGTTCGTCGTGAGTGAAATTCAAACAGAGACAGCATCGTACGTACTGTAATTGCCAGAAAGCTGGCCAGCCGTTCTTGCATCAAGCTACTAGCTAGCATGGCTGATCGATCGGCTAGTCTCCGTTTCTGCCCACAATCTCGTATATATATAGCTGGTGGCATAATATTTACACACACAACATATACATGTTGTTGGGGGTCTTTTACTGGCATTTGATTCATTTATTTTTCTTACAATTGATATTACCATATATATATATATGTACGTACGTACAGCTCTACCCTGCAAATTATAATTAGGTTAACCATCGATTAACTTAAAGGTGTACATTCGGACCGATTTTTTTTTTTTCAGCCCCGTCTGGAACTCGGAAATCCAAATGAATCGGGGCGGGTAGAATATTAGTCTACCTACAAGCACGTCAACATGATACCTATATGTGTATAATAATACTTTTTCACACGGCCACGACAATAAACAAGCTACCTAGCTTATATATATACACACATAATTCACGCGCATTTACACACATAGCTCTGGTTCTATATATGGTGGCCAACTTTATCGAGATAGTGATCATCATCAGGGATGATGGATGGGGAATATATATATATATATATATATATATATATATATATATACACGCTGATCATGAGGTTAAGGCCGGTTTGATTTGTATATGGTTGGAGATCATCATGGAGCTGCTTGCACATTATAATTAATGGTTTTAATTTTATTTTCAGAACAATACATATATATATATATATATTAAGAGTCTATTGCTCTGTATAATGTATAGTTGGGAAGCTGTAAAAACATTATAAAAAACAAAAAGTAGAGAGAAAATAATCATAATATAAAGAAAAAGAAAAAGAAAAAAGAGAGGCCGTAAATTATGCATGGAAGGCAAGGAGCTAGCTGGAGTGATTAGATTCTGAAGTCTGAAGTCTGAACCCGAAAAGAGGGTCAGTATGCTCAGTACCTTTGGATACTCGCTTTAGGTGCAATATTTATTGCCTTCTGCATAGTGATCATCTAGTGGGGACCGGACCGATTGTACCTTTTTCTGATATTTTGTTTTCTTTCTTTGGAACGTATATTTCGTTTAATTTAGATTTTCTTTATATATATATATATATATATTCTGGGCGATAAAAGGCTCGATCCTTGGACTTTGGAGTCATAAAAATTAAGCTAGTTAGTACAAAAACTACAACTTCATTCTGGTGGTAGTACACATTATATATGTCTGCCTTCCTGCTTGCTTTCTCAAGGTTTAAAGGGCAGGATCGAGTAGTACTACTAGTACTGCAAACAGAGTTTTCACCCCTTGTTCTTAAATTGGGGGAGGGCACTTTTTTGGGTTTCTCTTCCAGAATATATCCACGGCAAAATGCATGATAACTTCAACCAGTTATCATTCCTAGCTACCTACGCCGGCCTCATACCCCATTTCAATGCTTTTCTTCTTACTTCAACTAAAACAATTAAAATATATATATATTGGAATAATAAAGAAATAAATGCTGTTGTGCCTTGAGAGAGAGAGAGAGAGAGAGAGAGAGAGAGAGAGAGGAACTCTTAACTCATGAGCCTAAATCATTACAACATTAATCATGTATATATACGTGCATGTTTCCTTTTTATGCTTATGGGATGTGTGTATATATATATATATTATGTACAGAAGAAAAATTAAAGAAGTGACATGTAGTACTAGTAGATGCAGTAGTTTAAATTGTTAAAAAGGAAATTGAGAAACTAATGAATAAGGTAGGTAGGTAGCTAATCCGAAAACTGCATGAATTAATAAACAAATAGTAACAAATCACAGAAAAGCTTGGATCTGCAGGAACAAGCTGAGACCACGCCCAAAAAGCTACTTACTATTGTTGTAGACCTATATATACAATATCTAACTCGTCCTTTTTTTCATTTAAATACTTTAAGGCTTTAACTTTAGGGTTGTTGCCATATTGGACCACTGTTTTTTTTCTTATTATTATTATTGGGTGTGCACGAGAGCAGTGTTCTAACCAGCAATTATGTTGAGAGGGACTAATTTTTCTATTATATGACATATTTATATAAAAAATAATACTAAATACAGGGTGTGTGATATTAATATCTTCCCTAGCAGTACTCATATATGGCATTGATCATCAAATAAATAAATAAATCGAATTAAATTTGTGTAATCCCTTTTACAAGTGGGCAATTACAACCTGCGACAAGTTTCCTCATGAGTTGCCTGCAATTTGCATGCAAACTGTGGGGGTACTGTTAATGTTCGATTCAGACCGTTTAATCTGAAAAGGACTTGTATTATTTTATTTTATTATTTTTTAAAATTTTACATAAAATATAATAAATATTAATAAATAATATTTTCAACGTCTCATCTGCTCCAACAACCTGTAACTTATAAAATGTAGTAGAGGGGATGAAATAATATTATGATCAATCCCAGCTATACCCACTTCCATGTTTTCTTGGTTATCCGAAAGCTTTACGAATGAAGACAAAAGCTAGCTAGCTAGGACGGGAATTCCCATGGCGTTGCATGGTGTATATCTTTTGTGCGACAGCCGACATGCATGCACCTATCATCAATTGCACATCATGGATTTCATTAATCATGTATTAATTCTTCTTAATTAGTTTTTCGGCTTTTTATGTTATTTGTTTTCTTTCAATTAGTTTTTAAATAACTTTTAAGTTTCTAGCTAGAGGATCATGATATGCGAAATTGAACTAAAAACAACTACTCTTCAAACATAGCATGAATAACTTGCATCAACAAAATAACAAGTTATTTTAAGAGAATGATATTTAAAGTTTTAAAATATGTAAATTTCACATCCTCACTTTAAAAAAAATAGATAAATCTATAATTTACATTAAAAAATTAATTTTTTAATAATAAATCTCACTTTTTTTATATAATTGCATGAGACTTGCAAACCGTAAGATTGTTTATAACATTATTCAAGTTTCAATAAAAGGTAAAAACCCCCCCTTCACCTACTAATACCCAATTTGCAATAACCACTAGGGGTGCTGCCCGCCCCCCCGAGGCGGGGCAACCCCCAGTCCGCCCCCCGCCCCCGCCCATGCGGGGGGATGTTTTTGGTCCCCGGCCCCCGCATGGACGGGGCGGGGTACCCCGTCCAGTAACGGGGGTGCGGGGGAGGACCTCCCCCCGTCCGGCCCCCCGGCCTTGAAGAAAAAAAAAAAGCAAACGAGGATGTACCGGCCGGGAGGTAGAAGCGGACCTACAGGCTGCGATGGCGATGGGGGGCCGGCCAGAATCGTCCGACGGGGAGGAGAGGGGAGGCTACGCCGCAACGACTTGGGAGAGAGGGGGGGGCTGTTCTAGGGCTTGGGCAGAGTGGTGTATCCGGGGGGGGGGCGATATGTGATGATATTAGGGCAAACCCAAAACGGCGCCGTTTTGGGTTTGCCGTTTTAAAGAAAATAAAACCCTCAGGACGCCGTTTTGGCACCTGAGGGGTTTTTCTTTTTATATAATATATATTAATTATATATATATATATGCAGGGCGGGGCGGGGCGGGGGCTTTCCGGGGCGGGGGACCACCCCATCCTGCCCCCGGCCCCGCCCAGTCCCCTATATACGGGCGGGGTAATCCGCCCCGGTGCCCGGGGGCGGGGCGGGGCAGCGACGGGGCAGCGGGGCGGGGCCCCCGCTGCCCACCCCTAATAACCACATTACACTATAATTTTGATAATCACCCACTTAAATTACCAAAAAATTGTAGACTAGTCACTAAAAAACTCGACATAAATATTTTTTATTAAATATTAAAGAAGTAAAAAAAAAATTCTCTAAAAATATTTTTATCATATATGAATATTACGTCAGATGAGATCTTAACATTGCCTCAAGCTAGCGAAGTTTCCGCGCGCAAACTGAAACATGATCTATGCTAGCTATATATTCACGAAAATAGAACCATATATTAGTATAATTTTAGCGTCATGCATGATTATTATAAGTAACTTTGATGCAAAATTAACTTTGATATTGCAGCACTGGACGAGGCAAATCAGAAAATGGAAATGGGAGCTTTATAGATAACTGGTAAAAGAAATGGAGGATACATGGTCATGGATGGGGCAACTGATCGAAGACATGAGACATATATATCCTCTCTCAAAGATCAGATTGGGAAGTTAGATTTATCTATTAGTCAGAAGGCAATAGTGTGGCTCATGACTTGGCTAATAGGGCAATATAATTTATAACCGATTGATGGAGATCAACATGTCGGATTGAAGATGGACCACCTGGAATTGATGTTTCTCTTGTAAAGAAAGATAAGGATTGTATTGATTAAGCTCATTCTTAATGATGAATGAGAAGAAGAAATCTGATGTTTCAAAAAAAAAAAATAAAAAATCCTCAGCACCCCCTTTTATATATATATATATAAATATATGCATTTGGGGAAAAGGACCAAAGGAAAGTCACTTTTGCTTGCTTCACGAACGACATCATCAAATTTTATAAAAGATACACGACACGAAATTGAATTTTGCAGCAACATTTTGACCAATATAAAGTATCCATACGATAAGACCCATAAGGAACAGAAAATAAAAGCAATCCACTAACTCGATGAAACTACGCTAGTGGGTGGCAAATAGAAATGTGGGCTGGCAGTGCAGCAATTTTAATATATCATGACTGACAATGATCATCTTTCAAGTAATAATTCATCCCAAAAAAAAGATGAAAATATAATTATATACAGCGTTAATTTCTCACTAACTAACAATCAAGTTCATGATGCTATAAGATGAAGATGTTATTTGATTTAAAAGATTTATATTATAATATTTGAAATTATGCAAGAAAGATTATATATATTAATACACTGATCAGTATAAACCGTGGTAGAATTTTACATAAGAATTCTTCCTCAGCATGTAATTCCTGGACAGAAAGTAGGGTCATAAGTATGAATATTTGTTTCTTTAATTGATATTTGACACAAATGACAAATCCCAAAAGACGAAAATCTCTGCTGTGTTTCTTTACAGTCATTGCCATTGGCACATGAGAGACGGAAATTGCCCCTCTTCGATGCATTTCTAACAATAAGTAATCTTACATACAAAAATATATATAGAAGATCATACGCGTGTGTATATATATATATATATATGAATAATATGGGTACATTAGTTATTTAGACTTCCTTTCTGTATGAATCCTGTCGTATTGGATTATTTAGGAGGACCAACATTTGAAGGTCTCTAAAAAATTTAGTCTATCAACATGGAAAAAAGAGAGAGAGAGAGAGAGAGAGAGAGAGAGAGAGAGAGAGAGTCATCAGCTTGATCTACTACTAAATACAAATTGAAATATGCTACTAAAAATATCCCATTAGAAATGATTTTATTTTGTTCCTAATTCGATCGGGATTTTATAAGTACACTTCGCTTTTAAAATATTAAAAGGATTCTTACGGTCTGCCTGCACATGCAGACCATGCAATTGATGTACGTAGGGGGACCATTAATGGATCATCGCCATCTCTTCATAAGTGAAACCTATTGAATTTAATTAATGCTGTTTCAAAGAAAATGTACTGCGAGTTTAAACTTTAAATAGAAGTGAAGGTCATTCTTCCAGCCGCCAGGAAGGTCGCCTATAAATTAGTGAAAAACAGGAAAAAACATGAGAGAAGAGAAAATGTAGGAAGACAGTCGGATTTTGTGACCAAAACCATGTGTTAGAACTTACAGCCGTAACGATCGTTGAACCTTTTTATCGTTAAAGCACAAAAACCTTGTTAAAGTTGTTCACAAAAACCTGGTACAAGAAGGCTAGTACAATCAAGAGGTGTTGTCATTCCGCCAGCTAGTTTTGATTCTTGAATCTATTACACTGCTTGTGAAAAAGCATTTCTGACAAAAAGAGATAGCCATTGTTTTCCAGTGCTGTCAGCCAAATAACGTAAATTCCATCTAAAACAATAATAAAGAACAAAACTAACTATAAACCCTAAAATAACTATAAACTAGGCTACCTGTGGTGGAGTACAATCTAGTTGCAATCTCGGAATTATGTCAAAGATGATGAAGAATACCTAATTGATAGCTTAATGTTAACTGCACTGCTCAGATATCAAAGATAGCTGGAGAGGGTGGTAGGCGGAAGATTTTTAAGTGCTCACCGTAGGAGAGAAGAAAAGGCTTGAGAAAAGATGACAAATCATCAACCTGTCATTCCCCTCCGGCGCTTCTTCCCAGTCTTGGAGTCACTTCCCTGTGCTTTGGACGAAGTTGGTGACTTCCCCTTAGTACTTCTAGGCACCTTTGCAGAATCAGAAGAATTATCCTTCATATCCTCTCTCTCTTTTGCCTTTGATGAACCGTCCAATTTCATCTTGCCAGTACCATTAACACTAGACTTACCACCACTTTTGGGGTTTTTGTCCTTGGAAAGGGAGGCACTCTTGGGCGTGTCTTGCTTGGACTTTCCAGTCTTTTCGGCGTTTTGCTTGGACTTGGTGGAAGCTCTAGGTGTGCTGGTATTATCATCCTTGAATTTGCCAATCTTGGGTGTGTTTGGATCATTTTTCTTGGATTTCGCACCTGATTTAGGAGCAGCACCAACTGATTTACTACCGCCACTTCTAGGTGTACGATCCTTCGATTTGCCACTATTGGCATTCTCTGATTTACTTTCAGTCTTGAGAAAGTCATCTTTGGACTTGCCATCAACTTTACCGCCTTCACGGAATTTGTGACCAGATTTTGAAGATGTGCCTTTGGATTTGCTGGAAGAAGCACCTCCACCCCTAGAAGGTAAACTGGAACCCTTATAAGCCAGCCAAAAAAATAACACGAAAAAGTTTATCACTAAAAGAGCACTCACTTTTTGGGTAAAGCATCCATCTTCGCTTGCTTAGTTGGCTCATCAGAATTATTTTTTGCTTTCTTCTTAGGGGGCCTGCTAATAATGATGGAAACAGAGTAAAGCATATGTTATAATGACTAAGCAAGAACATTGTGAAGAACACAAATCAGAAAGCCACAGGTGGCAAACATATAAGCCACTTTACATAAAGGACAATCACTAAATGAAGGGATTCTTTATATATATATATATATATATCTATATATATAGGAAAAATGAAGGGATACATTAAGGCAACTAAATACTCATAAAATCAAAAGAAATGTGCCACTAAACCCAAAGGCTTTGCTATGGCAATTGTGCCACTAAACTCATCAATGCAGTAGGTTATTCACATTTAAGGAATAAAAAACAAATCATTTCATAATTTCACTGCCATACTGCACATGCCACTTTGTGGCACCATGCCAGAGCAGGCAGAAACGAAATCCATTCATTCTATCAAAACTCAACATCCCATCTATCAAAAAAAAAAAAAAAACTCAACGTCCCATATGATATGTCATATAAGTAATGGGACAGAATTAACAAAATGCTAAAATAGGTACTGGGTGGCAAAACTTTGACAGCTAGTACCAATGTCACAAATTTTAGAACATCTCAAGAGAAAACCACAATGCAACAAATTCTTGATTAAAAGATCAATACCAAAGTAGGCAATACGTACGTTTCAGAGGAAGTATCAGGACTTGGTTGATCAGCTACTTGTTCCTGTCAACAGATCGTATCAGCATCACTCAAGAACAAAGTATAAGCTACAAAATATAAATCAGGGAGCCACCCACCCCATCTGACCCAGAGTCACCTCCAATATATTCCCACTTTTCCTTCTTAAGATTTAACACTTCTTCATCGCCATCTGTATATAATACCTATAAAGAATCCAAAAAGCACATCCAATATAAGTACAAATAAAAGTCAACACTAAATGCAACATACAAGATTTTTAAAAAAATATCTATTGTTTGAAAAAATCTAAATTTTTTGTAAATCATGGAGCAAGGACCCCATTAGTCAATACACAGAGAGAGAGAGAGAGAGAGAGAGAGATCACAAAAGATGATAATTCTTTGGGGCTTGTATAATGGGCATCTCACCCTATGCTTCTTTGAGCTAGAAATAAAAGAATCAATTACACCATCATAAAACCTGCAAAATTACAAAATAAAACGTAAGGGAAAACAAGCTCAACATCCTTGTAAATCCACCACGTATAAGGAGTTTCGCCATCAAGGACCAAACTTCTCCAGAGCATAATATAAAAGCAAATGAAACAGAGTTCAGTTAATAGGCAATGCAAAAGGTTAGATTATACAGCCTACAGGTTCCCAGGTTGAAACTAGGAGCAGTTATCAAGACACTACTGTTATAATTAAAGTAGTTACAAATCTAAGAATCAGAATAAAATAACCTTTAAGGGACCAGGTCTATGAGCTTGCATGTCCGTGTGACAGCCATGATGTAAAGGACTAGGATCCACTGGGATCACACCCCTACATAAATCCCCTACATAAATCTGATGTTAGAGCTTCCTCTAAACCAAATAAAGACACCCGCTTTCGAGCTTCCTCTAAACCAAATAAAAACACCCGCTTTCTTCATGTACAAACCCCCAGAAAAGCTACTGCTTACTCAGCTTCCTAATTGAGACCAAGAACTATTTTATCATCTCATTCTTTTCAACTTCATTTGTAATTTAGATTTACATTTTCCAAGTAATCTGAGATACAACACCTCTAAACTGCACTGTGGCCACACATCATAAATGCCGCCAATGCCGTAATTCTCTTTACGACTTCATCTCACTTTTACAACTCCAAAATTTCTCATATTCCCCCCTTCCAGATGAACCATAATAACTCCTTATAGAACAAATTTTAACAAACCCCCAAAAGTTGAAAAGCCATCTTCGCTGAAAGTAGCTTTAGTTTTCAGGTATGATACAAATGTCTTACTTATTAAAAAAAAAAAAAAATCAGGTATGATATACAACAAAAGCTTGTTGGGTTGATGATGAATTAAAATTGATAAGATTTTACTCATAAATAGTTGACAACTTTGCAATGAGTTATCATGAAAGAAACCAAGCCCCAATTGAAAAAAAACAATGGCATGACTGAGTCTATAAATTCTTGAGGGCCTTAAAATGATTGAATAATACTGTTTATAAACACCCAATGAAGACCACTTTAAGCAATTCTACTATAGGAATAAACGCATATACACATGCATGGCATTCAACAGTTTAATTTACGAGAAATGATTTGTACAAACCTCAAATAGACAAGCCTCACGCAAGCCCTTGTCAAAAAGTGGATCCCATCTTTAAAAAGTGTAAAAAAAAAAAAAAACTAATCTTTCTTAGTAGGACCCACTTTTTTACAAAGGACTTGTATGGAGATTTGTCTATTTGGGGCTTATACCTAGCATTACTCTTAATTTACGAACTTTCCAGAAATGGATTAGAAAATAAATTAAGAAAATATAAAACATAAGATATACAATGTCACAAAAAGCCATCATTTTAAAAGATTAATCGATGAAGATCCCCAATTGAGAACACAGAGAAGATAATGACAGTACTTACATCCGATCCTTAGGCCACCAAACCTTAATCTTTGAACCAACCAAGTTCTCACCATAATCAGAATCCTGAGATAGCAATCACTCAAATAAGGAACTGATTTCTAGTAAAATCCAAAGTACAAAAATATGCACGGATAATTCTTCGACAACTTTAAAATTGAAAAAACTGCTTAACATTGGAAATATTTAAAGGAGGAAAGCATTATAGACACAAAGACATCCCACAAAGAGATCCACAAACTGGTACTGTGCCACATCAACTTTTTTTTTTAATTTTTTTTCCCTTTCACTTCCTCCGCTCCCCGGTCTCTCTCCCACTTTCCTTTCCCAGAGTTCCCCAAACAGAGCAGTGCCAGCCACCACCATGGTTGAAAACCGAATCCCTCTCCTGAATATTCAACTCTCTTTCTTCTTCTTCTTCTCTCTCTCTCTCTCTCTCTCTAAATATTTGTTAATTTAAGAGAACTTGAAAACGAAGAGGGAGTCTGGGGATGTGAAACATGAATCTGGAAGGATGAAGGCTCAATCATTTGATCTTTCTATTTGTGGCCACTGATTTTTTTTTGGAGTTTCAAAGTTTATTCTGTTTAGATAATAAATTCATGTTTGAAAAGACAGATCTATATCATTCTGTGCTTTGGACAAAATACTTTTCTTTTTTGGGGTGATTCTTCTGCACCGAAGCTTTTTTTTTTTTTTTTTAATCAGAAACCCATAATCTTGCAAACAGCCTAAGCTATTTTTCCTATCTCTTTTTCTATTTCTGAATAGATTATTGCCTGGAAAAAAATGCAGCATCATGGCAGTTTGAACGTCCAGAAATATGTTAAAGCTATTGAGGGCGAGCTCTGAAAGATCCGGAAAGCTAACTCTCTGTTTAGAGCTTGTTACCCAAGAAAATTAGTCCAAAAGAACGATGAAGTGGACAGGAACGGAGAAAGGAACAACGGAACTGAGTTTGGGGGGTTGAGGAAGGAACAACCGAAAAATAAATAAATAAAAAAAATCACTGATGTGGCACGTCAGTTTATGGGATCCCTTTGTGTCCCTAGCAGGACTCTTTATGCCAACAGTAATTTGAACACCCCAATAGGGGTAAAACCAAAATACAATGTACTCAGCTTCATGGAGGATATCCCATGTTAATATGACAGGCACGATAAATAGCGCCAGTTAGAAATTTCATTTTGAAGCTAAAAGCATAAGAAATCAAATATATACAGCCTTACGAACCAAAGATACATACATTTTCTTTGCCTGGAGTACGCTTTCTCTTGGAATTTGTCTTAGGGGTCTCCTGCAAGTGATGATCATCTTTGATTGATTTTGTGACTGACTTTGGTGAAGACACCATTTCCTACATAAATCATTGAAACAACATTTCTATTAGCTTTAGGATCCAGCACAAAAAATCTTGAGCATTACATTGACACTACAGCAAGCTCATGATTCAAAGCCAATTAGAAAGTACTTTGTCATCAGCCTTGGCAGGAGATTTTGTTTCATCCTTCTCACGAATAGCTTTACCCTGTCCGCGCCTTTTCTTGTCCTCTGGTTGCTTTGAAGATGATCCATCACCAATCTTACTGCTTCCATCTACCTTCTTAGCTGGCTGCCTCAAAGGTTTTGCCTCTGAATCACTACTTTCCTTTTTAGATTCATCTACCACAGTCGGTGTTTTATTCACAGTGGAAATCTCATTAGGAACCTTTTTCCCTGAGCGTCTCTTTGGTTTTAGCTCCAAATCACTTGTTGCTTCACATACCTTTTCTGAAACTTCATCTGTTGATGGTGTAGCCTCTTTAGTCAAGCTCTCTTTTTTCTTTGATCGTCCACCTGCCTTCTTGGAATTACTTTCATCAGGAAGGCTACCACTTGGGGATAGGGGAGCAACATTCCCAGATTCATTATCCAAAGTCTTAGGTGAGGATAGCTTAGCACCAGTCTCTTTTTCATTTTTTGGAGACCCAGTTGCCTCAACAGGTGGATCCTCCTCAGGAGATGAACTAGGCACATCCTCACTGTGATTTTTATGCTCCGGCAGTTTCTCAGTTTCTATCTCATCATCAATGACAGAGTTGTCAGGAGGTTCCGTGTTTTCAGAAGGTTCTGTTGATTTTTTTGTAGGGTTAAATTTTCTTCCACTTCTAGTTGTTTGTTGGGGCTGGTGTTCTATGTTTATTGCATTCTCAGTGTCCAAACTATCAGGTTCAGCATTGCTCGATGCATTCATACTTATGGATGGATCAGCATGATGACCATCGTCTTGCTTTTGATCAGAGTTAGAATGTGGCAAAGAGTCATCTTCCCCCATCTGTGTGACACCATTGCTCTGAATAGCAGGTTTGACTGGTTCAGAAAAAGCTATTGCTTTTGATCTCCCATTATCCTCCTGAACAATTGAAAAATGAATATAAAAGACACCTCAGGCTCACAAATTTAAGTTCCAAGATAAGAATAAATGATATAATTAAAGCATTAAATAAGTGGAAGAACATACCGGGGCTTCCTCATTCACAGATGACTTCACTGACTTGCTCTCATCAGCCTGTAGAATATAAACACAACAGAAGCATGAGTATATTCGCATCACAAGCAAATTATTATTATTTTTTGACAAGTCAACCACCAATGATTATTTGACCAGATTGGAAGAGATATAACAGGAGACAACAGTTCAATAGATGACCACCCCCCCCCCCAAAAAAAAAAGTGTAAAAAACATAACATAGGCTTCAAATCCATGTGAACCAATCATGATGTTTCGTGAACCTGCTCTCAGACAACCCACCTCAACAAAATTACCATACAAAACTTCTACATAATCAACAAACAATCTCAACATTAATGCTACCAAAATCAGTGAATAGCATTGTTCCAAACCACTGTTTCTATGGAAACATCACTTAGTCAATTGAAATTTTCACTGTGAATTATTAAGAAAATAGTTTTAGGAGAAGAGATGGTGATTGGAGGACACGGTGGTAGTAAGATTGTAGAATGGAAACAGTGATGCCAGATGAGAGTGACTAGATCTTGGTTAATACTGATAAAATGTTATGAGACAAAGCACAGAGCAGATGTGTTGATGGTTATGAAGGGAGAACCAAATCAAGAGTTCTTTAGCATTCATGATAAGGCAACGAGGGACACAACTTATGTATCAATCGTTTTGGAGAGAATCAAATCAGAAGTTCTCTTACAATCCTGAAACAGCAAAAGATGTAAGTTTCACTATCTTGGGATAAATGACAAGATTACCGTATCTTTTCCAGTAGCTTGGGCTTCATTCTGCTCAACAGCACTAGATGTCTCTTGGCATATCGAACCAACAACTTCACTATAATCATCGAAAGATATTCCCAAAGTTTTCACTGCTTGCATTAGGTAAGGCTTTACCTTCGCAGCACAAGTTTCAAGCACTCTCTCTGCCAACTTCCGCGCTACAGGCAGAACTTCCTGGAAATGGAGGGTCAGAAAATTGATAAAATTGAGAAGGCAGATGAATATTGTCAGGCTCACTGCATAACTAACCTCATTGTCCTTTTTCACACTAGCTAAGATGGGAGTGAGCAAGTCTAGAGATATATCTTCACTTTCTTCCAAAACAAGGGTCATAATTGTCTCCATGGATGAGAAGACATTCTCTGGGTGATAATCCCTGACATTTGAACAAGAGGAACCATAAGCAATGAAAAATAAATAACAAATACACAATTAACTCCCAAAAAGTTTCCTGGTAACAGAAACTATAACTTATCAGATAGATATTCAAAACAGGAGCTTCAAACTAAAAGATGATCAGGGAATTAAATAGAAATCACCTGTGTAAAAAGAAAACTACAACACGTTAATGCTGAATAGCTCTCTTTAAAAAAAAATTAATAAAATCAAAGCGCCCAAAATAACAAACAAAATCATGAGGATGAAAGACAGAGTAGCTGAAAATCAGGGGGCAAAAAAAGAGGGAATACATTAACTTATCAAAGTAAATTTGAGAAGAATAGTGTGGTAAGAAGAATGGTCAAAGACAAAGCATCAGGTCCAGACGGCTTTTCTATGGGATTCTTCCGAACATGTTGGGAGGTAGTGAAGGAGAGAATCTAATGAAGGCGTTCCAAGAGCTGTTTTCAGCTGGAAAAATTGAGAAAAATCTAAATGTCACTTTTATTGCATTGATTCCTAAGAAGATTGGGGCATTGGAGTTAAAGGATTATAGGCCCATTAGCCTTGTCAATGAGGTGTACAAGATCATCTCCAGGGTGCTTGCAAATTGCTTAGGAGAGGTATTGGGGAAGATCATTACTAAACCACAAAATGCATTTGTAAAGGGTAGGCAAATTCTAGACTTAGTTCTTATCGCCAATGAATGCCTGGATAGCATAGTAAAATCTGGTTCTACAAGGATCCTATGTAAGCTAGATATGAAGAAGACCTATGATCATGTAAATTGGGACTTTCCACTTTACTTACTGGGAAGGAGCGGATTTGGGGAGAGATGGTGTTTGTGGATCAGATGGTGCACTTCGACGGTGAGATTTTCAGTTTTGATAAATGGCAGTCCAATTGGCTTTTTTAGCAGTTCACAAGACCAAAGACAAGGGGATCCGTTGTCCCCACTCAATCTTCGTCATTATTATGGAGGCACTTAGCAGGATGATATCAGCTTTGGTTATGAATGGCTTTGTGGATGGCTTCTCGGTTGGTGACCCCACTAGGGGTACTATTAACATCTCTCACTTATTGTTTGCAGATGACACTAGTATTTTGTGAGGCAGGCCAAAACTAGCTCCACGCACTGGAGGCACTTCTACTATGTTTTGAAGCAGCGTCAGGTTTGAAAGTGAACTTTGACAAATCAGAGTTAGTGCCAGTTGGTAGGGTTAGCAACATTCAGCAATTGGCCAGTACGCATAGATGTAAGGTTTCCTCTCTTCCCATGGATTACCTTGGACTTCCATTGGGGGTTGCCTTAAGGGCTATATTTTTTTTTATAGGTAATCAAGAAGTTATATTCATAGAAATAGGCAAAGCTCAGGTATACAGGAAGTATATATGAGAAACACCTAGCTAGTGGTTACAATAGAAAGAAAAAGGTCCTGGAGCCTAAGTCCATTACAATCAATGCCCCGCCCATAAGAACAATGACATAAGAAAAAAAAATTTTAGCTCCTCCATAGTTCTCTCTTGATCTTCAAAGCTTCTGGTATTTCTCTTCCTCCAAATACACCAACACATACATATTGGGACCATTCTCCAAATTGCCGCTACTTGTGAGTTGACACAGAGTCCTCTCCAACTTGCAAGGAAATCCACCAATCTAAGAGGCATGACCCAAGACAGTCCTCTCCAACGGGATACAGTGATCAAGCAAATAGTATGTAGATTGGGAGGGTGGAAGCGGTTGTACTTGCCGAAAGGTGGCCAGATTACTTTAATCAAGAGTACTCTTTCCAACTTACCACCATATTTATTGTCTCTTTTCCCAATTCCAACTAGTATGACTGCCCGGATTGAAAAACTTCACCGTGATTTCTTATGGAGTGATGTGGGGGATGAATTCAAATTCCATCTAGTCAATTGGGGCAAGGTTTGCATTCCAATCACCTATGGTGGGTTGGGAATTAGAAATATGAGAATTTTCAAGAGGGCCTTACTTGGGAAATGGTTGTGGAAATATAATATGGAATCGGAAGCCCTATGGAAGCCGGTAATTGATTGCAAATATGGTTGTTTGTGGGGGGACTGGTGTACTAGAGAGGTGAGGGGCTTATAGAGTGGGAGTTTGAAAGCACATTAGACGAGAGTGGGGGGTTTTTATTTGTCATACCAAACTGAAGCTGGGAGCAAGCTCTATAATAAAATTTTGGAGTGACATATGGTGCGGAAATGATGCCTTTAAGGACTCATTTCCTTCAGTTTTCTGGGTTGCTTGTGATCAATAAGCTTTAGTGGCAGATCTCATGGTGTTATTGGGAGATCAAGTCCAATGGAATATCACTTTCAGTAGGGCAACACATTGGAAAACTAGCAACTTCGAGGACTTTTTTAGCATATTGTATTCTTCAAAACCGAATAGACAATGAGCTAACACGTTGGGGTGGGTACCTGCAGGTAAGGGTACATTCTCGGTTCAATTCTTCTACAAGTCCCTCACACACTCGTCGAATAATCAGTTTTCATGGCAATGGATTTGGCGAAATAAGGCACCTCCCAAAGCGGCATTTTTTACTTGGACAACTTTCCTGGAAAAGATTTTTTTTTTTTTTTTTTAATTGGCACCGGGTGTCCAAAACAGTGTCCCAACTAATCTCGAGGGTGCACATGCCCTCAATAAGGAGTTTCTCGCAAGTACTCATCAGGTAATTCAAGGGAAAAATCCTCCAGTCCAATGGCCCCTAGAGATTGTTTGCACCTAAGAGGATTTGAACCTTAGACCTAAAGGGACCCTGGGTAAGATTTTGACAACAGATAACCTGAGGAAATGCAGGGTAATTATACTTGATTGGTGCTGCATCTGTGAGAAATCCAGCAAGACAGTGGATCATCTCTCATCTCTTACTACATTGCGAGATTGCTAGAGCGATGTGGAATGCAGTGTTCGGCCGAGTAGAGTTATCTTGGGTAATGCCCACCACAAAGGTATTCCACAAATCAAAGCCGTGTAGAAGACAGTACCTATCTATATTATGTGGTGCCTATGGCAGAAGTGAAACGACCGGACGTTTAAAAATAAGGACCATTCACTAGCGGAACTTAGATCTTTATGTTTTAGAACTCCATTCCTATGGGCCATAGCATAGACTTTAATGGCCTTGATTTTCATGACTTTCTTGTTTCTATTGCTACAACCTAAATAGGTCTCATCTCTTGTATACCATCTTGTATACTTGGACTATGCCTATCATTATCAATACAAGAGTCTTTGGGAGACCTTTCGAGATCATGAACATTTTGTTGTGGGCGATGGTTCTTGTGTCAGTTTTTGGTTTGATAAATGCCTAAATAGTGTGGTAACCATTGTTTATGAGACACTTCCCTGCTATCTTTGCACTGGTTAGAGAAAAGGAGGCAACGATCGCCAATCTTCTGGTTTTTTCAAATGGCTCCCCTCAATAGAATATTGATTTCATTAGGGCAACCCAAGATTGGGAGTTGGAGTCTATTACGAAGTTCTTTGCGGCATTATATTCCGCAAGTATTTCAAGGGGCACCGGAGATAAGATGCATTGGAGTCATTCTAAGAAATGTATTTTCTCTGTCATCTCTTTTTATCAAGTGCTTACGAATCCTGGAATGTCTATGTTCCCGTGGAAGAGCATATGTCAGACGAAAGCTCCTTCCAAAGCTTTTGTTTGGACAGCATCGTTGGACAAGATCCTCACTACAAATAATTTGAGGAAACGACAGGTAATTGTGCTAGATTGATGTTGTATGTGTAAGAAGCATGGGCAGTCAGTTGATCATTTGCTTTTACATTGTCAGGTGGCCAGGATCATGTGGGATATTTTTTCTCACGAGTCAGATTGTCTTGGATTATGCCTTGTAGATTGGTGGATTTCCTCAGAAGCTAAAGAGGACTACATGGCGATTCACATGCAACGGCAATTTGGAGATTGGTACCAATATGTATGTGTTGGTGTATTTGGAGGGAGAGAAATGCTAGAAGTTTCGAAGATCAAAAGAGAACAGTGGATGAGCTAAAAGTTTTCTTTTTTAAGTCATTGTTCTTATGGGCGGGGGCCATAGTTTGTAATGGACTAAGTGTCCATGAACTTCTTCTTTCTATTGTAACCTCAAACTAAGCGTTTCTCATGTATACTTCCTGTGCACCTGGGCTTTGCCTATTTCTATGAATATAATATCTTTGATTACCCATAAAAAAAAATACTTATCAAAGTAAACACATCCTCGTGTTGTGCAAAAAAATCATGTCATGCCAAATCATTTTCAACAACACAAATCTCCTGTTTTTCCCTTCCACCCAGCAACTTTTTTATTTTATTTTTTATTAATCGACTTTATTAAAAGCACGAAAGGGACACAACCTAAGTACATAGAAGATATAAAAGAAAAAGGCAACTAGAAAGGCCAAGACCATTCCAAGCAGAAATCCAGACAAGAGTTTTTAGCATTGTGGCCTTGAGCTCAGCCACCATCATCTTGCAATCTTCTAAGATCAAAGTATTACATTCATTCCACCCAGCAAATTCTGAAGTATTAATCAATGAATGGATGAATCAGAAATCATATGCAACAAAACAATACATCTAAGTGTTAGTAGCTTTCAATTCGACTTTAACATATTAGCTAAAACAAGTCCTGTAATCACCATTAATAAATTGATTTGCAAATAATAACCTTATTGTGCCTGCTAACCTTTATTTAGGGAGGCAATTTCGCATAGAAACCATGTAAAGTGTACTAGATGTAGCAAAAGAAGAGCCTTTATGAACATCAGCTATATGAATTACCAAACAAAGGTACATAAGAAACGGTTTGGGCTTGTACATATCTACTTGTCATAAAAGCTAATTGGTCTTCCAAGATAACTTAAGTGAAATTTCTTTTTCTGATAATTAACATAAGTGTAATTTCAGCTGTAAAACCAAGGAAAAAAATGTAAAATTGTTGTTTAGTATCCAACATATTTAGGGATCCACTTTTTATGGATATAACACTTTATATTTAGGCCTGGTTTAGATAGCAAAAGCCTCACATCTCATCTCATCTCATCCCATCTTTATCTCAACATCCAAACACCACAAACATTTTTCAATTTCAAATCCTCAGCTTTTTCATCTAATTATTATAACTTTCCCAAACTTCCAAACATAAGACAAAAAAAAAATTAAACCTTTTCAAATCCCAAAATAAAAATACTACAAAAAAATTATATTCTTAACATTTTTTTATCTTTATAGTATTTTTATTCAACTTTTTCTCTCTCATTTCCCAAAACCCCATAAAGCATCTCAACTCAAACAATTTCACTACTATTCACAAATCATTTCACTATTATTTACAGATCATCTCACCTTCCAAACAAGACCAAAAGTAAGAATTACACTCTCACTAACTACTCCAAACAACTCAACATATACATAAGCCTAACCTGTTTTAGACAGCACCACTCATGCCACAGTTCAAATGTTTGAAAAAACATCAGTCTAATACGTAAGTACGATTTCACAAATCAAAACACATCGGATAGATAGACTCCACAAAGATAAAGACACTACAGGCTAGAGCAGATAATTTCAATGATAAAACATCCTTAAGATGGGGTGACGTTTCATACCTTAATGCCTTAAAGAAATTCTGGAACATCTCAAGGATCAAAGCATCACATTCAAGATCCAACATCACCACGCATGACCTGACCTTGGCCACAGTTTCAAGAATTGAGGTCCTCTTTGTATATGACCGGCTGGAATTGTCAGAAAGATTTTCAAATGAAGATACTAGCAACTGAAAGATCTCCTGCACAACATAAAGTGAAATATTATAAAAGCAATATGACACTGGAAATTTGTTTTTATAAAAAAAAAAAATTTATAAGGGAATTTGTTTTTACAAATAATAATGTCGAGACAGCTAGCTAGTAGGTAAAATCCCCAAAAATATCCCAGCCACAAAGTACAGATATACCTTCATCTGGTTATCGTCATAAGGAGCATCAGGTGCAGTTATCCTTGTAATTTCACTGATGCAAGAGGCAACTGCAACTTTCACATCGGCATCTGAATGTCTAAAAAGTTTATCATCAATCAATGCTTTCAGCGATGGAGAAAGTGCACTTTGCATTGATTTGGTGGGAGACTGTTCCACTCTTGACAGACAATTCTCTACATGCTAAAATCACCAGGGATAAAGAAAGAGCGTGATTATGCAAATACAAGGCTGTCAGAAGAAGTAAAAAGTAACAAATTTTGCCATTTCCAGTCCGCCATCATTAAAATAGTTAAGACACATACAATTTAACCATTCACTAACGCTGGATACAGGCGTGAAAGTGAACATAAAAGTAATCTCATAACCGATAACTTTCAAAGATCAACAATTGCAGACTAGTTTGGAAACATTTGCAAAAGAAGGTGCATCATTATTAATGAAACAGAAGAAAAAGTGAAGATGCTGCATGTAAAACGAACTGAAACATAACTATTAGCTATGTAAATCAAAAAACAACAGCATGATATTGTGATAGCAAGAGAACATAAGACACAATTCTTTCATTCTCTACGCATGCATGCTACTTGTATCCCATAATTACCTCCATAACGTTGGATTTGCCAAATTTTCCAAAAGAAGAAAATCCTTCAAATATTTCACTTCCTAATATAATTTTCACTATTATTTTTGCAAACTGGTCATAATATTCTTCAACACTAAATTGCAATATTCTCTAAAGAAATCAAGTAAATTTCACATTCACATCAAGGACAGGTACTTGATTATTCATGGCTGATAAAGCTCAGTTATAAATTATAATAGTGCCTGAGAATATGTACCGTATACTCGGGCCTTTATCGATTTTATGCTTAATAAGATTTTGTTATCAATCAAAAAATAAATTATAATAGTGCATGCTTGCTTAAAAGTATTAAGTTCCTGATTGAATATGCACCATCGTCATAGCTTATTACAAAGAGAAGAGGAGTCAACAATAATTTTTTAATATTTCAAAAATTGCGAATGTTCCAAATTTTGGAAACATATCTTATGTGGGTTCATTTTTTGTTTTTATATCTTATGTGGGTTCATCAAATAATACGTTAGAAATTCAAGGTGGGGCTCATGTTAAACAAATCCAGGCTCACGAGTTTCACACATACACAGACAGAAGGCATTTATGCCTTTTATGCCCCATACACCTCACACAAAGGCCTGCAAAATCCGGCTTCACTACTTTCAGAAAAGGAAAAATTATCGTAGTATTTTTAACAACATATGATAAAAAGTTTATTACACACTCAAGATACCCTTCTTCGAAAGGATATTGAATTCTCATATAACTCAATTCCAACCACGATATGAAAAATTGATACAATCCACGCCCACAAAAAGACATATAGCAATGAATACATTAAAAGAATAACAGACCTTTCTCCAGTACATGATTAAACAGCTAAACAAGCAGACACCCAAAAAGGGTAAACACATTGAGACGTGTTCAAAAACGTGATTTTACCCAAAAAAAGAGAGGATATAAATGGAAAGAAATAAAAACGTCAGCTATTATAATGTTGTGCTTATCCATGACCATCCTCCTTCGGAAAGTTATAGTACAAAATCCAGTTCTGCTTGTCAATTATTCTCTTCCCAAAATTTCTGTGGGGAAGATGCCAAGCTCATGAGTCTGCAATTGAAATGTCTCTCCCTCTCTCTTTTCCCCCTCTCCTCCGGATAAGATGGCAAGTCCTGATTAGTGATTATAGCTCATTCGACAATACCCCAAAGAAACTACTAATGCGTCAATGTGTTTAATGCAGAAACCAAACAACTGCACGCATACCTGCGGATAAAAACTAATATATACATATATACAATATATATATATATATATATATATTTGCGTGCAGACCAATTTAACATAGAAACTAGCCCTACAATTACTTGTCTAAAAATCATCGAAGTTAAAGATACGATCCCTCATCCGAGAAACTTTCGAGGATGAGTGTTACAAACAAATAACAATACAGCAGCTTAGCATCAAAAGATTAGTTATATAGCATGCATAACTCCTAATTCAAACCAATTCCAGTATAATATACGTCAGTGGCACCGTGAAGTATTAATTCAGAAAAAATCGTATAAACTAAGAAAATAAGCAAAAGAATTGCAAGAAAACATGCAACACGTATAGAAGACAAAAGGCTAATAACACAGATGACGAAAACCAACAAAATCCTACATCACAAGCTTCAAATTTTTTTTTTTTTTTTATAAGACATCACAAGCTTCAATGGTATTCAAATATCAAGAACCCATCTCATTAAATAGAGGCAACAATCGCATCTACGGAATTTAATAAAAAAAACAAAAAAAAAAAGGTGAGAATTTTTTTAACAATGATCATTTTTATAAGTAAAATAATTTATTAAATAACCCAAAGGGTTAAATAAATTAATAGGGAAACAAATTTTGAATAGGATTGGGGAAAAATAAGAGCTTTACGTCGAGGATTGGAAGGAGGTCATCCACGGAAGAAGGAGGGTCCACGAGCTTATTCCCAGCTTGGAGAAGCTGTTCTTCGAGTTCTGTATCCGAAGACGCCATTGTCGCTGGCTTCGTAACCCTGAATCCTTCCAAATCTCAGGCGTCTTGCGTCGATTTCAAACCATAGAAATCCTAAGGAGCGCACGAACGAGAAAGGATAATTCGAATTTCAGCGAAAGAAAGCGCTATTAATTTTTAGAGAAGAAAACAAAATTAGGGTTTTTTCAGAGAGGAGAATTGTAGGGATTTCCTGAAATTTCTGCAGAAAATATATACTAATAACAATAAAAGAACTCCGCTGTGAAATATCATGCGAAAAAAATATTGTGGGCCTATATACATGAAGTCATTCAAATTATCAAACAAATTTGGAATATGAATGACTTTATTCTTTTATTTTATCACAATATCGTAATGATGTCATTCAAATTATATAATATAGGTACAACGGCCTCTACTTGTATAATTAATTCTTAGTTTTGCTATACATAAATTCACACAACACATATCATATATTTTTTATCTTTTTAAATTTTTTTTTTAAATTAATTAAATTCTTTTACTCATTATTTATATCTCAAACATTTAGTAAAAAAATTTTAAAAAAAATATGGTGTATAGCGTGTGAAGTTTAAAATTTTTCATTAATTCAAGATGTAGGTGTTACGATGATTGTTCACTCCAAATCATTGAATTTTTAAATTTAATTAAAGAGTTATAGGTGAAAGTTGGTATGAAATTTGTGAATGATCTATCCTTAGTGCTTGCTTACAAATAAATTTCTTATCTATGTTTTTAGCTTCAAATCGATTAATCATATGAGTATTGAACAACAAGACCAATAAAGTAGTGCCACGTAAGTGCCCCTTTAACTAACGTGGTGCACCGCGCTGCAGGTGAACATGTATGTGGAGACTCCCACCCCACCCCTCTTTTTCTCGAATCGAAAACCTCTCTCTCTCTTGAATTGAAAACCTCTCATTCACGAACCCTAATGTGACCTCATATATCTTAATCTTCTGGCCATAGAGTACTGCAAGCAAGCAACATAGAGGATCGAATTCTTAAGACGCAAAGTTCGTCAAGGTCAACCACTGTTTTCAATCTTATTTTGGTTCATATTATTTTCTCTTCATTTTTCCTTCTATTTGGGAGTCGGTTAAGGCAAAATTTCATGTTCAATGGCGATACATTTTCCATAATCACGGTCTAGCTTAGCTAGTTAGTTGTCTGTTGTGGGCTTATTGTGTGCTTATGTTGCTTTCGACAAATGCTTTACCCCTTCTCCTGAATTAGATGTTTCTTTCTTTCTAGGTGTGTTGTTTCTTAATAGTGAAATTCACTGGTTCGTGTAGTATAAATCCATTGTACATGGAGTGGCCATGACTATCACCCTGAAAGACTCTTTCATTTGTAGTCTGTATTTTGTAACTATTAAGAATTGAGAAATGCTTTAGACCGGATGGTCCTATTAATGTAGAATAACGGAGGCCAATTAGAATTTGCCACGTAAGAGGTAAATTTTAAACTCAAAACTGTGCGATGTAGGGGATAAACTCACTCTTGCTTTCCGTATTCGTTTCTTTTGTTTGGAATTGAAATGAAAACCTCTCTCTCTATCTATGAAACCCTAACGTTAAATCTGAAACTAAATCAAAAGCTCAATTTTTTCCTGAAAACCAGCTAAATCGGAAGTAAGCAACGCGCAATGAAAGAAATTCTTGGGATCCCAAGTTCATCAAGGTATAACTGTAGAAGAATATGCCCACGACACTGTGCATGATTGCGAAAAACGTAAGTAAAGTGGTACAACGTAAATAAAATAAACAAAGGTTCGGCAGCCAAGAAATTTGGCGACCAGGGAAAAAAGAAATATGGGATTTGCTCCTCCTCCTCCTGAGGCCGGCCCTTTTGTTTTTTCACTGGGAAATGGAAAACCAAATTGTGAACTGAATCGAAGCCGGGAAAATCTCTATCCTCAATTGTATCAATCTCTCTAATCCTGACATTCACCAATCCGTTCCAGGTGCATGTCCCTTTCAATTTCCTAAAAGATATTATTTATTTCTGATATATATATATATATTTTTTTTTTGCAGTTTTTTTTTTTATCATTGTTTTTACTATTTTATCTTCTGTTCTAGGTGTGTTTGGATTCCGGATTTTTCTACATTGTAAACCATGGGATAAACGAGGAATTCATGGATGAGGTTTTCGCACAGAGTAGAAGGATGTTTGGTCTGCCGTTAAGCGATAAAATGAAGCTTTTAAGGAACGAGAAACACAGGGGCTACTGCAAAGAACGAGAAACACATCGATAAAATGAAGCTTTCGCATACTGCAAAGAAGGGAAGATGGCTTTCGCGTACTGCAGAGTAAAAGATGATTCGAAACAGAGAAGGAGAAGACTGGCTTCGTAAGAGGGAAGGAGAAGAGAGGAGAGAGATTTGCTTTCCTTGTCACGTGAAGAGAGAGGTTGAGAAGGGGGAGTCGTTTCCCTGCATCGCAGCACTTTGAATTAGTTTCTATCTTCCTGACGTGGCTATCACCTATTGGCCTCCGATAAAGACGCATCGTAGGGTTAGCCGGTTTTAAGTTATTATCTTAAGAATTATGCTATTCTAGACTTGTAGTTGTATTAGCAAAGCTTTTCCAATTATGTTGCGATCACAACAGCATTTGGACACAAAAATAAGAGAGTGAAAATTATTTTAAATGCAATAAAAGACTGATTTGGACCATAAATGGATTCGAGAGTGAATAACTTTTAGCCAAAAATAAAACAAGATAAAGTACATTCTTCTCCACCAAGGAACAAGTTCTGGGGATTTTGAATTTCTAACCTAGAGGATTCAAGAAAACTCATTTTATATCTAATACGATGTCGAGTGAAAGGGCATTCAACTGCCTAGGAGGGAGGGAGATAGTGAGGAGAGAGAGAGAGAGACTGCACACATGAGAGTTTTATAGGTTTCGGTTTTATAGTTTTACTTGGATGGATTCAAAGGAGAGACAGAGAGAGACGAAGGGATGGGTTTGGTTTTGCTTGGATAGGTTCAAAGCAAAGAGAGAGGGGTTAAGAATTTGGATGGCTTTTCATGTTGAGAGAGAGAGAGAGAGAGAGAGTTCTCGTGTAGCGCAGTTTGCAAATTTGATGATGTAGTCCTTACATGGTTTTCACCTATTGGTTTCCGATAAAAATGGTTGGATAAACTAGTGAGAAGTTATTCATTTTTAACTTTCTTATTTACTTATTTTCGAATATATAAAAATTGGATACTGCTGTATCATATATATCGTCGCTAATAAAGAATCCAAAAAATATTAGATAGGTTTTTAAATTCCCAATGTTATAATTAAATTGATAATCACTTCAATATAGACATACATATAGTAATATTAAGTATAAGTTTTAAATACACAAATTTCGTATAATTTTTTTATAAACAAAAAGTGGATTCCATTAAAATACATATATATATATATATATATATATATATATATATATATATTTTTTTTTTTTTTTTTTTCATTACTACGAGAGATGTGTCTATTTAAAATCTGTGCAAATTATATTACTCACGCGCGCAGGCGCACACATATATATATGTTTTCGAAATTAAGTAGCTCCCTTCTTAAGTAGATGGGTAAAACTTGCATCTTAGTGATTTGTAACTTAACTCATAACCATGTATGCAATATTGTCTGGCAATTATGAAAGGCTGTTTTATCTTATCTTATGAACAATGGTAATTTTTAAAGCATGCAACTTTTATGATTGTCATAAGAGTGCATAAGAAGTACATAAAAATGACTATATATTACATAACTCTTACTATTAGAGGGGTTTTGGTTGCATGACAAGTGCCACGTACTTTTATCTATCACATGCCTCTCGTGGAATATGGAGAGGAGGGGGAGGGATATTGCTGAGTGCTTTTAATACAAGCCACTCTCACAAAGGACACCGATTTGGGAAAAAGAAAGTTGTGCTTTGACTTGATTATCAGTGTAAAAGTAATTAAACTCTTTAAAATGGTTCCCTAATTTAATATCAGCAAAAGAAAGTGGGCCAAAAGGTACCATTCATCGCATCTTTTCTTTTAGTCCATGGTCCACATTTATCGCCTGCAATACGGGGGAAATTGTGAATACTTTTGTCAACATCCAATAGAAATGTAAAAGACAAGCAAACTTTCTGGGTTTGTATGTTTTTGGCACCACACACTGTTTTATAAAATTTCTGAAACGGTGAAACCCCCAAGAAAGCCAAGAGGGTTTTGATGCGATGCTGGATTTTCGGGAAATTTTCCCTCATTTTTGGGAAAACTAAAGCTGTTCTCTCTCTTACAGCTTACAAGCCAAAAAGAAAATTGTGCAACATGAAAGAGAGTTTGCTGTCCCGGTTTTTCTCCAAAAAGCTAAAGAAAGTTTCTTCTCATTTGCAGATTATGCCAAATATGGTACAAGTGCTGCATCTCACAGGCCTGCAGAATTAGCTAAAATGCGGTGCATGCATGCGATTTATATCCTTGAAAAACATATTAAGCCATCAAGGGAATGATCATGCACATGGGATTCAAAAGGAATTACTCAAACCTCAGGTAGGCAGAATACAAACTAACATCATAAAACTTGCACTGGAGGAAAGGAAGTAAATGCCAATAAAAGGTGTAAGCACGCGTTATTAGCTATGCTAGCTGGATGATTCTCCATTTGTTTACTAACTCATAGTGCAGTACTGCATATTGTCTTGCAGAAGAAGAAAGAAGTCGTCTTTCTTCCGATGCTCGGAAACTTTAACAATTATTCTTCATCATGGTCCACGAAATTCGGTAACATGGAAAGATAATGCACCAGGAAAGTAGCATGATGCGGTCCAAGAGTTGCTCTGTCTATGTCTCTCGTTAAAACACAACCTTGCAATTGTGTATCAGCTTATAAGGAATTCTGGAATCAGCTGAACCAAGAGGCAAAAACTTAGTCGATGCAGAGGAATTTTTGAACTAAAACCATTCAAATGATGAAAGAGAAGTAAAGAGAATGTTTTCACTGCCTCAGGTAGTTTGAACTTGTTGGTAGAGGGTAACCCCCATAACCCTTGTTGTGTCCACATGGGTGTAAAATTATTAATTAACTCCACACCACTACCACAACTTCACTATGTGAAAACTTTTTAAATAAATGTTCACGTACATTAAATTAGGTGTAGAAAAAGTTTACATAAACAAAAAAAAAAAAAACTCTAATCTCTCTATAATCTCTTGATCTTGAAGAGTATAATTTTTTAAGAAACTCTAGTAGCATAAAGATCCGGCCTTACGAAAATTCTGTTCCATGAGATAATTCGAATTAGGCTTATTTAACAGAACTAGTCACTGCCTCATGTTGTTGGGGCTGGTCGATCTTGATGATCAATCTCTTATATGGGTACTCAACAAAAAATAGCATTTCTCATGAAAAACAAATGAAATTAAATTGATATTCCGATTATACTATGTCATTTGAGTGCTTTGCAAATTATATAATGCAGTCATTGGTCAATGATTCTATGGAAATGCCTTAACGCATATTAGTATTCCCTAAGAGTAAAAGTCAGAAGGCCTTGGAGAATAGCCCATATGACATGCCCGGACAAGAATCAATTGACTGAAGTGGTCCTATCAGCCACACCACTTGCCAAAATACAAGTTACTTGCTAATCACAAATATAATAAAAGTAATGCAATATACAATTTAAATACATTTTAAAAAGTATTAAAGCTTATTATTAAAAAACAGATTGGTTCATATATTTTTATAAAATGAGCATGACTACTGAACAGATCAAGGTGCTAACACAACACACGAGTTCCTTTACAAAGACCCAAGGAACACTTTAAGCCTCGGTTGGTTGTAAGATTTAGTTAAGATCAATTCAGTTTAATCTAATTTTAATTTGAATCTAACATTTAAACACCAAGTTTTCAAATTATTAAACTCATCTTAACTCAAAACTTTTTTATACGTGGAACTCACAATCTTTTTTAACTCAATACATATTTATACGTGAGATCTACAATATTTTTTAAATTTTTTTTATAAATAGTACTAAATTCATATTAACATCTAAACACATCTAAATTCATTTTAGATAAACTTCATATAACTCATTCCATCTATTCAATTCATTACTATTCATAAAAATTCAACTCATCTCAATATCAAAACGCAGCCTTACCTTTGAATTGAGGTAATATTTGGTCATTTCACAATACTATAATTATTTGAAAATTTATAAATATGCATACGTGCTTCTATTCTTTATTTTATTATACAATGTTATACTATTGAAATTTCGTATAATTTATAAAGTATACACTATAAAAACTAACAAAAAAGTTTATTCACAAATTTATATTTTGATAATTAGGCCTAGTTCCATGTTTGAACTTTCAACCGTGACGAGGACGGGGCTTCTTTCTTTTGCTTCTTCGGTCGTTTCTTTCTATTCTGAGATCATCCGTACCCTCCAATAAAAACCCTCCACATCATTATAACTCTACGTGTCTTCTCCTTATTAGCAAAAACGTGTCACTGAGCGTGTCCCCGAAGTACAAGTCAGTGCCTTTAGACTTCAACCCCTCCCTCTCTCGTCCAAACAGACTCCAGATCTCAAGCAAACCTTCACAATTTTCAGAAACTCGAACCCTAACCCTCCACAATCTCTATATCTCTCTTATGATTCGCTCTGGATAGTTCTTCAGATCGAACCGTGGCTTCCTCAGGGTCGTCGAGCCTATCTCGAAGGAAACCTTCTTCTTCCTCAAGGCCACCTACAAATTCTTCCGGAGCGACTCGCATCGTGTACAGAGAGTCCAGAAAGTCTTCGCAGTCCGATTACCCTTTCTGGCAGCAGAACTGGTTCATAGGTCTGCTCTTTTTAATGGCTCTCGGATTCTTCGCTCTCGCTCTCTTCCTCTACCTCGGTCTGGATACCGATTTTGGCTACACTTCCTCCGCTTCCGCCGCTTACTCTGAGGGCGTTGAGGTTCGGTGTCTTTATCGACTTTTTTGTTTGCATACGTGTTTCACATCAATATTTGTGATTTTGAGTATTTCATCGTTTTATTTGTTTGGTCGTATAGTGTGGGAAAAAGAGATTTACTAAAGGCTCTGTTTGATTGACGAGAAAATGTTGGAAATTAGGTTTTGTACGAGCTGATATTCCAGCTCGTTTCCTCAGTTTCTTCTGGTACTAAAATCTGCTCATACTCAAGAGAAAATGAGTGAACGGTTCCATTGCTCTGATCCAGGATGGGTTAACAAGAAGTTGAAATGTAGCTAAATCGGCGTGATTGGAAATTTAATGTGGTTTATTTTGACAAGAGATGGTTTGTTCAAAGAAAGGTTCAAATCATTTTTATTAAATATTTTATAAATCAAATTGTAATGTAGTTTCCGCTTGTATACTTCCTGTTCCGTGTTGTACTTGGATATGCCTATTTACTTGTCTTAATAAAACTTCTTATTACTTATCAAAAATAAATAAATAATATTGTAATGTGTTTTTTTAAGTAACAATTTTGGTGCTGTATTTATAATTAATAGATTTAAACGAATATAAATAGCCCTGCACTATGAGTCCCCCCCCCCCCCCCCCCACCAAAACAAAAAGAAAAAAAAAAAAAACACAACAGCAATCTTCCTTCAGAAACTCAGTGTAAATATGGTTATGTTTCCGTTTCTCTGCCCCTTGCAATCAAATAAAAGTTAATAGGATTGGGGATGTCAGTAGTCCTATCACCTTCGTAATTTTCTTTTTGTTTGGGCAGATTACCTATGGGTCGGTTCTAAAGCTGACGCATGAGAAGACCAAGTTTCGGTTGCATTCCCACGATGTGCCTTATGGTTCTGGTAGTGGGCAACAATCAGTCACTAGTTTTCCCAACGTCGATGATTCCAATAGCTACTGGGTATCACCTCTCACTCTATCTCTCTTGATTGTTTCTGTTTGTTTATCATTTATCTTCTTTGCTCTTTACGTTTTATTATATTTGTCACAAGAAAGTGTGTTGATCAAAATAAGTAAGATTTTAATTATTCCATATTTTTACGTGGAAAACTGTACACCTAACAAGTTGCTTTGTAGGGGCTAGAGCAATAACTAGTTAAACAAAAAAACTAGCTTGGATCAAAAGTACACGAGGCTAGCATTACATGCAAATGTTCAGAATGCATAGATTGAATTGTCATATTCAGTGTTTTACCTTGTATAACTACCACCCAAATTTTGGGTGCATATCTTTGTTTTTATTACACGAAATCTTCAATGTGTCCTTAAGCTGATTTTGTTGCATTGAAGAGTCCGTTGATTTACAGAATCAAGTTTGAGTATATATAGGTGATTAAATTTCAGGAAGGTGAATTGGTCAATTGTAATAGACTTTGATGGCATGAGCATTCGTGATTTTGTTGTATTTTTAGAATAGGTGTTGCTCTTGGAAATTTTCCGTGTACTTGAGCTTTGCCTATTCTCATTAATAAAGTTTCTTTTTTACTGATATAAAGAAATCAGGAAGGTGAAATCATACTGTTCAGGTAAATGGGGTGTTGACTATGGGCACAAAAATTGGTTTTCATTTGCAGATTGTTAGACCTCAGCCAGGAACTTCTGCGAAACAAGGTGACACAATTGCAAGTGGGACAATCATCAGGTTGCAACACATGAGAACTAGGAAGTGGCTTCACAGCCATTTGCATGCATCTCCTATAACAGGCAACCTAGAGGTTGGTTGTTGTTGATTCATATTTTTTTGCATTTATATTACTTATAATACAGAATTCCTTCTGAGTAATTATGACTTAAAGGGTTTTTTTTCCTTGTGAGGTGGTGGTCTGCCCGGGGGGATGTGGGGGCATAAAAACACTTGGCAATCATGTTTTATATTGTGCGTGATTGACCTATCACAATGCATAAGAAGGGGTTCCAATGAGGTTCCTATTAGTGACCACTCTTAGTATATATTTTCCTCAGGAAACTTATTTAATTTTATGTTGTTGAGTTATGAGACATGTTTCAATTATTCTGCAGTTCATCAGAATTTTGGTGACGATCCTGTGTACTCCAGTTTTATGCTTGATAACTGTTATTTGAAGAAACATTTTTCTAGAGTTTAGGGACTTTGGGTGATAATGAAGGTGCAAAAAATGAAGGTGCAATTTTTGTTAATGAATCAAAAACAAATCTTAATATATTATATTCTCAGTTATACTCAAGTGATTGGCCCAAGTGGTGAAGGCCTTGGTTTTGGGGTATCACTCCCTTCAAGGTCCAAGGTTTAACACTTCATGGGTACAAACAATCATTTGGGGCCACACTCCCTGGTGAAAAGCCAGCAATTTAACTAGTTCCGTGTAAGGAAAATTCTGAGGGTGCGGTGCAAGGGACCGGAGTTTACCATGCAAGAGTGGGTCCGAAGGGCCCTGCCTTGGAGGGGTTCCCCAACATTAAAAAAGAAAAAAGAAAGATCTCAATTATACTCTCCACTTTCCTCAAAGCCTATTTGTTTATGCAATTTTTCTTTTAGTCAAGTCTTAAATCAAATCTCAGTCATATGCATTTTACCCATAAAAAATTCCCAGTCATGTGCAAATGTTTATTCTTCTCTCTGGCATAATAAAGAACCCTGGTGGCTTGGGAAAAATCTTTGTAGTGCCCCGATAATGAACCTATATGACCCCCCCCCCCCCCCCCCCCCCCCCCCCCCCCCCCCCCCCCCCCCCCCCTTTTATGGGTTTAACTTTCAGCTATTGACAATCTTCTCATGACTCTGTGATTGAGTTATTTAAGTCATCTTTTGTTCAAAATTTTCATCTTGTTAAATATATAGTGTAATTCTACTTTTGAGAAATTTCCTCTTTCAAATACAGTTATATTTTCATCTTGGAGAAGTGATATGCCATCTTGATGTGTGCAGCGTGCTTTATATTATTACTTAATTCACTTTTAGTTTTAGCTTGACAATTCATTATAGAGAATCATGAAACTAAGAAATAGATGAAAAAAGATGGTATCCCTCCCGGGTATGAAATTTAGCTATTCATCTTTGCATTATAATAGCTATTGAATCTGAAGTATTGAACAGATACTCATATTTGAGATTTTACCACATCATTGTTATGTCACGAAGACTCATATTTGATAATGCAAGCTGCACTGCTGAGTGTAGGTGAGCTGCTTTGGAGGAGAGAATGAATCTGACACTGGGGATTACTGGAGGTGAGACCGGGAATGATTATTAGGAATACCGCCTATCTAGTTTTCTTTATGATTGATGCTCCATATTTGTGTCGTTTTCCATAGGCTGCTGATTGAAGGCAGTGGGAAGACTTGGAAGCAAGATCAAAGGATTAGGCTTCAACATGTGGACACTAGCGGCTACCTACATAGTCATGACAAGAAATACTCCCGCATTGCTGGAGGACAGCAGGAGGTGAGAAGACAGTGCACCTTTTTTTCGTTTTTGTATTTTTTGCTCCAGTAACTAATGGAATAAGCATTACTAACCATAATTAGTGCCTTTGCAGGTTTGTGGCATCCAAGAAAAGCGTGCGGACAATGTTTGGTTGGCAGCCGAAGGCGTATACCTTCCAATCTCAGAAAGCAAATAGAAACTTTTGGTCTATTCACTATGAATCTTGAATTGTCTGTGGCTAGTAGATGAATGATACTAATACTCTGATGAATTGTTAGTCTATCACACATTTTGTGAGGACTCTTATCCTGTCGAAGTTACCATATTATATATATATGAGGCAACCGATGTAGTATTTTTGCTTGTGTACCTTTTTCTTTTCTCGCTTTTTTCGAGTGCTAGAGTGCAGTCCGTAACAGACCCAACCGAGTAATCTGGTATTCCGGTTTATGAAATTGGTGCAGGCTGACAACTGTTTAGGGATAACTCGTGGTCACCTCGGACCTTAATAAAATGGATTTTGAGATTTTTTTCTTCAGTGACTGATGGCTCCTACCTCCTGGTTGAGAAAGTATTAAACGTTATGTTTGTTTCATGCATTTTTTTCAAAATATTTTTAAACAACTTGTAATAGACTTGTATGTTGTCTTGGTATGTTGATTTTTTTTTTCATATAGATTACTTTTGAATAGCATATGATCCTAGTGGTTAGGGCTGTTGATCTTTATCCGGCCCAGCCTTATACCCGATTCCCGTTTCGGTTTTTAGCTCGAGTCAAATCCAGGCCGGCATCCTGATTTGAAAAATTGGATTAATCCGGTCCAAGACCCGGATTTTATAAACTGGGAAAAAAAAAAAAAAACCCTAATTCTAACCTCCCTCCCCACAATGAGATTTCTCTCTCTCTCTCTCTCTCTCAAGCGCTAGCGCTTTCGTTTTGTCCGGAACCCGAATTTGATTGCGCAGTTCATCGATCATCTCCTTTTGTCCTCAATCCCTCATCTCTCTGGTGCCTTTCTCACATGTCTAAATTTTTATCGCGTTATCATTGTTATTTTTTAATCTCTTATATTGTATTTTGACTTTTGAGTTTTATCCTGAAATCACTCTCTCATTTGCTCTATCTTTCACTTTGCTATCTGCAATACCGAATAGTGGAAGTGCTTTCGGATCCAAGGGATTAGAACGTATTTTCGTTTGGGTATGTTTTCTTTCTTTCCTCTGTTGTGTTCTCTATTTGTTGATTTTGGGTTTTTTTTTTTTTTGTTCTATGAGAATGTTTGAGGAGTATTTTTATTTAGATTTGTTTAAATGTTTGCTGAATATTTTGTTAGCTGCAAAATGCTAGAGCCGTGGGAAATGGGTTATTATTATTTGGAAGAATGAGTTTAGATCTAAAGAATGGGTTTGTTGCTATGTACATAAAAGAGCCTAAGAAACAAATTGTAGAAACTGGAGACACATGGCTACCAAGTAAAACTCTAAAAACAATAAGAAATGGAGATCACGAAATTTCACAACAAACCCGTGTGAAGAAAGCTAGGGTTTCTGTTAGTTGAATACTAATCCATGCTCCTTTTTTTTCCCATTTTCACTTATGATGTACCAATAAATCTAAAAAATATTTGATGAAAGCTTGTGAAATTTGGTTATAGATAAATCAATTTTGATAACCTTGATAAAGTGTGAAATTAATTTGTTTAGGGACTAGAGATTTATTTTATGGGCTTACATAATGATGAATCGAATCCAATAAGTTTTAAGGTCATTGAGAGGTGGGTTGGCTTCAGAAGTATGTTGAGTATGTTGAATATGTTTCAAAAGTATTTCAAAAATATGGCTTCTCCTGATATGGAGTTATGGTTCTCTTAATTGCCTATACATGGTTAAAGATTACAAAGTATATTTGATCACTATTGCGTGCAGGGTATACCAAGCAAGTGCTGCATTCAAGCACACATCATTGTACTGTTATTTGATTCATTGCTTCTATTTTTTGTGTATCAAGATATGACACCAAAATTTTATGCATGTAAATGCTATTCTCTAAACCATAAAGTAGGAATGTCACAAAAAAAAGTATGCAAATAAGGTCTTAAAAAATGCCAGCTCTGAAACTCTATTTTTTTATGATGCAATTAATCAAGTTAGGTTTATGTTAATAATATAATAAAATTAAATTAAAGTGGCTTATGCCATCTGATATGAATAGCTTGATCTTTTTTCTTTTATGTATAAATTAGATCCAAATTCTTAGTGACTAGCCTTGGTCTAATTTCTATGTAGGGCACTTGTCATGGTTCATTGAACTTGGGTTTATTTTTAATCTTCATGAAACTTTGTGTATTAATTTATTCTCTTATATAGATGTGTAGAGCATAGAAGTTTTACATAATGCAACTTATAAAGGTATTCCCAGAAATCTATAGATACTAAATTCTGTTCAATATGGTGATAATTAAAGTTATACATAATTGTTTAATTTTTTATTAATTTTGTGATTTTGTAATTGCATTGCACATTTTAGTATTTTTTTTTCTATATTAGCCCCTTGTTACATTTTAGTAATTTTGAACTGACTTTTTTAGCTTACAGAATTTATAGGATCTCTCAGTTAGATCACTTGGAAGTTGCTACATGCGGGAATTATTTTGTAATTCATATAATGTAATTTTGTGTTTTAATGTGTAAATAACAAAATAATGTAATATGTAGTGGATTGCATGCATTTTAGTTTTTCATTTTTATATATTTTTATTATTATGGAAAATGTTAGTATTATACTTTTTAATGATGACTCATAAAAGTTTTTCATAAAATATAGGCTTTTATAAAAAATTATGATTTTCAACACTTTTTAAAATTTTTTTTAATAAACTGCTTTTCAACATTTTTAATGCAATATAGGTTTTTTTTTTTAAAAAAAAAAAAATTAAATTACGCTTCTATACCCATACTTTAAAAAAATAATAATAAAAAAAATATTGGGTTGAACCTGAAACCTGGTTCATTTAGGGTTTAGCCCGTGTTTGATTCGGGTTAACTTGGTCCGAATTTCGATCGGGATTTGAAACCCAGGTTCCGATCTGGGTATACCCGGATTGAAATCTAAATAAACAGTCCTACCAATCGGGGAAGATCAGGAGGTCTACTGGCTACCGCCTTTGACTAAGAGGCGTAGGAACATTCCTTCATGCCACAAGCCTATGGTTATCATCTACAACCATAAATTTTGAAAACAATACATGAGATGTAAATAATTGTATATGATGTGTACAACTTTGAATGATTTAGGGATGACGTCAATCAACCAAATGTGAGATGAAAAGGCATAGTGAATTGTCCATTTCACTTGCTGCTCATCAAAAAGCTAATAATAGTTGTTTCCAAGTACAAAATGTAGTTTTACCTTAAGTTTTGTTACGTATAAATAAATTTGCGTATTAATCTATATATCAATATTGATTCATTCATATTTAAAATTTAAATTAGTATTATTTTTAATAAATTTTATTTTTTAATTAATTACATTAAATATATATATATTAATACATAATTATACTTACAACTATATTTTTTTCTTTATATTTTGTTGAGTTCATCCAATACTCGCAGTTGTTGGACCATATAACTCTGTTGTAAATAGGTAAGGTACAATTGTCATTATGATAGTACTAACAATCAGGCAGCAGCGACAACATTTTGTAGCCGATAATATGGGAAACTTCAATTTTGACTTTTGAGTAGTTTTTGGTGGGTTGAAGTGCTACCCCATGCGCCTGGGTTTTATGGTGAATGGAAAAAAGGGCAGCGTTGTATTAATAGAATACCTGTAAATGGGAGCACAGCTCTACCCAGAATAAGTGCACTATCCTGCCATTGACCTAAGTTTTTAAATGTCTCACACCACAAAGCACCAGCCCTTAATTAATTTCTTTAAATCAACAGGTCGCCCCACTTCTTCATGAGTCCCTCCCTCCCCTACAGTCATGGCCAAGAAGATTTGTGTTTTCCAGTTTGAGAGATGAGAACATGAGCAATTCCAGTTATCTTGAACCAGATCATAGACTGTCTGAAAAGTGAGACTAAAGAACATGACCTCTATTCATTTTGTTGTCTTGCAAAACAAATGATTCCACGTTAGCAAAAACATATAATTTGTCATCCAATCAGACCGAGGCAACCCCACTTCAAGCAAAGCAAGTGTCTTGCCAAAGAAAATGCTCCTTTGATGAACACACAGATGAGCTGGATCTCAATTTCTCGAGAAAGACTAATGACAGTGACGCTGTCACTTTTACACGCTCTCCTCTACATTTTTTTCTTACACATTTCCCCATGCATCTCCATATTTTTATTAAGAAAATATATTTATTTGCTCACTTGATAAAGAGTTTTAGCAGAGTAACAGGAGTTCAAAGAAAGGTAGTGTTTGATTGTACACATTTATTAAGGCCCGTTCGGTATGGAATAAGATGAGAATGAGATATTTTAAATAATAATAAATAAAATATTATTATAATATAATTTTTTAATATTAATTTTATATTAAGATTTAAAAAAATTAAATTATTTATTATATGAAAATTTAAAAAAATTATAATAATAAATTAAAATAAAATGAGATAAAATTTTTAATTTTGTGTAACCAATCCAACTGAATATAAAGCAAGACCAACTCAAAACAATATTATTGACATTTCTAAATTCTATCTTTTCCAGGAAAGATAAAAGAATCGATCATAATTTATTGCGTCATGGTGTTTTAACTTTGACTAATAATACGTATAGTTATAAAAAGGCAAGTGCTATGCAGTAATAAAATTTATTATCAAAATATTAAAATTTTATATTTATTTATTTATTTTAAATAATTACGTAATATTTACGTACTGCCATTTCCCTTTTTTAACTTTTATTGGCAGACGCAAATACGAAAAATGGGTTTTCAGGAAGAAAGGGGACATACAAACAGCCCTTTACCTTCTCGGACTATAACCTCAGACAATGCTCTCTCAAGTCTCACAAAGAGAGGAACTCAAATTTAAACACGAAGAAGTAAAACTCTCTGAGTCTCTCACTCACTTCTCCTTCTTCTTTCTTCTCCTCTCGACGAAAACAATCCATCTGGTTGGTTTTCTTTGCAATGTAGTTTCGTCTCACAGGGAATGAATGGCCAAGTGTTACCGAAACGACGTCTCTTCTCTCGTCCTTGACCCCCATTCCACCAGCCCCTGCGTACACTTCGATTTATGTACCGCCTTCTCCGGCTCCTCATTCCGCCGCAAGATTTTCCACGCCGTCAGCTGTGGCCCCAGCTCCCGCCACCGTCGCAACCACCATGACTTCACCAGATCAGCTTCCGATGAACCTAAGCCCAAGGCGCCCGCAAAGCGGCGGTCCGTCAATTCCGAGAAGCTCTCCGATCTTCTGAGAATGGCGGACTTGCCGGAGCCCGAGACCGACGACGTGAAGACGAAGAATGGGGAGGCATTGGAAGAGCTTAAGCGCGTGGTGACGGAACTCCAGGATGTGGACTCGGTCAAGAGAAAGGCTGCAGCGAGCATAGCGAGGCTGCGCGCCAAGGAAGACTTGGAGGCTAGAGTGACCCTCGCCATACTCGGAGCGATCCCTCCCCTGGTCGGAATGCTCGATTCGGAAGACGTCGAAACTCAGATCGCTTCTCTTTACGCGCTGCTCAATCTCGGGATCGGCAACGATGCGTGAGTTTTTTTCGGTTTCGGTTTTCATGGGGAACCGGATTCTGTCTTCTGTCACTTTCTCGCTTTGATTTGTTTCGTTGGTGTTAAACCACGGCCACCCTTTGTTTCGAGTTCGGTTTGTGTCATTTATCAAGCATTAACGTTCCAATCTCCGTCGTTTTGCTGCTTTTAATAACGTGTTAAACTCGGTTGGACTGTTCTTTTTTCTCGCTTTTTCTCTCTCGCTCTCTCTCTTTTTTAATCACGTCGTAATCACTGTTTTTTTAATATTTATTTATAATTAATTGTTTTATTTTCTTTTTAATATCTCTTTTCAGGCTGAATCATTTTCTTCCACCATCAACAAAGTGTTTTATTCCTGAATTTTCTAATTAATTTTTAGTTTGTTATTCTGTGTTGAGATCATATATTTAGTTTGTTAATTATAATCGTTTGGAACTTGGTTTTTATAGACTTATGGTATCCAATTTAATAGCTACATTAATCTCGTTTCATTCTGAATGAACGTCTTCGTTTTTTTTTTTTTTTTTTTGGCTTTGGAAACTTTTGCAGGAATAAAGCGGCCATTGTTAAAGCTGGCGGTGCCCACAAGATGCTAAAGCTGATCGAGTTTCCAAAAGCTCCAAACCCATCAGTCTCAGAAGCCGTAGTGGCAAATTTTCTCGGCTTGAGCGCTTTGGATTCGAACAAGCCCGTGATCGGATCATCCGGGGCAATCCCATTTTTGGTGAAAACTCTCCAGAATTTAGACCATCAGAGTTGTAGCCTCCAGTCCAAGCAAGATGCCCTCCGAGCGCTCTACAATCTCTTAATCTTCAAGTCGAACGTTTCCATTGTTTTGGAAACCAACTTGGTACCATTTCTATTGAAAACATTGGACGATATGGAAGTAAGCGAACGAATCCTGGCAATCCTTAGCAATGTGGTGTCGACCTCGGAAGGTCGAAAGGCGATTAGCACTGTGGCGGACGCTTTCCCAATATTGGTCGACGTTTTGAATTGGACCGATTCACCGGGTTGCCAAGAGAAGGCATCTTATATTTTGATGGTAATGGCACATAAAGGGTATAATACTGACAGGCAGGCAATGATAGAGGCTGGAATTGTATCGTCCTTGTTAGAGTTAACCCTTCTGGGTAGCACATTGGCCCAGAAGAGAGCTTCAAGAATCCTGCAGTCTTTGAGAGTCGATAAAGGGAAGCAAGTTTCTGAGAATTTTGGTAACTGTTTGGGTACTGGTGCGGCAGTATCAGCACCCATTTGTGGTGGGTCTTCATCGTCTTCTACAAACCCGGTTGCTGGGGGTCCTAAGGAGAGTGTGGAGGAGAATAATTCAAGTGAGGAGAAGAAAGCAGTGAAGCAATTGGTCCAACAAAGTTTACTTTACAACATGAGAAGGATTATAAAGAGGGCAAATTTACCACAGGATTTTGTTCCCTCGGATCATTTCAAGTCCCTCACATCTAGTTCGACCTCAAAGAGCTTGCCCTTTTGAGGATCAGGGATTGGAGCTGCTGCCAATGAAGAAACTAGTCCTCTTTCCACAACCTCGTTCCCTGCTGGGTTTTTAGTAACCATTGTTAGTTAGAATTCAGTATTAAGTCAATGCCTGTCAAAGTTTATGTATGTATGTATATCTTGTATTGCTAGAGATTTGTGGTAGACCAGGAGTGAAGTGCAAATGAAACCCTTTCTACATGGGGTTCGAATGCTGTGTTGTGTGAGAAATTTTGGTCTGAGTTAAGAGTGGCCATAAAACTTGAAATATTTGTACTAAAATGATTAATAAGGGTTTGGATAGTGAAAGTGATCTAATCTTATCTTATCATTACTACTTCTATATATATTTATATGTATTTTACGTGAATAACAAATTTAGTTCAATATTTATCTGTATTGTTTGATTTGTGAATCTTACTTTTCTACGGACTCACTTGCAAATAATTCATAATTTAAGATGAAAATGGTAAATTTTTTATTTTAACTTGTCTCAACAATGAGTGGCATGGCCCGCAAATATCGAAAGTTGTAGGGCTGGTTTTGTGTCTCACATATATTATAGTGTTGGTGGGTATCCCTATAAAATGGAGGAGTGGAGTGGGAGTGGGACTCATGTCAATTGAAACCTATTAACCTAACCTTTTCCTATTCCTAGTAATGCAATGAACGTACGATTTTTGTCTACGTCGTCGTTTCCTTGGCCATACGCTTCGCTCTAATACTTTATTTATTTATTTATTGAGGCTCTTCTCTGTCGGTTCGTTGGAAGGTGTCGGTCGTTTTCTCCTGCCCTATTGACTCAAAACAATTATTACTCATCGAGACTGTTTCCTCCTATTTCCACATTTTTTAATAATTAATAATAAAAACATCTATATAAACATGGTAGCATCACCTATTCAAGCATTTTCAATGTATAATGTATATTTCTCATTTACATGCAATAAACCTGTTATATGTAGTTGGTAATATTCATCATCTCATACTTTTTTTTTATTAATTGATTCTCATAATATAATTGATTTTTCCAATCTCATGATTTTATTTATAATTTTTATTTGGTTTATATATTCTTATTTTGTATATATATGTGATGAAATTATATCATATTGTATACGACGAGCTTAGAAAAAAAATGTATTATATCTGAGGAGATATTACAAATATCAAAAAAATATATGACGAGCTTGCAAATTCATTAATAATTAGAAGAAATATTTAAAAATATTTGAAATAAATAAAAATTATTAAAAAATATTTAAATAATATAAAATAAAAAAGCTCTTGAATAGTATATCATACAAATCAATTGTAATTCTTCCTAAAAGTAATATAATAAATTTACTTTTCCACGAAATCATATTATTTTTATTTACATTTGGCATTTGCTCGGTGGGTATTGTCTTTTCAATGATTATTATGTACCGGCGGGTAGTACTTGAGATTTGCTGTCGGTTTTGGTATGGCAATGAGACCTTAATAGAAAATGATAAACGCACAGTATACTTCGTAACACTTTACACAACAATATTGTAAAAGGAGGGATATATTCGTAAACTCTCTTATAAAAGTAACATTTTTATAAATTATCTTATAAAAGTAATATTAATTTATAAAAATATATCTATTTTACAATATATGTTGTGTAAAATATTGTGAAATTCTATTCATTACCAATTTTTAAAGACTTTCTCTCCACTTGTTTATGCCCATAAAAGCCCATCTTGAATGTCTTTGGGCTAACAATCCCCGAGCCCTCTTTGAAAACTCCACTCTCTTGTGCGGCCCATTGAAATTTCATTCTCCACCAACCTCTGTAAATCCTCTTTATCGGCCTCGCTCCAAAATTCGGGTCAAAGCCCACTTTCCCAGAAGCTCAACAGTTTATTTTTGGCGGTGCAATAGTTGGGTCAGAATATGTATCTGTCGTTGCTCAATTGAATAACTTTTTTTGTTTAAACCATTTTCATAGTGTTCAATTTAATAAGCATTATATTTTAAAAAATCTCAAAAATTTACTGAAAAAATATCATTTTTCATAAACAAATATTTTTTTAATGATAAATTCTAATTTTCTTTTATTTTTTATACATTTAAAAAGGAGATTTCCAACCCTATACCTCTATTTTAAATAGGCTGGGGTAATTTGAATCGGTGGTTAGACGATTAGACCATTATTGTCCTCAAACTGGACCACAGTGGTTGCATTTTTGGATTAGACCATTGAAAAAAGGAAAAATATAGTTGCAAGCACAATTATGCACTAATCTGTGCACCAATGTGATGTGATTGGTCAAAAAGTACATTTTATTGAAAACAGTGTTAATTTAAATTTTAAGTATGAATAAATTAGTATTGATACACAGATTAGTGCGCAACCGTACTTGTATGTAACAAAACTCTTGAAAAAATGAGTGTGTTGACTGGGCTACTCGGTGCCGGTCATTTGGGTCAAAAGCAGCGTGCTTGTAGCCAGGTTGGTTCCACGCAAACAAGTGGTTGACATGTCAAACGACCTTTGACTTTTCTTAAAACTCGTTGCGTTCAAAGCATAATGGTAAAAGAAAAAGAAAAATGGTGTAAACATCTCAACCTCAGTCATGGTCGTGGGCCTGGCAGCCTTCCGACTTCATGTTGAAATAAAATACCAACTATATGAATCTGATAGGGATGCAACGTCGTTTTCAGACCTTCATTGTCCATATTGCTAAATTAATTTATTTCTACTAATTTGCTCGTGAGTTTATCATGCCTCTAACACCAAGGTTTATTTTTCTTTTTGATTTTTAAAATAAAAATATTTTAAATTTATTTATTTTTACGTAAAACATATAAAATTTTTATTTTATAAACTATTAATAAAATAAAAAAGGTTTAGGAGTTTTCTTTTTTAATAAATAAAAAACAGTTTTAAACAATAAAAAACAACGAATTTGTAGCATCATAACAAGGTTAAAAAGTGCTAACCGTGCTGGATGGTCGCCGTAAAGATGTAAAACCATTTAAAATATTATATATTTATTTTCAATTATTTCTCAATTATATATAAACGATATGAAAAATCCTAATTCGTTGAGAAACGACATCGTTGGATGAGCGTTCCGCTTTTCGCCGTCCTTAAGTAACCCCCTCCAATCACCAAGTATTTGCCCCCTCTTCCTCTCCGTCTCCCTTCTCTTTGTTTCGTTGACTCGGAGAGTTCGCTTCGTCGAAGCGGAAATAAACGATTTGCGATTCCAAGTTCGAGATCAGTTTAATTCCAACTCTCGGTTTCACTAAACCAAGGTCAGATCTCTCGCGTAATCGGAGTTTTTTCTTTGTTTCGTCCAGTCACTTTGGTTTTTAGGGTTCTTGATTAACTCTTGTCTCTTTTTAAATTTACGTTTTGTTCGATTGGGCTTGTTTCAGAACTAGTGGAACGACCAAAAAACGGTCGTTTTGGGCTCTAATTCGCAGTAACACAGTTCAGTTCAGGTTTCTGAATGCTTCATAGATTGCTTTCGTTTCTGGTTTGCTATCTTCGGTCTGCTATAGATCTGCTCGAAGCAGGAAGCGCTGCCATTCTTGCGAAAACTTAATTCGTAGTTCTACAGAACAGTTAAACACCGTGACTTCAGATCTGGGTTTGATAGTGTTCCTCATTCTGTTGCCCGAATTCAACTGTTGGAAATGTCGATTTTACAGAAAGGCGATTCGATTCAAATCCGGGAGGTTTGGAATGACAATCTGGAGGAAGAATTTGCTCTGATCCGTGAAATTGTTGACGATTATAACTATATTGCTATGGACACCGAGTTCCCGGGCGTGGTTCTTCGTCCTGTGGGGACTTTCAAGAACATCAATGACTATAACTATCAAACACTGAAAGACAACGTGGATATGCTGAAATTGATTCAATTGGGTCTCACCTTCTCCGACGAGCATGGAAATCTTCCCACGTGCGGGACCGATCAGTTTTGCATCTGGCAATTCAACTTCCGTGAGTTTAATATAAGTGAAGATATTTTCGCAAGCGATTCCATTGACTTGTTGCACCAGTCCGGGATTGATTTCAAGAAAAATAAAGAGAAGGGTATCGATGTGAATCGGTTCGGTGAGCTTTTGATGTCGTCGGGGATTGTGTTGAACGATGCCGTGCAATGGGTCACCTTCCACAGTGGGTATGATTTCGGTTACTTGCTTAAACTTTTGACATGCCGGAGTTTGCCCGATGCGCAAGCTGGGTTCTTTGATCTAATCAACATGTATTTCCCCATGGTATATGATATCAAGCATTTGATGAAGTTTTGCAATAGCCTCCACGGTGGTTTGAACAAGCTTGCAGAGTTGTTGGAAGTGGAGAGAGTTGGCGTGTGCCATCAAGCGGGTTCTGATAGTTTGCTGACTGCCAGTACCTTTAGGAAGTTGAGGGACTCCTTCTTCAATGGCTCTACAGAGAAATACGCAGGCGTTTTATATGGTCTTGGTGTCGAAAATGGACAGAGTACTAATTAAAAGAAAATAAATGGGAAAAATATTGATGAATATTGTAGACTCTCTTTGTACACTGGGAAAAAAGTTGTTGATTTAGTCGTAACTTATCTTCTCTGCTTGCTTTGCCTTGTCTGGTTTTATAGCTTAATCTGGATGTACATTGTTGCAGTTAGTCGTTGAATAAAAATTTATGATGTTTGTTTGCTTCGGCTGAGTTTCCCTCTCTTCGTGAATCATGATCATCCCCTGATTGCATCTTTACCGTTCTTACTGATTAGTTCATATCACAAATAACTATGCTTATGTGGGTTGGACTAGGTAGTGGAATGGTAAATAGCTCTGCATATGTGGGTTGGGTTGACAATGCGAATAGTGAGTGTAAACGCATATTGGATTGGTACATCCAACAAGAGAGAATTTGACATGTGAGATTCAAGTAAGAAAATGGCGTCGGCACTTTGGGTAATAGGTGATACATAGACGGATGAACTATTACATGAAGGATGGACTATTAGCGAGAGAAAAATATGCATTCCGTTACACGTAGCAAGCCTGTTCGAGTGCTGATTATGCGTGGTTCTTCAGACGCGGATGAGGAGGATTTGTGGCCAGAATTGTGCATGGGTTAATGATGTTTCTTGCTTGGAGTATCGTGCTGCTGGTGGAATATTGGCAGCTAGGTGCCTAAAGCACGTTAAAGTAGATGGACAGTACCGGATTCACGTTTACTTGCTTTACTCGGATTTGGCCGTTGTCCTACTCGCCCTTGTTTTTGCTGTGGCTGAGCTTCGGGGATATATGCCACCAGCACCAGTTCATTACACGTGAAGTTTGGAATTACTGCAATTATTCTGGGTAGTGTACAACCTGTGAACGTATTCCCAAGGCGTAAAAAAATACCCAATGGGGGGTTCCATCCGAAAGGCTTCTTTAGGAGTCTACCCACGTCATTGGGGCCTAATAGATTTTGATGCTTAAAACGAGAAGTTAAAATTGGACTTTTTTTTTTTGTATCAAAATTACTAGATTATATTTAAATATATATTTATTTAAAAATTATTCTTTTTACTTTTTAAAATATAAAATTGTTAATTAAATTTTTATACTTGAAATTTTCTAATATCTCTTTCTCAATTGATAATATGGCTAGAATATTCTTGTTATGCTTATGAATATTTTAGAATAAAATAAATATTGACATAAACTAATAAAACCTAATTTATTAATCTGCATAATAAAATAAATTATATTAATATTAATATTTAAAATCAAAGAAATAAATTATACATTATAGAAATTAAAAAAGAGAAAAGGAATACGTGGCCATGTGAATTTGATTGTAAAACCCTGGTCGGTTGAAGTCTTGAAGAATAATTTCTATAAAAAAAACAAAGGATGTTCTAGAGGACGAGGCTGTTTTATTGCCACAAAATTTTACTGTATATAAACACAAATTTTTCAGCTTCACCTTTCCCTTCGTCAACCATAGCACAATAGAGACGCCGACATCAACAAGTACGATGCAACAAATAAGAGCAAGATGGATGCAATAGAGTTAGAGATTGGAGTCTTGAGTACATGAAATAAAATTTGTAAATTTCAAGTATAAAATGAGAGTTCCTGAGATGTTTTGAAATTTTTTTACAGATGGATTGGAACGTCTTTTTTGATATTTTATTGTGACTTTTAACTTCCCTAAATAAAGTTGTAGAGTTTATGTAAAGTCTATAACATCTATTTCTTAGTAATGCTTTATCTATAAATAAATTACGTAAAAGTACAAATTGAAATAGCTTTATCTGATCTATTAATCCTACATTAAACTACATCTTGTGAGATTGTAGTTGGGAACTGATTTTTTTCAATCTTCAAGATCAACATTGTTTAGTTTAGATTTTTTTATTTAATAATTAACTTCTAGTAATTTTTTAACCTTCTTGCATTGCAGACCGCAACCTCCTAACTCGTCTTATGGAACAGCCGACTTGGTGCAGATGTTGCATGTTTTACAGGAATTGCCATTGCTTTCAATTGGAAATGGTATCCACAGGAGCCAAGAATCCAACTGGGTGGTGTTATGCATTCTTTAGCAATCATAGATTTCCTTTTTTTTAGTTGGACGTATGGTAAGAGTCTGGCTTTCTCGGATTGAAAAGAAAAATGCATGATCTACTAAAGGAAACGTAAAAACTATACATTATAAATTAACACGACTTGTTCTTCTTGTAACTGTCTTTATAGATCCTAGCAAGCACTTCTCGATTAAAAATCAACGCTGAATAGAAGCATAATGCCCCAATCAGTAAAATTGAAGCATTGAGGGTCGAAAGGATAAGCTAGAGGTTGGAAACATTTCACGAATTAAGTCCCCAATAGAAAAATAGATTCAAAATCTAAGTTAAATGGATTGAGGCTTTGAGCATCTTCTTAAACAAGCCTTTACTTGCAAGTAATGTATTTTCAAATACGTACTTGTTTATTAAGAAAAATTCTATATGCAGTGGATTCTCATACGCCTTTAGGACGAATACAACCTGGCATTCTAGGTTATAAAATGAAACGGAGCTTAATAGAAAACGTAGCAGGAGAGTGCAGGCGGGGACAAATATTTTGTCAAAATGGTATGTTTCGAAATGTCCCATTCATCTCCTTCCTGATCCTTAGGCGTAGTCAATTTCCTCTCCAATCTTCTCGATCCCTACCCCTAACCTGTCATTCCCTCCTTCGTCTCCTCCCCCATCTCGTTCTCGTTCTGATCCAATTTTGTTGAAGCTAACTTTCTCTCAAATAGTTACAGGGAGTAAGTGTGGATGAGATGGAAGAGGGATAATAAATATATCAAATGAGCATCCATCAAAATCAGTTCTTTTTAGTTGGAAGCCTTGGCTGCTATATATATTAAGAAAGGGTTTCATAGGACAATATATGTAACAGCCCGCTAAAATTATCAGTTTTGGATTATTTCCCGACAGCAATCACATCTCTCTCGTCTTTACCCTCATCTGGAATCACGCGTATAGATTATCTTTTCCGTAAATCACGTATTTTGTTCTTCACCGACAGCTGTAAAATCATGAGTCTTCCAAGACCACGCCTAGCCTTTCTCAAGCCCAAACTACCACTTTATATGATGGACAGCCACCGTACGCCGCCACGTACGTTCCTCCGACGCATGTTCGTGACGAACAACGAGCGACGCACGGGTTATCCCGTCGATGGTATAACCTTCTATCTCTAGTTATTTTACGTTTAAAATAGTTGGTTGGTTTGTGGATTGTGTAGTTGTATTTGTGGAATTCGTTGCGTAGTTGTGAAGCGAAGTGTGGTTGTGAAGTGTTGCGTTTGATTGTGTATTTTGTGGACTGTGCTGTGAAGTATAGGCGTGAGATGGATGCCGTAGATGTGATACGGCGGGTTGTGTGAAGAGAATACGCGTGTAGCGTATTCTGTGTAATGCAGATTATATCTGAGGAGATATTACAAATATCAAAAAAATATATGACGAGCTTGCAAATTCATTAATAATTAGAAGAAATATTTAAAAATATTTGAAATAAATAAAAATTATTAAAAAATATTTAAATAATATAAAATAAAAAAGCTCTTGAATAGTATATCATACAAATCAATTGTAATTCTTCCTAAAAGTAATATAATAAATTTACTTTTCCACGAAATCATATTATTTTTATTTACATTTGGCATTTGCTCGGTGGGTATTGTCTTTTCAATGATTATTATGTACCGGCGGGTAGTACTTGAGATTTGCTGTCGGTTTTGGTATGGCAATGAGACCTTAATAGAAAATGATAAACGCACAGTATACTTCGTAACACTTTACACAACAATATTGTAAAAGGAGGGATATATTCGTAAACTCTCTTATAAAAGTAACATTTTTATAAATTATCTTATAAAAGTAATATTAATTTATAAAAATATATCTATTTTACAATATATGTTGTGTAAAATATTGTGAAATTCTATTCATTACCAATTTTTAAAGACTTTCTCTCCACTTGTTTATGCCCATAAAAGCCCATCTTGAATGTCTTTGGGCTAACAATCCCCGAGCCCTCTTTGAAAACTCCACTCTCTTGTGCGGCCCATTGAAATTTCATTCTCCACCAACCTCTGTAAATCCTCTTTATCGGCCTCGCTCCAAAATTCGGGTCAAAGCCCACTTTCCCAGAAGCTCAACAGTTTATTTTTGGCGGTGCAATAGTTGGGTCAGAATATGTATCTGTCGTTGCTCAATTGAATAACTTTTTTTGTTTAAACCATTTTCATAGTGTTCAATTTAATAAGCATTATATTTTAAAAAATCTCAAAAATTTACTGAAAAAATATCATTTTTCATAAACAAATATTTTTTTAATGATAAATTCTAATTTTCTTTTATTTTTTATACATTTAAAAAGGAGATTTCCAACCCTATACCTCTATTTTAAATAGGCTGGGGTAATTTGAATCGGTGGTTAGACGATTAGACCATTATTGTCCTCAAACTGGACCACAGTGGTTGCATTTTTGGATTAGACCATTGAAAAAAGGAAAAATATAGTTGCAAGCACAATTATGCACTAATCTGTACACTAATGTGATGTGATTGGTCAAAAAGTACATTTTATTGAAAACAGTGTTAATTTAAATTTTAAGTATGAATAAATTAGTATTGATACACAGATTAGTGCGCAACCGTACTTGTATGTAACAAAACTCTTGAAAAAATGAGTGTGTTGACTGGGCTACTCGGTGCCGGTCATTTGGGTCAAAAGCAGCGTGCTTGTAGCCAGGTTGGTTCCACGCAAACAAGTGGTTGACATGTCAAACGACCTTTGACTTTTCTTAAAACTCGTTGCGTTCAAAGCATAATGGTAAAAGAAAAAGAAAAATGGTGTAAACATCTCAACCTCAGTCATGGTCGTGGGCCTGGCAGCCTTCCGACTTCATGTTGAAATAAAATACCAAGTATATGAATCTGATAGGGATGCAACGTCGTTTTCAGACCTTCATTGTCCATATTGCTAAATTAATTTATTTCTACTAATTTGCTCGTGAGTTTATCATGCCTCTAACACCAAGGTTTATTTTTCTTTTTGATTTTTAAAATAAAAATATTTTAAATTTATTTATTTTTACGTAAAACATATAAAATTTTTATTTTATAAACTATTAATAAAATAAAAAAGGTTTAGGAGTTTTCTTTTTTAATAAATAAAAAACAGTTTTAAACAATAAAAAACAACGAATTTGTAGCATCATAACAAGGTTAAAAAGTGCTAACCGTGCTGGATGGTCGCCGTAAAGATGTAAAACCATTTAAAATATTATATATTTATTTTCAATTATTTCTCAATTATATATAAACGATATGAAAAATCCTAATTCGTTGAGAAACGACATCGTTGGATGAGCGTTCCGCTTTTCGCCGTCCTTAAGTAACCCCCTCCAATCACCAAGTATTTGCCCCCTCTTCCTCTCCGTCTCCCTTCTCTTTGTTTCGTTGACTCGGAGAGTTCGCTTCGTCGAAGCGGAAATAAACGATTTGCGATTCCAAGTTCGAGATCAGTTTAATTCCAACTCTCGGTTTCACTAAACCAAGGTCAGATCTCTCGCGTAATCGGAGTTTTTTCTTTGTTTCGTCCAGTCACTTTGGTTTTTAGGGTTCTTGATTAACTCTTGTCTCTTTTTAAATTTACGTTTTGTTCGATTGGGCTTGTTTCAGAACTAGTGGAACGACCAAAAAACGGTCGTTTTGGGCTCTAATTCGCAGTAACACAGTTCAGTTCAGGTTTCTGAATGCTTCATAGATTGCTTTCGTTTCTGGTTTGCTATCTTCGGTCTGCTATAGATCTGCTCGAAGCAGGAAGCGCTGCCATTCTTGCGAAAACTTAATTCGTAGTTCTACAGAACAGTTAAACACCGTGACTTCAGATCTGGGTTTGATAGTGTTCCTCATTCTGTTGCCCGAATTCAACTGTTGGAAATGTCGATTTTACAGAAAGGCGATTCGATTCAAATCCGGGAGGTTTGGAATGACAATCTGGAGGAAGAATTTGCTCTGATCCGTGAAATTGTTGACGATTATAACTATATTGCTATGGACACCGAGTTCCCGGGCGTGGTTCTTCGTCCTGTGGGGACTTTCAAGAACATCAATGACTATAACTATCAAACACTGAAAGACAACGTGGATATGCTGAAATTGATTCAATTGGGTCTCACCTTCTCCGACGAGCATGGAAATCTTCCCACGTGCGGGACCGATCAGTTTTGCATCTGGCAATTCAACTTCCGTGAGTTTAATATAAGTGAAGATATTTTCGCAAGCGATTCCATTGACTTGTTGCACCAGTCCGGGATTGATTTCAAGAAAAATAAAGAGAAGGGTATCGATGTGAATCGGTTCGGTGAGCTTTTGATGTCGTCGGGGATTGTGTTGAACGATGCCGTGCAATGGGTCACCTTCCACAGTGGGTATGATTTCGGTTACTTGCTTAAACTTTTGACATGCCGGAGTTTGCCCGATGCGCAAGCTGGGTTCTTTGATCTAATCAACATGTATTTCCCCATGGTATATGATATCAAGCATTTGATGAAGTTTTGCAATAGCCTCCACGGTGGTTTGAACAAGCTTGCAGAGTTGTTGGAAGTGGAGAGAGTTGGCGTGTGCCATCAAGCGGGTTCTGATAGTTTGCTGACTGCCAGTACCTTTAGGAAGTTGAGGGACTCCTTCTTCAATGGCTCTACAGAGAAATACGCAGGCGTTTTATATGGTCTTGGTGTCGAAAATGGACAGAGTACTAATTAAAAGAAAATAAATGGGAAAAATATTGATGAATATTGTAGACTCTCTTTGTACACTGGGAAAAAAGTTGTTGATTTAGTCGTAACTTATCTTCTCTGCTTGCTTTGCCTTGTCTGGTTTTATAGCTTAATCTGGATGTACATTGTTGCAGTTAGTCGTTGAATAAAAATTTATGATGTTTGTTTGCTTCGGCTGAGTTTCCCTCTCTTCGTGAATCATGATCATCCCCTGATTGCATCTTTACCGTTCTTACTGATTAGTTCATATCACAAATAACTATGCTTATGTGGGTTGGACTAGGTAGTGGAATGGTAAATAGCTCTGCATATGTGGGTTGGGTTGACAATGCGAATAGTGAGTGTAAACGCATATTGGATTGGTACATCCAACAAGAGAGAATTTGACATGTGAGATTCAAGTAAGAAAATGGCGTCGGCACTTTGGGTAATAGGTGATACATAGACGGATGAACTATTACATGAAGGATGGACTATTAGCGAGAGAAAAATATGCATTCCGTTACACGTAGCAAGCCTGTTCGAGTGCTGATTATGCGTGGTTCTTCAGACGCGGATGAGGAGGATTTGTGGCCAGAATTGTGCATGGGTTAATGATGTTTCTTGCTTGGAGTATCGTGCTGCTGGTGGAATATTGGCAGCTAGGTGCCTAAAGCACGTTAAAGTAGATGGACAGTACCGGATTCACGTTTACTTGCTTTACTCGGATTTGGCCGTTGTCCTACTCGCCCTTGTTTTTGCTGTGGCTGAGCTTCGGGGATATATGCCACCAGCACCAGTTCATTACACGTGAAGTTTGGAATTACTGCAATTATTCTGGGTAGTGTACAACCTGTGAACGTATTCCCAAGGCGTAAAAAAATACCCAATGGGGGGTTCCATCCGAAAGGCTTCTTTAGGAGTCTACCCACGTCATTGGGGCCTAATAGATTTTGATGCTTAAAACGAGAAGTTAAAATTGGACTTTTTTTTTTTGTATCAAAATTACTAGATTATATTTAAATATATATTTATTTAAAAATTATTCTTTTTACTTTTTAAAATATAAAATTGTTAATTAAATTTTTATACTTGAAATTTTCTAATATCTCTTTCTCAATTGATAATATGGCTAGAATATTCTTGTTATGCTTATGAATATTTTAGAATAAAATAAATATTGACATAAACTAATAAAACCTAATTTATTAATCTGCATAATAAAATAAATTATATTAATATTAATATTTAAAATCAAAGAAATAAATTATACATTATAGAAATTAAAAAAGAGAAAAGGAATACGTGGCCATGTGAATTTGATTGTAAAACCCTGGTCGGTTGAAGTCTTGAAGAATAATTTCTATAAAAAAAACAAAGGATGTTCTAGAGGACGAGGCTGTTTTATTGCCACAAAATTTTACTGTATATAAACACAAATTTTTCAGCTTCACCTTTCCCTTCGTCAACCATAGCACAATAGAGACGCCGACATCAACAAGTACGATGCAACAAATAAGAGCAAGATGGATGCAATAGAGTTAGAGATTGGAGTCTTGAGTACATGAAATAAAATTTGTAAATTTCAAGTATAAAATGAGAGTTCCTGAGATGTTTTGAAATTTTTTTACAGATGGATTGGAACGTCTTTTTTGATATTTTATTGTGACTTTTAACTTCCCTAAATAAAGTTGTAGAGTTTATGTAAAGTCTATAACATCTATTTCTTAGTAATGCTTTATCTATAAATAAATTACGTAAAAGTACAAATTGAAATAGCTTTATCTGATCTATTAATCCTACATTAAACTACATCTTGTGAGATTGTAGTTGGGAACTGATTTTTTTCAATCTTCAAGATCAACATTGTTTAGTTTAGATTTTTTTATTTAATAATTAACTTCTAGTAATTTTTTAACCTTCTTGCATTGCAGACCGCAACCTCCTAACTCGTCTTATGGAACAGCCGACTTGGTGCAGATGTTGCATGTTTTACAGGAATTGCCATTGCTTTCAATTGGAAATGGTATCCACAGGAGCCAAGAATCCAACTGGGTGGTGTTATGCATTCTTTAGCAATCATAGATTTCCTTTTTTTTAGTTGGACGTATGGTAAGAGTCTGGCTTTCTCGGATTGAAAAGAAAAATGCATGATCTACTAAAGGAAACGTAAAAACTATACATTATAAATTAACACGACTTGTTCTTCTTGTAACTGTCTTTATAGATCCTAGCAAGCACTTCTCGATTAAAAATCAACGCTCGAATAGAAGCATAATGCCCCAATCAGTAAAATTGAAGCATTGAGGGTCGAAAGGATAAGCTAGAGGTTGGAAACATTTCACGAATTAAGTCCCCAATAGAAAAATAGATTCAAAATCTAAGTTAAATGGATTGAGGCTTTGAGCATCTTCTTAAACAAGCCTTTACTTGCAAGTAATGTATTTTCAAATACGTACTTGTTTATTAAGAAAAATTCTATATGCAGTGGATTCTCATACGCCTTTAGGACGAATACAACCTGGCATTCTAGGTTATAAAATGAAACGGAGCTTAATAGAAAACGTAGCAGGAGAGTGCAGGCGGGGACAAATATTTTGTCAAAATGGTATGTTTCGAAATGTCCCATTCATCTCCTTCCTGATCCTTAGGCGTAGTCAATTTCCTCTCCAATCTTCTCGATCCCTACCCCTAACCTGTCATTCCCTCCTTCGTCTCCTCCCCCATCTCGTTCTCGTTCTGATCCAATTTTGTTGAAGCTAACTTTCTCTCAAATAGTTACAGGGAGTAAGTGTGGATGAGATGGAAGAGGGATAATAAATATATCAAATGAGCATCCATCAAAATCAGTTCTTTTTAGTTGGAAGCCTTGGCTGCTATATATATTAAGAAAGGGTTTCATAGGACAATATATGTAACAGCCCGCTAAAATTATCAGTTTTGGATTATTTCCCGACAGCAATCACATCTCTCTCGTCTTTACCCTCATCTGGAATCACGCGTATAGATTATCTTTTCCGTAAATCACGTATTTTGTTCTTCACCGACAGCTGTAAAATCATGAGTCTTCCAAGACCACGCCTAGCCTTTCTCAAGCCCAAACTACCACTTTATGTGGTGGACAGCCACCGTACGCCGCCACGTACGTTCCTCCGACGCATGTTCGTGACGAACAACGAGCGACGCACGGGTTATCCCGTCGATGGTATAACCTTCTATCTCTAGTTATTTTACGTTTAAAATAGTTGGTTGGTTTGTGGATTGTGTAGTTGTATTTGTGGAATTCGTTGCGTAGTTGTGAAGCGAAGTGTGGTTGTGAAGTGTTGAGTTTGATTGTGTATTTTGTGGACTGTGCTGTGAAGTATAGGCGTGAGATGGATGCCGTAGATGTGATACGGCGGGTTGTGTGAAGAGAATACGCGTGTAGCGTATTCTGTGTAATGCAGCGACGCGCCGCGCGACGTGCGCTGTAGTGATGTGTGTCGTAGAAGGAAGGGAGTACGCATGTAGTGTACTCCGTGTTGTATGGCGATGCATCGTGTGATGTGCATCGTGTTGATGAGAGTTGTAGCGAAGGAAGTACGCGTAGCGCGTACTCCGTGTCGCGTAGCGATGCACCGTGAGACGTGTATCGCAGTGATGGGTTTTGTAGTGTGAATGGAAGAGAGTTCACGTGAGTGTACTCTGTACTAAGTCGTGATACACCGGATGGCGTGTCACGAAGGGTTGGATGGCGTAGCAGAGAAGTGTGGAGCGTATGGTGTAGTGTTGGGAAACTGTATGACAGTGTCCCGAAGCAGTGGTGTTATGGATTATAGTCTGGGGTGACTGGTGTCATCTTGTGGTTGACTATGGCTAAGAGTATATGGATTGAGAAAGGAATTGTTTGTTGGTTATTATTGATAATTTTAATGAACTTGTTTTAGTGCAAAGGTTTTCTGAAGTCAAATTATCTCTTTCGAGTATAGTGAAACCTCACGTTGCCCGTAGTGTTGCAAGTGCTCACAATATGGCAATTGAGTTCAGAATTGAAAATCTTAAGGACTTGAGTGTTCCTCTTCCAGCTGTTGTGCAGTTCCTCGTGTTTCGCGCTCTATTCTCATAGAACGCGACGATCGAGGTAAGTTAGCCTCTAACTTACTATCAGTTTATTGTGTATGTGTGATGGGTAAGGGAACTACAATTTATGTATGTATGTTATCGTATATGCCATGTCATGCTATGTCATTACATGTTTATCTGTTACGTATGATTTAATCTCTCATAAATATTTATCTGTTACACAATCTTTTCTGTCATACAATGCTGTATGTTATAAGTATGCCATGTTAAGTATGCCATATGATACATGTATGCCATGAAATGTTTATGATTAAATCATATTGTGCCATTTACAAGTATACGCCATGTTAGAAAAGTATATGATATTAAATAATATCTCATGCATTAAGAAAGATAAGACATGTTATGTTACTTATAATGCGTGGGGCCACAACAACTGTGGAGTACGTATTATATTTTATGTTACTTATAATGCGTGGGGCCACAACAACTGTGGAGTACGTATTATATTTTATGTTACGTATAATGCGTGGGGCCACAACAACTGTGGAGTACGTATTATATTTTATGTTACGTATAATGCGTGGGGCCACAACAACTGTGGAGTACGTATTATATTTATGTTACTTATAATGCGTGGGGCCACAACAACTGTGGAGTACGTATTATATTTATGTTACTTATAATGCGTGGGGCCACAACAACTGTGGAGTACGTATTATATTTATGTTACTTATAATGCGTGGGGCCACAACAACTGTGGAGTACGTATTATATTTATGTTACTTATAATGCGTGGGGCCACAACAACTGTGGAGTACGTATTATATTTATGTTACTTATAATGCGTGGGGCCACAACAACTGTGGAGTACGTATTATATCTTATGTTACTTATAATGCGTGGGGCCACAACAACTGTGGAGTACGTATTATATTTTATGTTACTTATAATGCGTGGGGCCACAACAACTGTGGAGTACGTATTATATTTATGTTACTTATAATGCGTGGGGCCACAACAACTGTGGAGTACGTATTATATTTATGTTACTTATAATGCGTGGGGCCACAACAACTGTGGAGTACGTATTATATTTATGTTACTTATAATGCGTGGGGCCACAACAACTGTGGAGTACGTATTATATCTTATGTTACTTATAATGCGTGGGGCCACAACAACTGTGGAGTACGTATTATATTTATGTTACTTATAATGCGTGGGGCCACAACAACTGTGGAGTACGTATTATATTTATGTTACTTATAATGCGTGGGGCCACAACAACTGTGGAGTACGTATTATATTTATGTTACTTATAATGCGTGGGGCCACAACAACTGTGGAGTACGTATTATATTTTATGTTACGTATAATGCGTGGGGCCACAACAACTGTGGAGTACGTATTATATTTTATGTTACTTATAATGCGTGGGGCCACAACAACTGTGGAGTACGTATTATATTTATGTTACTTATAATGCGTGGGGCCACAACAACTGTGGAGTACGTATTATATTTATGTTACTTATAATGCGTGGGGCCACAACAACTGTGGAGTACGTATTATATTTATGTTACTTATAATGCGTGGGGCCACAACAACTGTGGAGTACGTATTATATTTATGTTACTTATAATGCGTGGGGCCACAACAACTGTGGAGTACGTATTATATTTATGTTACTTATAATGCGTGGGGCCACAACAACTGTGGAGTACGTATTATATTTATGTTACTTATAATGCGTGGGGCCACAACAACTGTGGAGTACGTATTATATTTTATGTTACATAAAGTATGGGGCCACAACAACTGTGGAGCATACACTACATGAGACACAGCAATTGTGACATGTAGAATACGTGGGGCCACAACAACTGTGGAGTACGTATTATATTTTATGTTATGTGTATTCATGGGGCCACAACAACTGTGGAGCATACACTACATGAGACACAGCAATTGTGACATGTAGAATACGTGGGGCCACAACAACTGTGGAGTACGTATTATGTTTTATGTTACTTGAATACGTGGGACCACAACAACTGTGGAGTACGTATTAACGCACGTTATTAATCAGACAATTGAATAAGATTTCAAGTTTATGTTAAGTCCAGTTTCAGATCAAATCATGATAAGTCAAGTTTTAGATCAAGTCCATGTTATGTTATACTCACGTACATGTTATGTTCAAGTTTATGTTATTTTCAAGTTCTTATTTATGTTATGCAGGTTTACGTTCATGCTATATTTCAAGTCCATGTTATGTTTCAGTTCATGTTATGTTGTTTGTTCATGTTATGTTTTAAGTTAAGTTCATGCCATGTTAAGTCAAGTTCAGTTCACGCTTAAGTTCTGGTTAAGTCATGCTATATGTCAAGTTATACTATGTTTATGTATGACTATAATTATGCATTTATGCTTTTACTGCCATGCATGCATTTTTAACCTGTGTGTGAGTTTTATGTTAACTTACTGAGATTTGTAATCAAATCTCACTGTGGTAGTCCCAACTACCATTCCCCCNAGCGTATTCTGTGTAATGCAGCGACGCGCCGCGCGACGTGCGCTGTAGTGATGTGTGTCGTAGAAGGAAGGGAGTACGCATGTAGTGTACTCCGTGTTGTATGGCGATGCATCGTGTGATGTGCATCGTGTTGATGAGAGTTGTAGCGAAGGAAGTACGCGTAGCGCGTACTCCGTGTCGCGTAGCGATGCACCGTGAGACGTGTATCGCAGTGATGGGTTTTGTAGTGTGAATGGAAGAGAGTTCACGTGAGTGTACTCTGTACTAGTCGTGATACACCGGATGGCGTGTCACGAAGGGTTGGATGGCGTAGCAGAGAAGTGTGGAGCGTATGGTGTAGTGTTGGGAAACTGTATGACAGTGTCCCGAAGCAGTGGTGTTATGGATTATAGTCTGGGGTGACTGGTGTCATCTTGTGGTTGACTATGGCTAAGAGTATATGGATTGAGAAAGGAATTGTTTGTTGGTTATTATTGATAATTTTAATGAACTTGTTTTAGTGCAAAGGTTTTCTGAAGTCAAATTATCTCTTTCGAGTATAGTGAAACCTCACGTTGCCCGTAGTGTTGCAAGTGCTCACAATATGGCAATTGAGTTCAGAATTGAAAATCTTAAGGACTTGAGTGTTCCTCTTCCAGCTGTTGTGCAGTTCCTCGTGTTTCGCGCTCTATTCTCATAGAACGCGACGATCGAGGTAAGTTAGCCTCTAACTTACTATCAGTTTATTGTGTATGTGTGATGGGTAAGGGAACTACAATTTATGTATGTATGTTATCGTATATGCCATGTCATGCTATGTCATTACATGTTTATCTGTTACGTATGATTTAATCTCTCATAAATATTTATCTGTTACACAATCTTTTCTGTCATACAATGCTGTATGTTATAAGTATGCCATGTTAAGTATGCCATATGATACATGTATGCCATGAAATGTTTATGATTAAATCATATTGTGCCATTTACAAGTATACGCTATGTTAGAAAAGTATATGATATTAAATAATATCTCATGCATTAAGAAAGATAAGACATGTTATGTTACTTATAATGCGTGGGGCCACAACAACTGTGGAGTACGTATTATATTTATGTTACTTATAATGCGTGGGGCCACAACAACTGTGGAGTACGTATTATATTTATGTTACTATAATGCGTGGGGCCACAACAACTGTGGAGTACGTATTATATTTTATGTTACTTATAATGCGTGGGGCCACAACAACTGTGGAGTACGTATTATATCTTATGTTACTTATAATGCGTGGGGCCACAACAACTGTGGAGTACGTATTATATTTATGTTACTTATAATGCGTGGGGCCACAACAACTGTGGAGTACGTATTATATTTATGTTACTTATAATGCGTGGGGCCACAACAACTGTGGAGTACGTATTATATTTATGTTACTTATAATGCGTGGGGCCACAACAACTGTGGAGTACGTATTATATTTATGTTACTTATAATGCGTGGGGCCACAACAACTGTGGAGTACGTATTATATTTATGTTACTTATAATGCGTGGGGCCACAACAACTGTGGAGTACGTATTATATTTATGTTACTTATAATGCGTGGGGCCACAACAACTGTGGAGTACGTATTATATTTATGTTACTTATAATGCGTGGGGCCACAACAACTGTGGAGTACGTATTATATATTTATGTTACTTATAATGCGTGGGGCCACAACAACTGTGGAGTACGTATTATATTTATGTTACTTATAATGCGTGGGGCCACAACAACTGTGGAGTACGTATTATATCTTATGTTACTTATAATGCGTGGGGCCACAACAACTGTGGAGTACGTATTATATTTATGTTACTTATAATGCGTGGGGCCACAACAACTGTGGAGTACGTATTATATTTATGTTACTTATAATGCGTGGGGCCACAACAACTGTGGAGTACGTATTATATTTATGTTACTTATAATGCGTGGGGCCACAACAACTGTGGAGTACGTATTATATTTTATGTTACTTATAATGCGTGGGGCCACAACAACTGTGGAGTACGTATTATATTTTATGTTACTTATAATGCGTGGGGCCACAACAACTGTGGAGTACGTATTATATTTATGTTACTTATAATGCGTGGGCCACAACAACTGTGGAGTACGTATTATATTTATGTTACTTATAATGCGTGGGGCCACAACAACTGTGGAGTACGTATTATATTTATGTTACTTATAATGCGTGGGGCCACAACAACTGTGGAGTACGTATTATATTTTATGTTACTTATAATGCGTGGGGCCACAACAACTGTGGAGTACGTATTATATTTATGTTACTTATAATGCGTGGGGCCACAACAACTGTGGAGTACGTATTATATTTTATGTTCCCCCGAATGGTAGATCTTGTTACAGGACCCAAAGGAGAATTGGAATCTGACCAACTGAATACGGTCGACTAGGCCACGGTGCGATGTTGATGATGGTATAGTATTTAACTTAGGTTAATACTTGTACTTTTGGAATTGTATCTCAAGTATTCTTTTGATCACAACCATTTTGGACTAGTGTGATGATCACGACTTTTTAGTATGTCTTTATGTATGAATTATATTTCAAGTATTTGGGATATATTTAGTTTGGTGCATAGTATTGCTAAAGAAAAAGATTATCCGCTGCGAATATTGCATAATGCTAGATGCATGTTAGGAACATTGCATCTTATATGTCATGAACGGAGGCAGGTAACCTTGTGTTGCATGTCTCGACGCTTCAAATGTCCGTTTAATCCCAAGCGGAATTTGGGGGCGTCACAATATATAAGGGAGCTTTCATCTCTAAGAGTATTCGCATCTCATTCCTCATAAAATTCCTTATAATTTAGCTAAAAAGTACATTCCCTAAAATTTTTTCCTAAATTTTACTCATCTTTTAAAAACCTCATACATCTCATTCCCTATATTTTCTCTATTATATTAAAATAACATTTCTTTATTCTTTCTTTATTACATTTTTCTCTCACCTCATTTTATAAACTTAACTACAAACAATTTACCAATATAAAATAATGGTTTGGGGACAAATAGTAGATCCCCATATTTGGGGACTTACTATAACAACCTCATCCCTAAATCCCAAAATGGGGAATGGGATCGGGGGTGGTTTGAGATGAAATCCCTAAATATTCCCTCAAATTATAGGGAATCCGGTGGGGATGCTCTAAGCCATAGCTTGTTGGGTTTGAGTGTTGAGAAGTGTTGAGGTATGTTGTGAATAGTAGTGAATAAGTAATAATAAAATATTAAATAGTAGTAAAAAGTAATAAATAGTAGTAAAAAGCAGGTAAAAAGTAATAATAAAATAATAAATATTAATAAAGAGTGTTGAGAATATTTCAACACCCAAACCAGCCATATTGAACTTGGTATTCATAAATTTAGAAGATTTTTCTGGGATTTATACCATAAAAAGTTGTATGTAGCTTAATTTTTCTTCATTATAATTTTAACCTTCAACTTGCCTTGAAGGTTAAAATTTTCTTCTAGACATACTTAGAATGCAGGACTAAAACTTGATTGTGTTCAAGGCTATGATTTTTGTATGCATTCTTTAGTCAGTAAATAATTTACATGCTTGAGATTAGGGGTGGAACCGGTTTGATTCAATCTAGTTTTGGACATATTTTATAACCGAACCGGTATACACCAATTTTGAGATTTCAGGAACCGATACTGCACTAGTTACACCCCAAATCAATATTTCTAGTTTTACCCGTTTCGATCTGGTTTGGTCGGAGTTTTCTGGTTTTAGTATAGTACTAGTAGATTATATAGTTAGTATAACTATACTAAACTGATATAATGATATATAATGGATTATATAGTGATATAGCATTAGTATAACTAGTAACACTCTAGTGATTTATGTAGTTATTTATATATAATAGATTACTAATAGTATTAGTGTTAGTATTAGTATATGAGAATTACTACAGATACAAATAAATTATACAAAATAAACCCACAAACTGATATGGTTTCATAGAATCCGTTAAATTTATTTTATAACAAAAGTAACTTTATAATCTGATGTACCATATCAAGCTACATCAATTTATAAGTTTATTTTTATGTAATCATTTTGTGACTAAAGTATTTTCCTTAATATATATATATAATAATATCATATAGTGATATAGTATTTGATTATGTATGTTAGTGATAATATACTAGTGATAATATATAGGGGTGTCAAATTGTGTTAACGGGTCGTGTTCGTGTCGTGTCAAAACATGTATATTATACTAAATAAGTAAACCCTAACTCAACCGTTAAGTTTATCGTGTCAAAATCTCAAACCCTAACACGACCCATTAACATAACGTGTCGTGTCGTGTCAACCCGTTTTGACCTATTAGTGAATATTACTAAATAGGTTGATACGACACAATACAACTTGTTTCAAACTATTTATGTAAATCGGTTGAATATGCCTGAAAGTAACCTGTTTAACTTGATTAAATTTAACATAATTTTTTATAAATGTTAAAATCACAATATCTATAAAAATTATAAAACTAACTACAAGTTTAAAATCACAATCTAAACAATAAAAATATCGAAATTAAAATTCTAACAATTTTACTTTTGTGTAGAAGGGTATAATTGTAATTTTAATTTTCTTAACGTGTCATAACGGGTTGACCCGTTAAGACACGATTGCTTAACGGGTCAACCCATTTTGACCCGAACCTATTAAGACTAAACCCTAACTCACTATTATCGTGTCGTATTCGTGTTGGGTTAACGGGTCGTGTAACATATTACCACCCCTAATAATATATACGTTAGTGTCTAACTTATTTATATATTTGATTAATGATAATATGATGGGTACATACACTTTTATATGAGTCTATATAATCAAATTTATAGACATGTATTTATTAAAAAGAATATATATTATAATTTATTATACTATAAATGTATTTTACCTTTATATATATATATATATATATAGAGAGAGAGAGAGAGAGAGAGAGAGTTCATATTAATAACATATAATCAAATGTTTATGTTTAAAATTAAAATTTTACGTTATATTAATTTTATGTTATAAAATTAAAACTTTTAATGACAATGTTATATCAAATATTATATTAAGATTTACAAAATTAATTTTATGTTATATTAAATGTTATATTGATTTTATGTTATTAGATTATTATTATACATGAATAATAAGATTTTAAAATTTAATGTTATATTAATTAGCAATTTAACATATAATATAAAATTATATATAATATAAAAAATCATGTAAAAAATTAAATATTTATGAACTGGTTTAGTCCGATGTTAAAAAAAGAAAATAGAAATCAAATTGATTTCGACCGATTTTGAAAAGAAAAAAAGTAGTACCAGATTGAATCCGGTTCATCGGTTCACTAGTTTTCTTTTTTCACCCCAACTAGAGCTAGGAGGTATGATTTATTTTACTACCAATGGTTTTCGTTTCACTATGCAAATAGAGATGGATACAAGTAGGATGGTGCAGTGCCATCTTTTTTCGAATGAATGAAATAGAGGCCGACGAAGTCTTCGTTCCTTTTCATTGACGATTTTCAATTTGTTAAAAAAATAAACAGTTCTGCTATGTACAAGCGGGTTTTGCACCCAACCCGCGTCCTAATTGTTATTTTAATATTTTATTACATGTTATTCCTTCATCTATTTTTTTCTTTCAGAAATGTTCAACACACGTCTCAGTGGTCTCACCTTAAACCATCCCTCACTCTCAACTCCGCAACCAAGCGAGGACCCCACAGTAGTTGGTCGTAAAACCTCCATCACCAAGCATGAACCTGCTCTAACTTTCTAAAGCCAAACCAACCATTCAGTGGGTCTGAATAAAGAATCAACTAGGAAGACTAGCAGAAAAATAGATGTTATGTAAAGTCTATAACATCTATTTCTTAGTAATGCTTTACTCATAAATGAATTACATAAAAGTACAAATTGAAATAACTTCATCTGATCTATTAATCCTACATTAAACTACATCTTGTGAGATTGTAGTTGGGAACTGATTTTTTTCAATCTTCAAGATCAACATTGTTTAGTTTAGATTTTTTTTTTAATAATTAACTTCTAGTAATTTTTTAACCTTCTTTCATTGCGGACCGCAACCTCCTAACTCGTCTTATGGAACAGCCGACTTGGTGCATATGTTGCATGTTTTACAGGAATTGCCATTGCTTTCAATTGGAAATAGTATCCACAGGAGCCAAGAATCCAACTGGGTGGTGTTATGCATTCTTTAGCAATCATAGATTTCCTTTTTTTAGTTGGACGTATGGTAAGAGTCTGGCTTTCTCGGATTGAAAAGAAAAATGCATGATCTACTAAAGGAAACGTAAAAACTATGCATTATAAATTAACACGACTCGTTCTTCTCGTAACTGTCTTTATAGATCCTAGCAAGCACTTCTCGATTAAAAATCAACGTCGAATAGAAGCATAATGCCCCAGTCAGTAAAATTGAAGCATTGAGGGTCGAAGGATAAGCTAGAGGTTGGAAACATTTCACGAATTAAGTCCCCAATAGAAAAATAGATTCAAAATCTAAAGTTAAATGGATCGAGGCTTTGAGCATCTCCTTAAACAAGCCTTTACTTGTGAGTAATGTATTTTCAAGTGCGTACTTGTTTATTAAGAAAAATTCTGTACGCAGTTGATTTCTCATACGCCTTTGGGACGAATACAACCTGGCATTCTAGGTTATAAAATGAAATGGAGCTTAATAGAAAACTTAGCAGGAGAGTGCAGGCAAGGACAAATATTTTGTCAAAATGGTATGTTTTGAAATGTCCCATTCATCTCCTTCCTGATCCTTAGGTGCAATCGATTTCCTCTCCAATCTTCTCGATCCCTAACCCTAACCTATCATTCCCTCCTTCGTCTCCTCCCTCATCTCGTTTTGATCCAATTTTGTTGAAGCTAACTTTCTCTCAAAATATGTCAAATGAGCATCCATCAAAATCAGTTCTTTTTAGTTGGAAGCCTTGGCTGCTGTATATATTAAGAAAGGGTTTCATAGGACAATATATAAGGGAGCTTTCATCTCCAAGCCATGCAAATTTAGAGTTATTATGTATTGCACTTGTTTTGGATTCTTAATTATATGAGTGAAATTGGCATTCATAAATTTAGGAGATTTTTATGGGATTTATACCAGAAAAAGGTTGTATGTAGCTTAATTTTTCTTCATTATAATTTTAACCTTCAACTTGCCCTGAAGGTTAAAATTTTCTTCTAGACATACCTAGAATAAAACTTGATTGTGTTCAAGGCTATGATTTTTGTATGCATTCTTTAGTCAGTAAATAATTTACATGCTTGAGATTAGGGGTGGAACCGGTTTGATTCAATCTAGTTTTGGACATATTTTAGAACCGAATCGGTATACACTGGTTTTGAGATTTGAGGAACCGATACCGCACTAGTTACACCCCCAAATCAGTAATTCTAGTTTTACCAGTTTCGATCTAATTTGGTTCGATTTTTCCGGTTTTAGTATAGTACTAGTAGATTATATAGTTTGTATAACTATACTAAAATGATATAATTATATATAATGGATTATATAGTGATATAGTGTTAGTATAACTAGCAACACTCAAGTGATTTATGTAGTTATTTATATATAATAGATTGCTAATGGTATTAGTGTTAGTATTAGTATATGAGAATTACTACAGATACAAATAAATTATACAAAAAAAACCCACAAATTGATATGATTTCATAGAATCCGTTATATTTATTTTATAACAAAATTAACTTTATAATCCGACGTACCATATCAAGCTACATCAGTTTGTGAGTTTACTTTTGTGTAATCATTTTGTGACTAAAGTATTTTCCTTAATATATATATAATAATATCATATAGTGATATAGTATTTGATTATGTATATTAGTAATAATATACTAGTGATAATATGTTAGTGTCTAACTTATTTATATATTTGATTAGTAATAATATGATGGTTACATACACTTTTATATGAGTGTGTATAATCAAATTTATAGACATGTATTTATTAAAAGGAATATATATTATAATTTATTATACTATAAAATATATTTTACCTTAATATATATATATATATATATAGAGAGAGAGAGAGAGAGAGAGAGAGAGAGTTCATATTAATAACATATAATCAAATGTTTATGTTTAAAATTAAAATTTTACGTTATATTAATTTTATGTTATAAAATTAAAACTTTTAATGACAATGTTAGATCAAATATTATATTAAGATTTACAATATTAACTTTATGTTATATTGATTTTATGTTATTAGATTATTATTATACATGAATAATAAGATTTTAAAATTTAATGTTATATTAATTAGCAATTTAGCATATAATATAAAAAATCATGTAAAAAATTAAATATATATGAATTGGTTTAGTCCGGTGTTAGAAAAAAGGAAATAGAAATCAAACCGATTTCGATCGATTTTGAAAAGAAAAAAAAAATAGTACCAGATTGAATCCGGTTCATCGGTTCACTAGTTTCTTTTTTCACCCCAACTACAGATAGGAGGTATGATTTATTTTAGGAAAAATCTAGTTGCAAGTATAATTGTGTACTAATATGTGTACCAATCTAATATGATTGATCAAAAAGTAGATTTTATTAAAAACAGTACTAATTTAAATTTGTAATATGAAAGAATCAGTATTGGTACACAGATTAATACGCGACTTTGTTTGTATGCAGCAAAATTCTTTATTTTACTACCAATGGACCAATGGTTTTCGTTTCACAATGCAGATAGAGATGGATACAAGTGGGATGGTGCAGTGCCATCTTTTTTCAAATGAATGAAATAGAGGTCGATGAAGTCTTCATTCTTTTTCATCAACGATTTTCAATTTGTTAAAAAAAAAATAACAAGCGCTGACATGGTGAAATGTCACGTTAAATTTGTGCACAGTTTCGTGCGCCAAGTTGCCTGTACGTAACAGGACTGATTTATTAAATACCTCCAAACACAATGCCTTATTAGATTTAAGAATTGTTTGGAAATAATTTTTACCTCATCTCATTCTATTTTATTTTATTTTTAAACATTTCCTAAATACAAATATTTTTAAATTAATCATTACAATTTTTCCAAATTTTAAAATAAAACATAAAAGATAATTCAACTTTTTTGAATATCAAAACAAAAATTATATTATAACAATATTTTATTTTTATAATATTTTTTATTCAATTTTTTCTCTCTTATTTTCTCAAAATCTAATTAATATTTAATTTAAATTATTTCACTACTATTTACAAAATTTTTATCTCATTTTATTCTTCAAGCATCCCTAAGTCAACTGTAGCAAATAGCCAACTAATGCTTAGAATGCTTCTCCATTACTGTCTCTACCTGCAAGTCAACTGTAGCAAATAGGCGAGTGGTGATTTTACCCTACGAGGAAATGGAGTGATTTTACTGGAGCTTTGTTTGTTTTTACAATTCTTCTCAACTCATTTCATTTAATCATTACAATTTTCCTGAATTTTCATACAAAATAAAATAAATAATTTAATTTTTTAAATTTTAAAATAAAAATAATATTAAAAAAATATATTTTTACAATATCTTATTCAACTTTTAACTTTTATTTTAACTTATCTCATCTCATCTAAGAAAACAAGTTATGTCTAGTTTGAATAATGAGTTGAGCTGATATTAACTTTTATTTTAACTTATCTCATCTCATCTAAGAAAACAAGTTATGTCTAGTTTGAATAATGAGTTGAGCTGATATTAAAGTTGAATAAAATATTATTAGAATATAAATTTTTAATATTATTTTTTTAATTTAAAAATATTGAATTATTTATTATATTTTATTTGAAAGTTTGAAAAAGTTATAATGATGAAATGAGATGATTTCACGACACAAACCAAGCCTTAATTTCTAAGATTTCATTGCTCGCTTTGGACCATCAATTTTACGTTTTTTTTTTTTTTTTCCTCTCACTTAATGATGATTTTAAGCAGCTGCCATGAATGAAAATCAAAAGTAAGAAACCAAATACGGGTTATCCTTTTATGCTAACAATTGGATGCCTTTTTCCTATTGTTGTCTATTCGTGAATTGATGCCATAAAAATGCCATTGTGCAAGAAACTTTACTATGCATGCCATATTCATTACGCTTAGCCAAAAGAGGGAGTATTTCAATATAAACGTATGTAAAGCGGCAAAAAAGGCAACCAAAAAATAAAATCCTCGTAAAGTTTTACATGGTGGAATGTCCATATATTTGCACATTTTTATGGCATCAATTAAAGGATAGACAACAATAGGAAAAAGGCATCCAATTGTTAGCATATTACGGAAATAACACAAAAAGTAAGCTTGTGTTCTAAGAATGAGTGGAGAGCACTATGCGAGGTCTTAGGCCTCGTTTTGATTCGGAAAACATTTTATCCCGTATCATTATTATAATTTTCTCAAATTTTCACACAAAATATAATAAATAAATTTAATTTTTTTAAATTCAAAATCAATATTTTCAAATCTCAGAACAATAATAATAATATTTTATTCAATTTTCATATAAAATCATCTCATCTCTAAATTCAAACTAGCATTGGGTGGATATCAACAGAGGCATAGTTGGGAGCAACGGAAGGGCATCGTGGAGGGAGAGAGAAAGTGATGAGAGAGAGAGGGTTAATGGGAGGGAAAGAGGGACGAAGAGAGAGACAGTGGGCTTACCGAGAGGAATATAGAGGAACATGGGGTGGCACGGTCAGCAGTTTCTATAAGTCGTCTGGGTGGTTCACGCTTGTTTCATCATGGGCTTCGAGACTAAGCAACTAGGTGGGTAGCAAAGAAGCTTGCTCTATTTCCGTGGTGTTGGGGGAAGGTGCTTGGGCACAGTTGGGCTTCGGTGCTTGGTGGTTCATGACTAGGTGGTAGTGGATTGGGTCTTCACCTTTTGGTGGTGGTGGTGCGGCAATGCTAACGACGAGATCCAATGATGCAACTCTGTTGTTTTCATGGTGGTTTGTGAATGGAAATGGCTACGTTACGTTCGGCTTGCATGGAAGCTTGGCTTCTAGTAGTGCAAGGATGGCGTCCATCGAGCTGTTGGTTGGGCAGTGTGGCGTGAAAGAAGAATGAAGGAAAAAGAAAAAGAAAAAGCTTTTGGTGAGGTGATTCAAACGTATATGATGGGCTGATATTCCTAAACGGGGAGAAGTGGGAATGAGACATGGGGGCTGAGGGTGCCGTGGCCTAGTAGTGTTTCATGGTAAATTATGGAAAATGTGTGTCAGCTCTAGCTTGGGGAGTTTTCTACATATGTGAGCGTATACATGGCTACATATACTAGATGAAACCCTAAGAAAGGAAAGGGGAAGGCATAATCATGCATGGAACTTACTTGCAAGTTAGGATGTTGAGTATCTGGGCTTGGGCTTTTAGCAAAACTTAAAACAAAAGCCCACTTTGTCTATAAAATGGGCTTAAAAATTCTAGCTAACCAAAATTTTTGCTCGTGGGCTTATAATAAATTATCCAGCAAACCTCTAATGAAGTTTTCGAAATGTTAACCTGTTTAATGAAATTTTTGCTCGAAAATTTATATTTTATCAAAATAAATTTTGGACCTGTGACATATTCAAAGTTTCTTGTAAAACTCAAATGGGCTATCCATACATATTAATTTTAAAAAATTTATAGAAGGCATGTTTGGTACTATGTTTGGGTGTTACAAAATAGAAGCATAATGCCTCAATCATAAAAATTGAAGCATTGAGGGTCGAAAGGGTAAGCTAGAGCTTGAAACATTTAACGTATTAAGTTCCCAATAGAAAAATAAATTCAAAATCTCAAGTTAAATGGATCGAGGCATTGAGCATCTTCTTAAACAAGCCTTTACCTGCAAGTAATGTATTTTCTGATACATATATGTTTATTAAATACCCTCAAACCCAATTCCTTATTAGATAGATTGTTTGTATAGTGAAATGAGATGAGATGATTTTAGATGAAATTTAAAAGTTGAATACAATAATATTAGAATATTAGTTTTTGATATCATTTATTATATTTTGTATAAAAATTTGAAAAAATTAAAATGATATGATGGGATTGATTGAGAGTATTTTTCAATCCAAACAACCACATCTCTACCTACAAGTCAACCGTAGCAAATAGATGAGTGGCGATTTTACTTGGGAAATGTAATGCTTTGGTAAATAGGTACAACTTTAACGACTTCTTCTAATAATTTCATTGCCCACTTTGGACTATCAAATTTATTTAATATAAAAACTAAGAAACCAAATCCGGGTTATCCTTTTATGCTAACAATTGAAATGCTACCTATTTGGGCTACGCGTAATGAATATGGCATGCATGGTAAAGTTTCTTGCACAATGAATTTGCATGGTAACAAATAGGTTAGCTTCTTTGGTGAATGTTCGTTGAGTGTGCTCTAAGTCTAAGGTATGTATGCATGTATGTATGATGTCCCTTTGGCACATTTATGTGACTTTTAAGGATATTTATTAACTACTTGAAAAAACGTTCGTTTCAATGGCTCATTGTGTAGAAATTATTGCAATGGATTATTTGAGGGTGATGAGGTATAACTAATTCTTCATCAAATATGTATGTATCCTTTCGATCACAGGTGATAATATAATTTTAAAGAGTAATATTATATATTATACTCTTATTTTATTCTATACAGGTAAAAATTACCGATTTACCATCACACATAGATAATCATTTATTTATTTTTATTAAAAATGTAATTAAAAAGTTGAATATTATGTGTAGGTTGTATTTTGACTATAGTGTCACGTACTATTATTATTATCATTTAAGAAAATACAAAACCCCCAATCAAAAAAACATAATATCCCATCTAAAGTCACCATATGGCATATATATCCATTATTAGATAGATCTCAAAAAATAATTACTGAATAATCTCATATACGGATATGGTATACTCCAAGTATATTATAAAATATCATCTTAATTAAGATTAAAATTTATATAAATAATTTTAATTAGATGAGGTAATAGTATAAGAATTTATATTCTAAAAATATTTAATAATTTTTCATTGTCAAAATGCTTATATAAAAAAGTATTTGGAGTTAAAAAATCTACTGTCTTGGTGAGGTTAGCACCACCTTCTCTCTCTCCTGCAGGAAGGACCGCCTTTTGCTCCCTCTAACCCTCTCCCTACTCCGGGTTTGGGTCCGTGCTACAAATTTTGGACGCACTTTGGCCCCCAGATCCGGCTACTTCCGGTAATTCCCTCTCTCCTCTCCACGATTCTTACAGTACCATGTCCTAAACACTTCACCCGCCGTTAACTTAAAAATCTCAGATTAATTATCCACAAAAGAAATAAAATCTTGAAAATGGTCGACGAACCTTGAACTTCCTGTCGTCCTAGGGAATGGGTATTCCCTTTTTGCATTATACGATACTCGCTTACTGAAATTGCGATGGAACCTTTGTAACTCATCCTTTGCATATCGCTTTGCTTGCTACTTGAAGGTTCAGTGTGGGCTTGAATTTAGGGTTGCATTGCTCTGATTTGAGCTCGTATTTTTTTGTTTAGTTTTTTTTTTCCAATTTTACTTTGTTCTTTCTTTTTGGTGAGGAATCTTTCATTTCCAAACCGAAATGAGGAATTATGAATTCCCTCTTTGTTCTGAAACCTGCAATATCATATACGCATATATCCTCTCAAGAAAAGAATACAAACCCTTAACTGAAAGCCAAAATACAGTATCAAAACCGTACGTACTTAACACAGATATACATAAATACAAAGTATTCGTGTATAAACACGCTCACATACATTTGTATAAGAAAGTGAATATATATATATCTATGTATTATGTGATACATATAAATGCATACAAACAAATACACCACACAGATACATACATTTTATGTATATGTGTATATAATTACATTGATCTGCGTATATGCAATGCATATTTACATACGCACACATGCATTTAGGATAGATGCTCAGGTTATCTTCTCCTTTTTCATTATTGGGTATCTTTTTGACAACTGCGTGTATAAGCCCTTGTGTGTTTTCCTATTTATAACTGCTACAGTTCCAGTAAGACTGTTCTCGGACATGTATATGATGCATGGGACATTCTGATATGTTGACAGATATTTGATTTGAACACTTTGTTTAATTTACTCGTAACTGTGTCAGTGTTTTCTTCTCTCTACGAAATTGGCAAGGAACAAATATAACTTCAGCATATGGCAAAATTGGTTACATAATTCTTATAACGAAGTTGTACCTTATACCTATCAAAAAATTCTTATAGCGGAGTTGTACCTTCAAGTCCTGCTTGACTGCCGATTTGGGAACGAATATAGAAATATATTTATGGCATATGATATTAAGGCATCCCGATTATCACGGATACTTTTTATTTTTATTTTTTATAAGTATTATCACGGATACTTGAAAGCATTATACACTGCTTGTGGACTGATTGGTGTCAGTCAAAACCAATTAATACCTTTTGATTTCAGAGCATTATTATGATCTGAACTGTAAGATTCTTTTAATCACTCACTTGCCATTAGTAGATTTGAATTCAAAAGATGTTTTTCTTCCTCCTAGAATATGAGTAGCCTGGTAGAGAGGCTTCGTGCTAGATCAGACCGGAAGCCAATATACAACATTGATGAATCAGATGATGATGCCGATCTTTTGCCTGGAAAACATGGGACTGCTCATGAGAAGTTTGAAAAGATAGTCAGAAGCGATACGGTTTGTTTTTGTTTTTGTTCTTTTAGAACTTATTTTTCCTTTTCTTCGCCCTCATTGGACGTGTTTACTTGTTCTATGGTTATAGTTATGCTAGATGACGAATTTCAAAGAATGAAACATTGTTGCCACCTTAAATACTTAGTTTCTTAATTGTTTGGTTAGCTCATAAAATTTGGTTATGCATCCTCTGAAATGAGGTGCTTGAGAATCAGTTCTCATAAGTACCTCAAGTATTTTTTTCTTTAATGCTAAATATATTTATAGTATACTAAATAAAGTTCTTTCTAAGAGAAAAAAATTAATCCTAAATCGCCTTGGGTAATTCAAAGGGAAAATCTCCTACTCCGATGGCTCCTAAAGATTGTTTGCACCCAAGGGGATTTGAACCTTAGACTTGGGCGGAGCATACCCCCAAGCCCAAAGCCTTTACCACTTGAGCCAAACCCTAGGGGTTTATTCTATGAAACTTGTCAATTTAGATATTAAGCATTTTATAATAAAAAGTGATGCTGGGAAAATTTTCACCCCCTTTAGTTTGTGGCATATGTAACCTGAAAATCTGGGCTTCATCCAGATTACTTATGTGATATGCTTTGATGTGTTCAAAAAATGTATTTTCATTGTTGCTTGAAGGCTTTTGAACTTCATAGCAATGACAGCAAGTGGGTGGCAGTGTTTGGCCATTTGATGGAAAATATCGTGTCATCTTACTTTGGTGCATGGCAGAAAAGGCTTTAATTTGTCATGTTATTCTCAGGTTATTTTATTGCATGTCTGATGGTTTATCGGTTTATTTGTCTTATAGATAGAAAACTTTATTTACTCTGGCTATCTATCTTTTTTGCATTTTTTTAAATATTTTGTTAATCTAACAATTGAATTTTTTTTTTAAACATAGAAGGAGAATTTATGTCAAGCTTGTGGAGAAAGCGGGAATCTTCTCTGTTGTGAAACATGCACTTATGCTTATCATTCCAAGTGCTTACTTCCTCCTCTGAAAGCTCCTCTTCCTGGCAACTGGAGGTGTCCTGAATGTGTATGATTCCATATCTGGAACTATTGTTGCTTTTGTCAAGCGAACTATGGATTTTGTGTATTGGTGATAGCTGCTGATGAACATGCTTTATTTTCAGGTTAGTCCACTCAATGATATCGAGAAGATATTGGACTGTGAAATGCGCCCTACTGTTGCTGATGATAGTGATGCCTCAACGTTGGGATCAAAGCAAATTTTTGTAAAACAATATCTTGTAAAGTGGAAAGGATTATCTTATTTGCATTCCACCTGGTAACTTCCTGGCTAATGATTATCTAAGAATATGTTTTTAGGGGAAAACTTTGTTTAGTTGACCAATACTTCTAAAAGGACTTTGATTTCTAGTAAATCTTTTTAATCCTGGAATATGTTTTTTATGTTTTCTTGTTGTTCTTTGTGCTATTTGGAATATATATTTATGTAATTGCTAGTATGGCCGTGCTTTTCAACCTTTTTCCTTGAATTTTTGTTAGTGTGATGCTTTCCAATTACATGCCATACAATCTTAATACAGGGTGCCAGAGAAAGAGTTCCTAAAAGCTTTTAAGACGCATCCTCGCCTAAAGACTAAAGTAAACAATTTCCATCGTCAAATGGCATCTAACAATAACTCTGAGGAAGACTTTGTTGCCATTCGACCTGAATGGACTACAGTTGATCGGATTCTTGCTTGCAGGTGCAACCATCTCAAAGTTTTTTTTGTTAATACATAATATGAGATGAATTTTGCTTCAATTTTGCTCTCGGAGTTCAATGCTTTAAACTTGAGTTTGAGCAAAATTTCAATGCTCTAGGGCTTGAAATATTTTTAGAAGGTTTAAAATCAATGCCAAAGTGTTAAAAAAAGTACCATGTTGAAGTGAGCGTAGGGAAAAAAGAAAAAAGTGAGTGGTTAGAGAGTTTTAGTACCATTTGGCATATGGTTTGCCTGCTATTTGCTGCTTTCTTAAGTTTTCTTTTGGGACAAGCCTTTCATTTATTTTCTATTGATATATTAACATCCATCTCAAGTGTTTCTAATGTATACTCCCCGTGTACTTGGGTAACGCCTTTTGCTCATTGATATAATCACCTTGCTATAAAAAAAAAATCTTTTATCATAAAACTTTTGAATTTCTTTTTATCGTAGCATCACAAAGTGGACTAGTTCAAATCACTTGACTTGTACACTATGCAAAATAATGGGGTGGAAGGTTTTACTGTCATAAATTCATTTCTTAGTCTTGATTGGTGTTAATGATATAAATAATTAATATTTCCATCAGTTTATGCTTTAGGGATTAGTGGTGATGCACATGGTATCAGAGCATAAGTTTTGAGTTCAAAGTCTAACGCTACACTTCACTCCATTAATTAAATATTCTACGTGTTGGGTCCACTTATTGCGAGGGAGTCTGGCCCACATGTGAGAGGAAGTGTTAATGATATGAATAATCAAATATTTCCATCAGCTTAAGCTTTTGGGACAAGTGGTGACTTCACAATTGGTTCTTGTGAGCTTGTTATCAAATTGGTTTTTTATTTTTATTTTTTATATTTATCATTTCGATCTGTTTGAACATGTAATGGAACTGATTTTGGAATCTGATGTCATTTACTGAATGCTACAGAGGTGATGATGATGAGAAGGAATATCTTGTGAAGTGGAAAGAACTTTCATATGATGAATGTTACTGGGAATTTGAATCAGATATTTCTGCATTTCAGCCAGAAATAGAGAAATTTAAAATAATTCAGTCTAGATATACTAAGTCTAGTAAGCAGAAAAGCAGCCTAAAAGATGCTATGGAATCAAAGAAGAAGCAGAAAGAATTTCAACAGTATGAACACAGTCCTGACTTTCTTTCTGGAGGTAATATTGTCTGATATATACTCTCTAACATGGCTCACTTTTTCTATATGCTATTGGTTTGATAATTGTGAACTCTTGATTGGATTTCGGTATAAATGAAGGCACACTACATCCATATCAGCTTGAAGGATTGAACTTCCTACGTTTCTCTTGGTCCAAACAAACTCATGTAATCCTAGCTGATGAGATGGGACTTGGTGAGTCTTCTTTTTTCCTCTCTTTAAGGAGCTGTCTCTGCATCTTCATGACTGGATTTTGCAATCTCTTTGTTGGTTGCAGGAAAAACTATACAGAGTATTGCTTTTTTGGCCTCTCTTTTTGAAGAGAATCTTTCTCACCATTTGGTGGTTGCTCCACTTTCAACTCTGCGAAATTGGGAACGTGAATTTGCGACATGGGCTCCTCAAATGAACGTTGTATGTACATTGGATCTGTCTATTTAGCATTTTCCTTGGCTGGTCAATATTTTCCTGAACTAAAGCTTCCTTTCTGCAGGTTATGTATGTTGGGTCTGCCCAAGCTCGTGCTGTTATTAGGGAATATGAATTTTACTTTCCCAAAAGTCACAAGAAAATCAAGAAAAAGAAATCTGGTCAAGTTGTTACTGAAAGCAAGCAAGATAGGATAAAATTTGATGTCCTTCTAACGTCGTATGAGATGATTAACTTGGACTCAGCATCCTTGAAACCGATCAAGTGGGAGTGCATGGTAACAATCTCCAACTCATTGCATTCTTTGCTTGTCCTCAATTTGTGCCTTGTATTTTTCTCCTAATGCTAATTTCTGTTCATAGATTGTTGATGAAGGTCATCGTCTTAAAAACAAGGATTCAAAATTGTTTTCTTCCTTGAAGCAGTATTCAAGTAGACATCGAGTGCTTTTGACTGGGACTCCTCTTCAGGTTTATTGTTAGATTATGCTATTATTCTGGGATCAAATTCTACGATCTGAGTTTTTTATTTCTCCTTGGATGAATGCATGATGTGTTTTCTCCACATTGCTGTGATTTCTGTAAGTCACTAAACATCAGAATGGATTTTACTATAGGACGGTGATTAATCATACAGCCTGTTCTTTAAGTTAGTGGCAGAAAAAAGATCAATTCAGTATTATTAGTTTGGGTTCTCATCTCATGATAATACACCATGTATTGCAAAGAAGGGGGGGGGGGGGGCACGAGTTATCGGTTAAAATGTGCAAGGAGCTGACTTTTCATCCTAGTATAAATGTCTGCTATCGTATTAATATTATTACTTTGGAATTTGGATTTATCTTTTTCTTCTTTTTGGTGTTTATGCTATCTTTCACTCATTGCTTGATGCAAGTTATATAGGTGAATATTTGTCATTATCCCATATGTTTTATCGGAAAGCATGTGCAGTATCATCTCTCAGGAATAAAAAAATAATACTCGTTTTTGTTTTATTTATTTAGTAGCTTTTATGTTTGCATTAATATGCTTATTTCTGACTTCAGTTACTTGTTACATGTGGTTTAGTTATTCATACAAACCATGCTTAGTTATTCATACAAACCTGCTTATGGGGGGACCCTTCTTTTCCATTTTCAGAATAATCTCGATGAACTTTTCATGCTTATGCACTTCCTTGACGCTGGAAAGGTTAGTATATAGCACAGCAGTTTCATGCTGTGGATGTTAGTGTTCATTTCCTTAAAAGTATGTTATAGAAATTGATTCATGGACATCATGACTGTTTTCTTGCTCATGATTTCTATTTTCTGCAGTTTGGAAGTTTAGAGGAGTTCCAGGAAGAGTTTAAGGATATCAATCAAGAAGAGCAGATTTCTAGGCTTCATAAAATGTTGGCCCCCCATCTCCTTAGAAGTATGGTTCTTAAACTCTTTCAAGGGACAAAAATTTCACCTTATCACCTTGTTATGAGTTTCATTATTGGGTGTATTGGCTAAAGCAATGGTTTATGATAGCTATGTAATATGAATTTTTAACTCAACTCAAAGTTCCTAGTCTTTTTTTGTTTTCCCTTTATCTTTCAATTTTTTTTTTCCTTCCTATTGTCTTGCATCTGCAATAGTTACTGTTGTGCATGGGTCTGGATGGGAGGATCAGTAGGCCCCAGAACTTTTTTTCTGGAAGCATGTAGGTCCTGTAACTGATCCTTGCATCTTAGTATGTGTTGCAAAGAATGCATCATCTATGTGATAGCAAAACCCATGGTTAACTTTTTTTTGGTGACCAGCATGTGCTGTTACATAGCTTGACTTCTTTTAATACTGTCTTATTATTCTTTTTTGAAATTTACAGGCATTCTTAGATTGCAGAATGCATACGCTTTTCATCTGTTTTGCCTATACGTTTCCATATTGAACCTAAATGAAGTTAATGTTTCGCTCTCAATTATTATTAATGTTGTTACAAACTCTATCGTGGCAATAATTGCTGAAAACACTCCAACATAGCACCCTTTAGTATTTATCATGTTCCGCTTAAGAAGTTACGAAAAATTAAGTGATTAGAGTAAGCTTCTCTTCTGTATGATACTTTTAGTTTACCTTAAACTCAAATTTCCTTTTTAGGGGAAGGACATCCTCCCCAATCCTCAGACTTTATTCAGTTCACTACCGTGATATACATTTTGATGGTGGAGTCGTGTATCTAGGGCTCACTCCCTAAGGGTGGGTCAAAAGGATCCTGCCTTGATGAGGTTGGGTGTCATTAAAAAAAAAAAAAAAAAAAAATACAAACTCAAGGTTTTTACGGTGTAAGAGGAGATTTATCTTAATTCACCTCTAACCTTTTGAAATTATATTACATTACTGAAGATGTGGCTGTAAATGTTGTATGCTATTGCAGGAGTAAAAAAAGATGTAATGAAGGAACTTCCTCCTAAAAAGGAACTTATTTTACGTGTTGAACTGAGTAACAAACAGAAAGAATACTACAAAGCAATTCTGACTCGGAACTATCAGATACTAACTCGGCGTGGTGGTGCACAGGTAGGGTTGCTTTTTTAATATTTTAATAGCTTTTCATTTTATTTTTGATCTAACATGTTACTGTGGTTGAATACCTGTTTCAGATTTCTCTAATCAATGTGGTTATGGAATTGCGAAAGCTCTGCTGTCACCCTTACATGTTAGAAGGAGTTGAACCTGATATAGAAGATACAAAAGAATCTTTCAAGTAATTATGTACTCCCTATCAATATTGCCATCTATATTCAATGGGGACGGCAGGATTGTTTGGCAATAGATACAGTGAATTTGTTCTGATTTTTATGTGCCAGATTATATCTACCATAATTTTTTCTTAGTAAGCTATAACCATGTTCCTCTGTTTTTTGCTTCTACTTTTCTTTTGTTGTTTTACAGACAGCTCCTGGAATCATCAGGGAAGTTGCAATTGTTGGACAAAATGATGGTGAAGCTGAAAGAGCAAGGTCATAGAGTTCTCATATATTCACAATTTCAACACATGTTGGACTTGCTCGAAGATTACTGCACTTATAAGGTTTACATTCAACATTATCTTGCCTACGTACCTCTATGTATGCATTTAGTTGGAATTAATTATATTACACAGAAACATTTTATGTAAGTTGTTTAATGTTGCTTCATACTTTTTCTTTGGGGTCAGAAATGGATGTATGAGCGGATAGATGGTAAAGTTGGTGGAGCTGAAAGACAAATTAGAATAGACCGATTTAATGCCAAGAATTCATCCAGGTTTTGTTTTTTGCTCTCGACCAGAGCTGGGGGCTTGGGAATAAACCTTGCAACTGCTGATACAGTTATCATATATGATAGGTGAAAAGCTTACTCTCTGACATGTCTTCCTTTTTCTTTTAAAATATTATAGCTGTGATGGACCTACTACTGGTGTTTGATTTCTGGATTACTAATTGATAATCATTAATCAATTGTTGATATTTTTTTGTTTGTGAAGTAATAAACTCTTTGGTTACTTCAAAGGGATATAAATTCATTGTTCTGTGAACCTAGATTTTATGAAGACAGTGAGTATGCATTTAATGAATGGCTGAACTAGTAATTTTCCACGGATAGTGGTTTTCTATATGATGGAATTTGATGATTGCATGGGAAGGGGTTTTGGGTTCAGCGATGCCATGATTGAAACTATGGAATGTTAGTTCTAGCGATAATTGTTGTAAAGGTGCAAGTGGCCTAATGCAAATTAAAGATGTTGTTTAGAGTAATTATCTCTGTATTCCAGTGACTAGATTCTGATACTGGTATGATGAGATTGAGACTCTATGGTAGATATGAAAGTGTGCTCTTTTACACATGAAGAGTTTCCTTGGAAATAAATGTGGCATGCAGAGGTGCTTCCTGAAGTCACAAATTTCACTAGGTTTGAATCACTTCAAAAGATTATGAGATTATGTGCTTTACACAAGGTCTGAATCACTTCTTCATATAGTGATTTTACTTGGGCCATAGGATGGTGGGTCATCCTAGCATTGTGCAGGGGCTAGAGCTCTATCATGTGGTGTCTTGTTTCTTAATGTTGTATTGACTACATCCCGACAGCCAAGTTTCTTTTAGCTAGTCATGGTAGCATTGACATGGCAATGGGTTGGTTTTGATTGTGCCCTGTCATTGGATCTCTCTAATGCTATTTCAAAGACTGCGTAGCCACTTCATTCAGATTTTAGTGGTTTACATTGTATGCTGTTAAGAGAGGGAGGGAGGGAGGGCTCCCCTTAGGCTTCATGGTTGGCAGCAACAGAGTAAGTGTTATCCTCAGGGTAATAAATGATGGTGGTAACTCTTCATTTATCTCGGTACTGAAAATGAGTTTGCACTTTTAGATTTAGATTTATTTGAAAGAAAAAGATGTGTCATATGTTGTTCTAATATGTGTGAGATAACTTCTCTATTATATTTGTCAAGCATTTTTTCATTCACCAAAAAACCTTATTGTTTTGCAGTGATTGGAATCCCCATGCCGATCTACAAGCTATGGCTAGAGCTCATCGACTTGGGCAAACTAACAAGGTTGATATCATTCCTCAATATTGTTACACCAAATTATTATTGTCGTGGTCCTTTGCTTGCTTTAAAGTTGAGTTTGCTTTGGTGCTGCAGGTGATGATTTATAGGCTCGTAACACGAGGAACCATTGAAGAAAGGATGATGCAAATGACTAAGAAGAAAATGGTGTTAGAACATCTTGTTGTTGGGAGGCTGAAGGCTCAAAACATTAACCAGGTAAATGATGTTCTTTCAGATACTAATGCTGTTGTTATATTCTGTAAAAGGTATGCCATTGTCAGCAATATATATTTTTTCCTTGTTGGTTTTGAAATCTTCCAAGTCTTTCAATCTCTCTATCTATGGTAGTGTTGTTTCTTGATAAGCTTTGTTCACATGTTTCGGGTACTCTGCCATAGTAGAAATATTCATAATTATCCAAATTTTTGTGGCCTTGATGCTTGTTTTTATCATATTTCAAGCTTGTCTTTGATTTTTATTTTCTTTGTACATAAGTGTAATTTGAAATAGGTAAATCATGAAATTTAAACGAACTAGATGGGTTGAGGGCTGGGTTAGGGTTACAGTTTCCTGCTATTTGGAATATTGCAGGTCATGGTTTGGGCTGGATCTGTTAGCACACTATTAATTCCAGTGGGAACTGGGAATCTGGCCAAATCTCTCTGTTGCTATCCCTAGTCATTGTGCATCCATGAGATATATCCTTGTTATATAAAGGGGGCAATGCTTTTCCTCAAAGTGGCTCCTTCAAGTGAAGACCAGAGAAAATGAAGTTACTTCGACGTATACATGCTAGATGACTAGAAAACAATGGTTGTCCAAAAGATGCTGTAAGAATCAGGAATATTACAGTTTCACTACTCTTGGTGTACTGAATCCTGATCACCTGGTTTTTGTGTACTTTTCATTCCCCTTCAAGAAATATCTCTGGATGCTAGTATCTCAAGAGGTTTGTACTGGATATTGTGCAGCCCAGCCTTTGGATTAGCAGTTAGAAAAGTAGAATGTAATTGTTGATCACTTGATCTTCCTTCAAACCAGTCATGATAGATTTTTCTAAGAAAAAACTCCCATCTAGTCGGATCAACTTTTTTCAGTGGTGAGTAGCATGTTATATGACTATAATTTAAACTTGAAAAGTGGATTCTCAATTGCAAGAGTCAATTCCAAACTGTGACAAGTGTGAAAAATAAACTGTGATACATGCTATCACGTCATGTTGTTATAGAGGTATAAATCTGCTGAATGGTGACAAGCCCATCTGTTAAAATTGATTTTACTTGTTGATTCTTCTTTATATGTGCATAGTTTTATTTAGGGTGTGCTGTATGCTTCAATTACCTAATTTTTGATGTTGGATGGAAAGGAATGATCAGTGTTTTAATTATAAGGAGCGAACTTTGGAGGAACTACGAAATTTTTTTGTGAACACATTATTGCTCTGGTTTTCTGCTTTTGTGTTTAACGGAGCTAACAGATTTTCTGTTGTCGTTTTCTGCTTGTTAGAATGTATTTAGGTGTTTCTTTTGTATACTCCCTGTGTACATGCGCATCGATCACCTATTTCATTCGTATTAATAAAACTGTCTTTCTTATATAAAAAAAAAAGTACCCTATTTTGAATGACTACTTGTGATAGAAGTTTAATGCAAGCCAGAGATTGTTTGTGTGCACTGAGGAACTAAAATTATCTGATTAAATGTATTTACATACACAATGATGAAAATTCTTAAGTGATTCTGATTTTACTTTAGGAAGAGTTAGATGACATCATAAGGTATGGCTCAAAGGAGTTATTTGCTGATGAGAATGACGAAGCAGGGAAATCCAGACAAATTCATTATGATGATGCTGCAATAGATAGGTAAGTTCTTTTCTTACTGTTTTGACTCAATTCATGACCATTTGGGCTCAAAATTCTTTTGTTACATTTTTTATGTAACAGATTACTTGATCGTGAACATGCTGGAGATGAAGACGCTACATTGGATGATGAAGAAGAAGATGGGTTTTTAAAAGCCTTTAAGGTTTTATCTAATTTTATATTATCATATGCATTACATCATTGCGCTTCTAGTATTTCCCTATGTCCGACATACTTGTATTTGTACTTCTTGGTGTGATGTTTTAACACAGTTGTCTTTGATTACATAGAAAAGAAAAGACCAAAATAGGGTTGTGGTGTTGGCAAGGAGGAGTGACTCTTGGCGGAGGAAGTGTCAGTCTTGCTTACATATAGAATGAATCCAAATATGGAAGTCACTTTGGTTACCATTGTTTTACTTTTATGCATAAATGTGACCTGGTTTGGATGGAATTGTACCATCCCATGGTGACATTAAATTAGCCAAACAGTAGAGCATGCTATTGGTGTAGCTTCGGCAGTGCTATTGCTATGGCTTGTGGAATCCCTAATATTATGACATCCTCGTATCAATTTGTTCAGAGTCTTTTGAATATTATGTTGCATTACATATGTCTGATAATAGCTTCTGGTTACTTATCCATTAGTTGTAAGTACTTATCGTATCTTCCACCTTCTCTTTCTGTACAACCCTTCTTCCCTCTCACTCATCTCTGGCGTTTCTTGCCGGAGATGATCCATTGGCTTACCTTTACCCATATTGAAGCTTAGGAAATCTTAGTGTGTCCCATGACCCTTTTTAATTCTAGAGTGTTTTTTTTTTTCTTTTCCCGGTGTTGTTTAAATTGTTCTTTTCATATTCTTGTTGTGGTGTTGAGATGGAGTCAACAAGAAACGTTATCATCGAACAAAAATGCTTTGAGTTTAAGAAGGTCAATGTTAGGTGGTGGAGAATCACGGAAAGTAGCTGCTGTGCTGTGAAATATATCTCCATGGATCAAGAATCACTGGGATGGCTGGCAAACATGGTGAAAGAAGGTGTAGTAAATGGAAGTTCTTCTGAGTTCTTCAGAACGAAAAGAAATGGGGCCCAGGTGTTGGTGGTGCAGCAGCATAACAACTTCTATGGGATGTTTCTTTTCGTATCAGAGTTTGGTCAAGTGAAGAGGCGTGGGATTTTAGTGATCCCAGAAGGGAGGGATGGTGTAGGGTGGAGGACCTTCGGGGATATGCTGAAGGAGATCACTGGAGCTTCCTCTGGTTTGGGAGGAAAGAACAGAGACAACCACGTATGGAAGCCCACTCCACCATTTTGTACCATGCCGCTTCCGTTGTATAGGGAGGCACTCCAAGGGCGGATTGAGGGGCCTCGAGACACAAAAAACCCAGAGGTGGCAGTTTTGTCCAGGCCAGAGATGACAACTCTTTCGGAAGGGGTGCAGTATGGTGAAGAGGATGGTAGAGAAGATGTTGGCCCGAATGAGGAAAACTGGCTGGAGGTTCTGATGGATATCAAAAAACAAATGGGAGAGTTGAGCATTAGAATGAAGTGGTTGAAACAGTGTGTTTTAAAACAGAAGGTTTTGGAGGCAGGCTTGAGTGAAGCGGGCCAGGGCCAAGATAAGACAAATGGGCCGGAATTAGTTGGGAAGGGAAAGGGCCCAGTGGCCGAAAATGAGCCCAGGCCTATCTGCGGAAAGGGCACGGCAGAAGAGCTTAGTGGCGCATCGGCCTAAGACATCATTGCCGGCCAGGCCTCAGATGACCTTGTTGACGCCTCAGGTGACGTCGCTACCCTCGGAGGATGGCACGGTGCCGGCGATGGTCACGACAGAGCATGAAGACAGCTCCCGATGCATCCATGATGGCACGATTGGCTTAAGGCTCTCCGGTTTTGCATAGAAACGTGCGACGGGGGTTGCTGGGGCTTCGTCGACGCCAACCCAGGTAAAGAGGCACAAACCTTTAACCCGGTTCCACTCTCTCTCTCGGAGGAAGTTACGGAACCGAGTGGAATGACTATCTCGCAACATGGGTCGCCGGCACAGGCCCAGATGATGCCGATGGCCATCTTCGAGGCACAGGAAGCATCTGAGGATATTTGCGAAGCACGGGAAGGGGAGTTTGAGCTGGAGGAATGGGTGGTGAATAAGTCTGAAGTGGAGGGGGACAGTAATAAGGAGATGTGGTTGTTGGAATTAGAAGGGGGGCCAGAGAGGGACACTGGGACATTAGCAAAAGGCATAGAAGAGGCTGAGTTGAGGGATATTGTGACTAGCGGGGTTGAGGGAGATATGGATAGCCCTATCCCGCTACGTACTCTATCTCTAAAGCCAGTGTTAAGATTTTTCTCAGACTAGGTGCTAAAAGAAGTTGAGAAACTTCATGAATGTGTGGGGATTTCGTGTCTTGGGTTTGAAGATCAGTTCAAGGCTCTTCTAGTTGCGATAGAGGTAGGGAGAACTACAGTTTTGAAATCAGTTGTGAAACAAGACCGGGAGTTGAAACGCCTCAAGAGTTCTATTAACTATTATAATAAGGAAGTGTGGGGAGGGAGAGGGTGAAGGGAAGGGGGCCAGCGTCTTATAGCAATGCCTAAAATCATTTCATGGAATGTAAGGGGGATCAACGATGTGAATAAGCGCCTTCGCATTAGATCTCTTCTCCGTATTGGAAGGTGGACATTGTTTGCCTTCAAGAGACCAAGTTGTGTGATAGACACATAATTCGTAGTTTGTGGAGCTGCTCCTTTGTGGGGTGGTGTTACTTAGCTTCATCAGGGGCTTCGGGAGGTGTGTTGGTATTGTGGGATAAGCGAGTGGTGGAGCTGGTAGAGGAATGTATTGGGATGTTTTCAGTGGCAGTATCTTTTAAGAATATAGAGGATGGGTGGACGTGGGCTCTAGCGAACCTGTATGGGCCCAATGCGGATAGAGAGAGAAGCTTGTTGTGGGAGGAAATGGCAGGTTTACATGCTGTTTGGGACTTTCCTTGGGTCTTTTGTGGAGATCTTAATGTAGTTAGGTTCCCTAGTGAAAGGGAGGGGGCATCCATGTCGACAGGCGCAATGGAAGCTTTTTCAGAGCTGATTTTTTATTTGAATCTTGTGGACTTGCCGTTGCAAGGGGGGGCCTATACTTGGTCCAACTGTCGAGGGGGGTCCCGACTGGATAGAGTTTTAGGTCTCTTCTTCTTGGGAGACGCGTTTCCCGGATCTATGCCAGAAAAGGTTGCCACGGGTGTGATCTGATCACTTCCCAATTTTGCTTGATTGTGGTGGCATTCAAGGGGGTAGGCGTTCATTCAGATTTGAGAATATGTGGCTAGAAGCTGAAGGATTTGTGGAGAAGGTAAGGGCTTGGTGGGACGGCTACTCTTTTGATGGTACTCCTAGCTTCATTGTGGCGGGTAAACTTAAAGCACTTAAGAATGATGTAAAAAAGTGGAATATAGAAGTATTTAGACATACAGAAGTGCAGAAAAATTTGCTATGGGAAGAGTTGCATGCTTTGGAGGAAGGGGATGTTAATGAGGCTTCTATGTCAAGGAAGAATGTGGTTGTGACTGAAATTGAGAAAGTTTTGTTGATGGAAGAGATATCTTGGAGGCAAAAATCGAGGGCACTTTAGTTGAAGGAGGGGGACAAGTGCACCAAGTTCTTTCACAAGGTGGCCAATTCACATAGGTGCAACAACGCTATTGAAGTCATCCATTCCGGCTCACAGGTGTTGCATTCAACTGAAGAAATTCAAGACCATACAGTGCAGTATTATGAGGAACTCCTTGCTGAAAAAGTAGTTTGGCGCCCCAAACTCGATGGCTTAAGTTTTGAACAACTAGGTTCGGAGGTAGCAGGATGGTTGGAGAGGCCGTTTGAGGAAGAGGAGGTGCATGTTGTGGTGAAAGGTATGTGTAAAGACAAAGCCCCGGGACTGGATGGTTTTTCCATGGCTTTCTTTCAATAATGTTGGGATATAGTAAAGGAGGAAGTAATGAAGATTTTTCATGATTTTCATACTAGTCATAAGTTTGAAAAGTCACTAAGCGCTACATTCATTGCTCTCATTGTGAAGATAGCAGGTGCCAATGACTTGAAAGATTTCCGGCCTATCAGTTTGGTAGGTGGGATCTACAAAATCATCGCTAAGGTGTTAGCTAAGCGTATGAGCGTGGTGATGGATAGGCTCATATCCAAACCTCAAAATGCTTTCGTTCAGGGTTGGCAAATTTTAGACTCAGTCTTGATAGCAAATGAGTGTTTGGACAGTCGGCTAAGAGAAGGCATTCTAGGGGTCCTTTGCAAGCTAGATATGGAAAAAGCTTACGACCATGTAAGCTGGGATTTTCTTTTCTATATGCTTAGAAGATGTCGTTTTGGTGATAAGTGGTGTGAATGGATCAAGCATTGTGTATCAACAGCTCGGTTTTCAGTTCTAGTGAATGGAAGATCATGTGGCTTTTTCCAGTCTTCTAGGGGGTTGAGGCAAGGAGACCTGTTATCCCCTTTCTTGTTTGTTATTGTGATGGCGGCTTTGAGTCGCATGGTGGAGGCAGCCGTAAGGGGGGGATTTCTCGGTGGTTTGTCAGTGGGAAGCAACAGTAATGTTAGCACCATTTCTCATTTACTTTTTGCGGATGATACCCTCATTCTTTGTGATGCAGCTAGTGGCCAAATTCGAACCCTAAGGGCATTGTTGTTGTGTTTTGAAGCTGTATCGGGGCTCAAGGTGAACTTGGAGAAGTCGGAGTTGGTCCCGGTGGGGGACGTGAGCAATATAGCCTCTTTAGTGGAGCTATTGGGTTGTAAAATTGCGTCCCTCCCTATAAAATACTTAGGACTTCCCTTGGGGGCACCTTATAAAGCAATGAGCATTTGGGATGGAGTAGTAGAGAAGATTGAGAAAAGGTTATCGGGTTGGAAGCGGTTATACCTTTCAAAAGGGGTAAGATTAACTCTCATTAAAAGCACACTGTGCAATCTCCCCACCTACTATCTTTCCCCATTCCCTTTACCAGGGAAGGTGGCAAACTGGATAGAGAAGTTGTTTAGGGCTTTTCTGTTGGGGGGCATGGGGGAGGAATTCAAATTTCACATTGTGAGTTGGCAAAGGGTGACCTGGCCGATTGTGAATGGGGGGTTAGGGGTGCGGAATTTGAGTGTGTTTAACAAGGCATTATTAGGGAAGTGGTTGTGGAGATACCAATTGGAAGGGAACTCGCTGTGGAGGGAGGTTATTGATCAAAAGTATGGTTGTGCATGGGGGGAATGGTGTTCTTTAGAGGGTAGGGAGTCATATGGAGTAAGCCTGTGGAAGTTCATAAGAAAGGGATGGGATGCTTTTGAAAAACATCTAAAGTTTGAGGTGGGTGATGGAGCACGAATCTGCTTTTGGTTAGATTCATGGAGTGGGGAGAGTTCTCTTTGTACTATATTTCCAGCAGTATTCAACTTGGCTGGAAACCAGCAAGCATCAATTTCAAAAATATTATGTCGTGCCAATGGGACGGTAACTTGGAATATCACTTTTACAAGAAATGGGCAGGATTGAGAACTTGAAGAGCTGGTAGATTTCTACAGTTATTTGTATTCAGTAAATCTAGGCGTCAATGGGGGTGACCGTATGTTGTGGACTCACACGGGGAATAAAAAGTTTACTGTTAAATCCTTTATAAGGCCTTGACAATACAACAGTCTACTTTCTTTTCGTGGAAGAGTATATGGAAGGTGTTAGTACCCTCTAAAGTTATTTTTTTTATTTGGACAGCAGCTCATGAGAAGATTTTAACGATTGATAACCTTAGAAAGCGAGGTCTGGTTGTAATGGAATGGTGCTATATGTGCAAAAAGAGTGGGGAATCGATAGATCACCTGCTTTTACATTGTGAGGTGGCTGGGGAGTTGGGCCAGAATCTTTAGTAGAGCTGGGCTAAGCTGGGTTATGCCTAGGAGTCTGGTGGAGGTACTTGCATGCTGGAATAGATCTCACAACAGTGCTCAATTGGCAGCAGTGTGGCGGATGATACCCTTGTGCTTAATGTGGTGTTTATGGTCGGAAAGGAATGAGAGGTGCTTTAATGATAAGGAGCGGGGAGTGGGGGCAATCTGGAATTTTTTTGTATTTTCTCTGTTTCAATGGTTTTCAGCCATTGTTCTAAAGGGCGGGAATGTTCATGAGTTTCTACTTTCCTTATAGCTCACTAGAATGTAACTAGGTACCTATAAAAAAAAAAAGAATGTAACTAGGTGTCTCACTTTGTATACTCCCTGTGTACTTGGGCATTGCCTAGTTTCTTCATATTCAATAAAGATTATTACTTATCAAAAAAAAAAAAAAAGCTTCTGGTTACTTTTTAGTTATTGTTCCATACTTTTTAGGCATTCTTCCTTGTGCTAGTTCATATCTGTTCCTTTTTGGTCTCATCAGACAAATATATACACTTCTCGTGACAGCACACATAGACATTAATGGACTTACTCTACATGATTTTCTTTCATCCCTTTCTATTTCTAGTAAGATGACTTTCTTCTACACCCAATATTTAGATATCATACAAATATTTAATATTTCCGCCATTGGGATTGTTTTAATATATGTGAACATCCGATTTGTGATTGTTTCTGAACAGCTTTGTGGAACAGCATAGGATTTCATCATTATATTCTCTGCTTCTTTCTTGTTTTCTAAAAAATTAGACAAAGTGTTATATTTTGTAGGTGGCAAATTTTGAATATATTGATGAAGCAGAGGCTGTACCAGAGGAGGAAGCACAGAAGCCAACTGTTGACAATAAGACTACAACAAGCAATTCAGAAAGATCAAGTTACTGGGAAGAGTTGTTAAGAGACAGATATGAAGTGCACAAAATTGAAGAGTTCAATGCTTTGGGCAAGGGAAAGAGAAGCCGAAAGCAGGTATTGGTTTGGTCTTTATGACATCAATTAGAATCACTTGGTTCCATATTGTCTGTTATATACTTCGAATGCTACAGTAGTGTATTTGCATGCACAAAAGCACTCATATTCTAAGGAAAATCTTTATTCAAAGATGTCAAATGATCTGTATATGACTTTTCTTTTGGGAGAATGTTCCCATCTTTATTACTTATTCCAGTCTCAATTATCCATGGACATGGGGGGATTAGTGTGTGCTTTTGGGATTTTGTTCAGATGGTATCTGTTGAAGAAGATGACCTAGCTGGTTTGGAAGATGTGAGCTCTGATGGTGAGGATGATAACTATGAAGCTGAGCTGACCGATGGTGAAACAACTGCAACAGGAGCTCCTTCTGGGAGAAAGCCTTACAAAAAGAAATCTCGTGGTACTTCTTTGTACAAGTATTGTTCAATAAGCTAATCACAATGATTTGGTCAGCATGTGCTGACTGTAGTGCCACTTCCTTGTTCCTTGTGATTACTTTTACAGTGGATGGCACTGAGCCACTTCCTTTGATGGAAGGCGAAGGTAGATCATTCAGGGTGCTAGGTTTCAATCAAAATCAGAGGGCTGCATTTGTGCAAGTTTTGATGAGGTTCTCTCTCACATTTGTAACCAATTTTAAAGTAGTTGTTAGATGTAAACCGCACACCCACCCCACACCCCCCCGCACCAAAAAAAAAAAAAAAAAACACAACGCACAAAGCATTCACATGTAAATTTGTAGAATTGTCGAGTATGTTATTGCAAGAAACTGAAACTTCTTGGAATGGCATATGTAAGTCTGATCACTTCCAATTTGCGAATGTCTTACTCTTGAATGATTTACAGGTTTGGGGTTGGTGATTTTGACTGGAGGGAGTTTGCATCTCGCATGAAGCAGAAGACATATGAAGAAATAAAAGAGTATTCTATATAGCTTTTGCGAATCTTCTTGAGTTGCAGTTAAAATGTCATTGGAATTTATCACATTATAATTTCTTAACTTACAAAAAAAAAATGTTATTGGAATTTATGGTGGCCTTGTCTTTGTCATCTTGTTTGGGCAATAAGTTTAAACATTTTATCTCCACACTTTCCAGGATGGGATGACCATGCACATGTGCTTTTAGGACTGCCAGTATACTTGCTTTAGGACTGCTAATACACTTGTCTTGTTTTCTAGAAACTGCTGGAATGATAAACTCAATTTGCAGAAGATTCACTTGTTTTAAGGCCTCGTTTGGTTATACTGATGAGATAAGATGAGAAATCTGTGAATAGTATAGTGAGATAGTTTGTGAATAGTTGTGAAATAATTTGAGTTAAGATGTTTTATGTGGTTTTGGGAAAGGAGAGAGAAAAACTTTAATAAAAATATTATAAAATTAAATTATCTTTAGAATATAATTGTTTAATATTATTTTTGTTTTGGGATTTGAAAAGCTTGAATTGTTTTTTGTGTTTTGTTTGGAAGTTTGGAAAAGTTGTAATGGTTGGTTAATGATTAGATGAAAAAGTTGAAAAGTTGAAAATTTGAAATTGAAAGTGTTTGTGTTTGAATGATGTTTGGATGTTGAGATGAGATGAGATGAGATAGGTTGAGACTATCTGTGAAACCAAACGGGGCCAGTTCTATGAATTTGATTACTTTTTTCTAATATGAAAAATGTTTTGGGATCAAGTCAATAAGGGGCAAGGATTGAGATGTCAAGCGTTCCAATGTGATCTTTCCACCTTTTTTGTTCAGGTTTAATAATAAGTCCATACTGTTGAATCATACAATTTAGTACAGCATGAAAAATTTAACAAAGACTAGATAGGTTTATATGTGTTCATTTCATTTTATTCCAATTGCAATTGTATCAAACTGACACATTGCAAAATACTGTATATCACATTTCAGATTCACTAAATATATTGAGGAGATTATCTCTCGAGAATGCCATTTTTCTGCAACATTAGTGAAGTTTTCTAACATCTTTTATGGCATGTTGTAAAACGAATATTTGAAGCTAAAAGTGGTCTTAATTCTTATGCATTAATGTGGAGCTGCCATAAATTTACTCCAACTAGACTTACAAAAAATAAATAAATTTACTTTAACTATACCATGATGTAAGTGCAGTTGGGTATGATTCTTGTTTCCCTAGAAACTTTTCCTCACTGCCAAAAAGAGTTCTGCATATTACTATACATGCCTGTAATGATTATACTTGATTATGATCTTGAGGCACAAAGTTAAAATAATATTGTAAGGTAGATAAATTGCATATGTATGCATGTATGTTTACTCTTTGCATTTTCTTTGAAGTAGATAATTGGTATGTTGATATACTAGTTATATTTTTTCTTCAGTTATGGGGTTCTCTTCTTGTCTCACATTGCTGAAGATATAACAGACACCCCAACTTTTTCAGGTCATAAAAACCTGCTGCTTCCATTTCTTATTTTGTTTTCCTTCGTCTGTAACCATGTCTGCTCTGTTGCTAAAGCTTTTATCTACTACTTATCATGGTTATAGACGGTGTTCCTAAGGAAGGACTCAGAATACAAGATGTGCTTGTTAGGATTGCAGTTCTGATGCTAGTAAGGGACAAAGTAAGTTTTGGTAAAAGAATATTGCTGTATTTAGTTCTTTCCTTGGTTAAATGTTCAATTTTTTTTTTTATTTTATTTTTTTCTGAGTTATACATTTAAATCCATTTTTTTATTTTTTTTTATTTTGTTGATTTTAGTAGTTGGGGTTACATTGTAGGGATCCTTGTATGACTCAACCAAGTGATGGATGTGGATTGTCTCTTTTCCCCGTTTTGTCTTTTAGGGAAATGGTCATTATGTGATATGATTTTTCTCATCTCCTGAGGCATAAGCGTATACCTATAAGCACAAGGCTTGGGATTTGTTAATTTACATTATGCAAGTTGTAATATTGATTTTTTTTTTTTTTAATTTTTAATTTTTTGTTTTTTGCCATCTTAGCAATGGTTTTCACTTAGTAGTTCCTGAGCCTAGAGATAGGAGGGCTCTGGTAGCACCTCATTTAAGCATGTGAGAGAATAGGGGTGAAAAGAAAGAATTGAATTTTTATGTGCAATAGGCTATCTTACAGATTGTTTTCTTTGCATTCAGTTTGAATTAACTCAGTAGGGGCATTCTTGTAGATATCTTAGTATAGTTCTTTGGCAGCTATCACGGTCTGATAGTGTTGGGCAGAGTTTTAAGTTCAAACTTACAATGGAGACTTTGACACCATGGTTTTAACTTGGGCAGGAAGAACTAAATTGCAATGTATTGAATGTATATTTATTAGAATAGGAAAGTAGAGATGTGCAAGTTGTTACAATTAATGATGAAGAGGAACGCAAAAAGTGACCATATCTTATCCTGAATCAATTCTTCATGTGGAAGGGTAGATTGTGGAAGATGCAACCCATATTTTAAACAATTCTTACAAAGTGAAGATGTGCATGCTGAGTATGTGTGATTCCAGGGCATTTATTAAATAAAAAAGGAAGATATACCTTATATCAGGGCTTTGGAGACACTCAATTCAATTCTTTATGTATAAATGTACATTTCTATTGATAAAGCTTATCTTCCAATTCTCTACATTTCTCGAGGCTAAACTCTTTTTTCCCTTCTTTCTGGTTGTAATGATAGGTGAAGTTCTCATCAGAAAATCCAGGCACTCCACTTTTCACAGAGGACATCATATCTCGGTACCCAGGGTTGAAGGGTGGAAAATCTTGGAAGGAGGAACATGATTCGTTATTGTTGCGTGCTGTACTGAAGTATGTTTCTGTTACTGGTTTATACTATTTGCAATAATTTATAAACTGTTACGCATGTTTGCTTGTATCCTTCCTTCGTAATAATATCTCCTTAGTTGTATAGTAAGGCAGGCTGGTTTGGATGTTGAGATGAGATGAGACTCATCTCAACATCTAAACTTCACTAAAACACAAACGCTTTTCAATTTCAAATCGTCGACTTTTTTATCTAATCATTACTTCATCATTACAACTTTTCCAAATTTCCAAACGAAACACAAAAAATAATTAAATTTTTTCAAATCCCAAAACAAAAATAATATTAAAAAATTATATTCTAACAATATTTTAACTTTATAATATTTTTATTCAACTTTTTTTCTCTCATTTCCCAAAACCCCATAAAAACATCTTTACTCACACCATTGCACTACTATTCACAGATTTTTCATCTCATCTCTTCTCATCTCAAATCCAAACGAGGCTTCATATTTATAGATTCTGAGATTGACCATGATTTGTACTTTGTACTCAGGCATAAGTTTACGAGTAACTATTTTTCTATGCATGTATGGAACTCTTTTATGTGTGGTGCAATAATTGGCGAGAAACGAGTAGTTGTTCTGTTAATTTTAGCAAATACTTCATATTCAATTTGAAGGGCTTGATAGTTAGTAAATCAAATCGCAAAACATTGTCAGTCTGACTTCTCTTACATTCAGTGTTTTTTGTAAGCTACTGTGTTGTTTGTAATAGCGTGGCCTAATTAAACTTCTACTTCTGCCAATGGTCATTGGACCAAATGGCATCTTCTCACCACTTAAACAAGGGGTAGAGAATGAGATCATAGGTTCAAATCCTATCACATGAGTGTATTTACCTATAAAAGAATGCTTCAAGTCTGGGTTTCTTGAACCGATGAGATTTCAACCATGCATTCTACATGTTGCTGTTGAAAATAGATTGGCAGATATAGGTGCTCAATCATCTTGAAGTTGATTATATTTCAAACTGTTTAGAACTCTTTGTACTTGGGCTATTGCTGTGGATTTTAATGGCATGGCCCTTCATGACTTTCTTGCCTCTAATGTGCCTACCTAGTTAGGGCATCAGAGTTGTGTACTGGCTTTGCCATTCTTTGATCAATATAATTTATTTATTTATGAAAAAAAAAATTCAAACTGGGATTGGCCTGAAAAGGGAGGTCTCAGATGGAAAAGGCAGTATGGTGTGCATCATCTCTTCCGCATGATTGTTAGCCAAATTGCGTTTGTCAGACCATGGATATTTGTAGGCTGTAGATAGTTTGTGTGCTTGGCCGTTGCTTTATTTTTTTATTTTATTTTTATTTTTTTCTGTACTCCATGCACACGCCTGACCACATTTGCACACGTTTGTTAGTGTATTAATGTTTAGTATTATCTGTGTGACTTCTCACTAAATCCTACATTGGGGAGATGAAGTATAATAGAAATGAATGAATATGATAAAGGTGCATTGAGTGCTTGATAATTTAGCTTTGCTACAACAATCAGTTCACACAGACATTTGTTTAATTACTTATCACTTGCTTTTGTCTTCTTGTTTTCATAAAAGGCATGGGTATGGAAGATGGCAAGCTATTGTCGATGACAAGGATCTGAGGATTCAGGAGGTGATTTGTCAAGAGTTAAATCTCCCCTTCATAAATCTAACTGTCCCAGGACAAGCTGCTTCCCAATCACAAAATGGTACAAATACAGCTAACGCAGTAGCGCCTGGCTCCCAGTTAAAGGAAAATGGTGGTGGGAATGATATAGCAACTGATGTTGCACCTGGAACTGCTGATGCTTCAAACCAAGCACGGCTACATCAAGACCCTTCTATACTACTATACTTCAGAGATATGCAGAGAAGACAGGTTGAGTTTATCAAGAAAAGGGTGCTTCTCTTGGAAAAGGGACTCAATGCAGAGTACCAGAAAGAATACTTCGTAAGTTTAATTACATTTTTCACGCACCTGCATATTGGTTTATTATGTGTATTCTGTAGGAGCCTGAAGGAAATTAGCCTAAAATATTATTGTCTCGGTAAAAGTTAATGCCAATTGCAATATTTCTTATGGACTTGTTATATTAATTCATGAATTCAGAAAGCATAAATGAGATAATGAATGTTGCATGTAGTCATGGGTAAGATACTTGACCTCAATTTAGGATTGGTAGACAAAGGAACGCTAAGTGATGTTAACCTAAGCAACCAAACAATGAAGGGCAGCTAGCCTGGTGTGTTATCTGTTTAGGTATCTCTTCTTTTGGTTGCTGGAGAACCTATTTGTTGCATACAATTAATAACTCCTCAAAGGTAGGCGGAAAGCACATTCCCTATGGAGGGATGATCATTGAGCATCAGTCCACCACCTCGTTGTTGTCAAGTTGTGGTGAAGCCCAAATCATTCTGCAGTCTTGAATGTGGGCCAGAGTTCTTAATATCATTTTGCCAATCATTGCTCGGCAGGATAGATTCTTTCAATTAAATCTATATTCAACGAGATGGACTGTACTTGTAACACTACCCAGATCTGAGTCAGGCTCAACCTGATTAGACAGGCTGTTCCATAAACATTGTATCTCCTGTTGGTCTCAGCAGTGAAGAGTTTGAAGAGAGAGTTTCCTGACCTCATGGCCTGTCTTTAGATTTGGAATTTTTTCCCTTCCCACAAAGTGTTTTGCTTTGATAAGGTCCTCGTGTACTTTGAATCTTAACCAATTACCTCTGGGCTTTGACAGATGTCACTTCCTCTGAACCCCCCCCCCCGGGCGTGGCCCAAAAAAAGAAGAAGAAGATTGTTTAGCATGCTGAATTGACCAAACTAATTCATTATCGAGTCCTATTCAATTCTAAGCATCTATCTTGTTGAATGCATTTTGGAATAAATTGCAATGCAAAAGTTAGTCTGGAAAATCTAGGTACCTCCACCTGCTGAGTCACTACGTCCAAAGTTATGTTTGAAATCCTTCCTTTGCTTGTCTTAGTTACATTTTCCATGATTCCCTGCTATGTTATATACATCTCCCTTGGCCGATTGACTGGATTTAATGCCACAGAGGTTTCTGAAACATTTCTTCCANGTGCTGTTAATGTAAATACGGTGATCATACCATAACTTTTCAGAACTTGGAACAACTTCGATCTAGTTTATTTTTTAGCCCCCTTCTCATACTCTCATCTAACCCTTCCTACCAATAAGTGGTGCTGTCATCATCTCATGGCCTTATTATTTAGTTTGTGTTAGCTCACTGTACAGGGTCATCGTGCCTTAGTTGGATGGCATTGATTTTCATTCTGTCTGACCATGGTTGCTTTTTAATTTTTCTTGCGCTTTTTATTTCCCTTACTTATTTTAGAAACCCCAACAGAGGTTTCTGAAACATTTCTTCCACCAGCATGGACTGTATTTAAGTTTGAACCTGCAAAATAACTAGCTTGGGTAGCCCTATGCTTTTGATATCCTTGATTACATTGGGCTTTAAATATGTGGTCATCATTTCCAAGAGTAAGTAAACAAGATTTCTCACGACATTACGCTAAATTTTTCAATATGAATTGTGTATTTCATCACTTGTAAGGAGATGGCACTTACTTGCTTGTGGACTTGGATAGTTTTCATTCTCCTTTATTTTGTCCTCAGGGTGATGTGAAACCAAACGAGACTGCTAGTGAGGAGCCTGAAAATGAACCTAAGGTTACAAATATGCCAAGTCCCAATGTGGAGGTTGATACCCAAGTGATTGATCAATTGCCTCGAGTAGAAGCAATAAGTAAGTCTTAACTTTAGTTCTGGAATGATCGCTGATCAATATGGTAGAAGTCTTGTCTACTTCCATTTCTTCATTTTTCTTTTGTCCTCTTTTTGTTGGTGACTTTCGGGTATCCAATATACTTGCTTGAGTTTGTAAATTGTATCAGATTTTTCCCCCCTTTTCAAGAATATGAAATTCAGAATCATGTATCGGTTTTTACCATTAACAACAGTTCCTGCAGAATTTTATATCAATGCAGGTTTCACTTAAAGAAAAAAAATTAAAAAATTGTCCCTCGTCATTTGCTCATTTTTCATTTTTCTGGTCCTTGGCTACAAATCTCGGTGGTAAATAATTCACGGATGAGTTGCATATCCTGATCAATTGGCATCACATCATCATAAGATGTCTAATTTCTACTATTGATTGATATGAGCCACTTGATCTGGCTCGGTTATGACTAATATTGTGCCTATACAGCTACCGAAGAAATTGCTGCTGCTGTTTGTGATGATGACCGAGATCGATTGGAATTGGCTCAGCTTTATAACGAGGTAAATCCTTGCCTTGAGCGCATTTTACATCACAGTTCGTGCATATTGGCTGCATTTTTGTTGGGATAAAGAAGTCATGATGCAGAGACGGAACATTTTTGGAAGACATGCTAGCCAACAGGTTACAGATTATTTACCGTCTGTTCAATATTTTTTGCAGATGTGCAAGATTGTAGAGGAAAACGCCCAGGAATCAGTTCCGACATCCTTAGCAAACCAATCTGTGACGAGTGTCAACTTGGGAAAGAAACTCCTGCCGTTGGAAAGCATCTATGAAGACGTAAATCGCATTCTTTCTCCTGCACAGACGAATCCCGCCCCCACTTCAGAACAGCCAATGAATACGGGGCAACAATCACAAGTTGAATCACAGAACACCATTTCAGGTACTGGATTACCATCTACGCAGCATGATGACCACAGCCCTGCTTCCATGGTGGTAACAGAGATGGTGGATGTGGAAACAGAACCTCTAAACGAAAGCAGCAAGTTGATGGAGTCAAACCCAGACCAAGACTCAGACCCAGCAAAAACACACAGTGAGTCGCCTCTTAATGTTCAACCTTCTACAGATCAAAGTCGTCCAACGGCAGAAAATGCAAGTTTGCCTGATATATCTGCGGATGATGTGGAAATGGAAGAAAGGAATGACGATGCCAGACCCAACGGAAGCACAGAGAAATCAGAGCCGGGGGTCATTATTTTGGATGACTGACACATACATGTAACATCACTAAAGCCGCCCATTCTTGCACATTCTCATGATGCATTGCTCTCCATAACATTTCAAAGTAACAATTTTTACCTGAAACCAAATTAATTTTAATGGAACGTCATGGGTAGTTTACAAAATCTCTTATATAGTTTCTACTTCTGTTAAGGTGTGTTTTATAGCCACCAATTCTGATGATGCTCCGAATGCTTGTAAAGGAGGAAGAAGTGGTGGTTGGGTGTGTCTATGACACTTCTGATACCTAAGTTAGAACGTATCTTTTGTTGAGAACCAATAGAGGAAAAGATAAGAAAGTTATGAAAGTGATTAACTTTCTTCCATTACTAGCATTTTCCTATTTATATTAAATCCCTTGAAGGATCCCTGACCTTTCTGTTACTGTAATGATCAACCATTGCTTTGGACAGCATGACGAAGTATTTAATGCGGTCATTCCTGTCAGCAGCAGGGACTCGATTTTGGTGCCGGCTATTCAACGTCGCATTTAATGTGACCGATCCTGCAGGGAATAGGATCTCGACTAGTCTTTTCTTTATGAGAAATGCCTTTTGCAAGCGCCGAATACAAACGGCACGCAATCGGCTATTTGTATAATATTTTTTTTAAAATTCTCTCTCCTCTCTCTCTTTCGTTATCCCACCTCCCAACTTTTCTCTCTCCCTTCCCCACCCTCTCCCCCCAACTTTCCTCTTCAGCCTTGAGAAAATCTTAACCCCACGATCACCCTCTCTTCCAACCCCATGGATTTGCCCAAAGCCAGTTCCCTCACCGAACGCTACCCAGACCCACCCTCCCATAACCAACTATCTCTCCCAACCAGAGGCATTTTGCCCAAAAAAAAATCAAATTTCTTGACAATTTTATTTTGCAAAGTGACCATGATTGCTTGTTCTAGGCAATCTTTGGTGTTTCTTGTCATTCTCTGTGATTGTGTGGTGATCATTCCAGTGAAGTATGGTGTTTCTGCAAGTTAATGAAAAAGAATGGATGCTTTTTTTATCTTTGGTGTTTGTGATATTATGCTCTTATCTCCAGTAAGTTCTGTCATGATTGCCATCGTTGTTAGAAATTATGACGTGAAACATCTCAAGGTAGAAGACGATGCTGCAGTGAATGGTTGATGGTGGTGTGAAGAAAAAATTGTAGTGGCTGAGAGTGGAGAAGAAGACATCGAAGTGAGCTGAAAAGGAGGGAAAAAAAAAATCTGCAGCGGAACTCTTCAGCCTTTCATTTCCTCCGACTCCTCTGCCAGACCTCCACTAGCATCCAGTCCGCGCTCTCATCAGCTGAGCAACTTTTATGTGGCCTTCACAGCTCGGGAATGGGTTTTTTAAGAAGGTTGAGGAAGGTTGAAGAGGACAGGTAGGTCAAGAATCTTCGTCGGTCGGTCATGATCGAAGATTGGATGGAGAGGTAGAGCATTCACAGCTTTGTGCTATTCAATTCAACCTCAAGCTCATCTGAGTCTAGCTCTGGCGCAGGCTTCTCATCATCGGAAACAGAGTCTTTCTACAAACACAAACCAAAACCAAAGTTTCAGAGCTCCAAGAAGCAGACGAAGTTGGAGAATCGGAATTCAGAGAAGCATCCCAATCAATGTTTTGAATACCGTACCGGATGGCGTACCGGTCAAGGCACTGGAATGAAATATTTCGGTACCGGTACCGTTTCGGGATAGTCGATATATGAATAAATTATATATATAAATATATATATATATATTATATTTCAAAATAATAGTCTATATATAAAGAAATTATACATGAATACATATATATATATAAATTATAAATAGTCTAGTCTGAATTAGGAGTCAAAAAATGAGTTTAAAATTTGAAGAAATGAAAAAAAAAAAAAAAAACTAAAGGCCGAAATATCGGTCGGTACACAGGCCGAAATGGCCGGTACCGGACGGTACGAAACATATACCATATCCATACCGGACCAGTGACCGGTACGGTACGGTATTGAAAACGTTGATCCCAATTCGAAGAGTGAAAGAAGTTCCGCGAAGTTGAAGCTACAGGGGTTGAAAATGTACGGCGAGTTGAAGAAAGCAAAGCAGCCCATTTTGTCGGTCGGTCATGATTGAAGCTTGTCTGTTTTTATTTTTTTTATTCTTTTTGTACGGTCGTTTACACGCCGCTTGTATCTTGCGACTGTACCTAGCAACTCTCCGGCTTCTTGGGGCTTCTTCTCTGTCATCTCCCAGCCTGGCAAGTCATGGGTTATGGCCCTATGGGTTTTGGTGGAGTGGCTTGAGCCTGGTCTGGCTGGGTATAAAAACCTCCATTCCACTTCCATGGGAGGATTGTTGGTAAGAAATGCATCAAGTGATTGATAATTCAGCTTCGCACTTTCCCAAGTATAGATTTTGTTTCATTCAAAAACCAATGATTTGTAACGTGGATGCAATTATCAAGAGTTGTATACTTTATTTCAAAAAATGAATTAGAATGGTGCATTCTATTATTTCAATAGTATATCGTTTGAATGAAGACAATAAAGGGGGAAAAGCTATGCATCCGACTAAAACCTAATTTTAAACAATTCCACTCGATTTTCACTGCTGAAAAGAGTAGTGTCATTGGGTCATTGATGCGCCCTCTCTCCTCCGCTCACTCAACCCTTTTGGCAAAATGTTTTGATCAATTCATGTGATCATTAGTTTGAAGAGTTCGCTTTTGAAGAGCAGGGAAGGTTTTCTAAACCATAAGTTGCGTACGTGTGGGGCGCCTGACAGTGTGATCCAGATCTTTATTAGTTTTGCAATCTTCTACCGAGTTTCTCCCTATTTAAGTAAATATAAGCATCTTCTTCACTTAAAAGTGCCATTTTGTTCTTTTGAATTAATAAGAAATAGCCAAAAGACTGTCCACGGTTTCTGTTCATGACGTTACAATCTCGGTAACTGTTCACAATTCTATTGACCAAATCCTATTACTTTCTATGTCACATTCCTTTGTATTAATCAGTTAAGTCACGCTTGGGAGAATAGTGTAGGCTTGAATGAATATATTTGCTCGTACGAACCAATACCGGATTGATGAGCCCCAAAAAAAGCTTATATTGTCATCAGAGGTACACAACGGATTATTGTCAAATTTTCATTGTTGGTTGTGATAGTTCCAAAACTTGTAGCTGCATGCAGGAACAAGAGCCCTCCACGAGTCAATTCCCCCGGGCGTGCTGCTGAGGCATACATGCATACAAAACAGTATTACACAGACACCCACATGCATGTGCACAGCCGTAACGATTTAAATTAGTTCTCTTTTACGTTCAAACTAGTCATGAGTATTACAACACACTCTTAGATTGAATAACAAGAAGCGATAAATACTTTTGCTACAAGATAAACTAGGTTAAAATTGCAAAGAAGATGATAATGAAAGGACTTATGGTTAGCAGGTAAAAACTATGGGGAAAGCATAAATGTCCAAAGTTCATTCAAGAGCTGCTTGCAAAGCCTCAGTTTAACAGGTAGAAACTAGGCAATTCTAAGTTTTTGTCTTATGAACAACGGATTAGTTACTTACTGAGCTATTTATTTGAGTCTTTCCAAATGAATTCACGCTTGAGAACCACATCCAAATATTTGGATAATTCCGAACCTTCAATTATGAAATCTTAAGTTGTTTAAGAACCAAGAGATGAAAAACAACCATTAAAATAATTATCGGATGTGCAAATAATCAAATCATACTATGATGCTAAGCTCTCCTACAACATCCCACTGGTCCTTCAAAATAATATCATCAGAAAGAAATTACTTTAATTTGATTCTTTGATTAGCTTCAAGAAACAACTAAACAAAGGGAAAATATCACTAAAATGCAATCACTGATTAAATAACCAAGAATTTTCTCCTTTCAGCATATTTACCACGAAGTTAATATAGCAGATTCTTTAATCTAATGGCCGGGGTCTAAAATAGAATGTGAAAATCACGTCTAGTCAAGATATTACAGTCAAACTATAAAAGAAGACAGCTCTACTAGCGAAGCTAAAGCAAATATTATATTATATTACCCGTTTCACCATTGCAGTCACTATGTCTTCCAATGAGCCAAAACTACTAGAAATATAACTTTCTTGTGGCTTCCTTTGGTCCCTGAGCCCCTGCTTCAACTTCAGTGATGTCTCCACATTAGATTTATTGACCTCTTCATGCTTCGTGTATGAAGGATCAAAAAAATTTGATTCTCCAATTGAATTGAAATCCATGTCTGGGTGGAAGTTCTTTGGTTCTGAACTCTGAACGAATGTACCCACAGCAGCTTGCACAGGGATCATAGAGTTCATTGTATTACAAATCACATTGGAGTGATAAGAACTATCCGGATTATGGTCTACCCACCCTTGAGGTCCGGCATTATTACTTATTTTCCCAGCATTACTGCTGGTCAGGCTTGCTCCGCATTGCATGTCTGCCCTTCTATCCTGCAATTCAGTGGATACTGAAGTAGCAGAAGAAACATCATGTAGATTACTCCCCATTTGCAATGCCCTTTTAGACATATCATCCCTCACATTACTTTGATGCATGGTAGACTGGGTAGTCTGTTTAAAACGGTCATTTAATTGAAAAGAATTTGAGTGGATCCCAGATGACTGAGCAGCAGTTGACCAGTTTTCATTCAATCTCCTGTGATCCAGCAAGGGGGAAGACAATTCAGAATTTAAGGAGGCCAATGAAACGGGGGAGCGATTTCCAAATACTTCACCACCTTGAACTGCTTGAGGGTTTTGTTCTAACATCAAGGTTGTGTTTGCAACACCAAGAAGAGGATTGCTTGAGCTACCAATGTTTGTTTTGGCATCTAGGAGGCCACTGCAAATGGGGAAAATTGCTCTATTATCAATAGCAGTGGACAGCTCCCTGACATGAGTAACACCTTTAATATGTTGTAGTTGATCAAGACCTAGTGTCATCGGCATTCCTTGAAGTACATCCCCATTATGGTTTCCAGGATGTATGACCTGCTGTGAGTCGGCCTGATCAACAGTAGAGCTGCTTGAACTTCGTGCGTGACTAAGTTGATTCATTCCAGAAGAAGAAAGGCCACGCATTCCCATACCAGCCGGTGTGTTCAATCTACCAAGCAACCCACTAGGTGGGAAGGATCTGAAACTGGTGTTATGAAATTGCCCAGATCCATTCAAGGTATGGAAATTTTCAAGTCCATTCAGAGAACCCATTCGTAAATATGAAGAATCTGTACCACCTAAGGCGGCTGCCATATTAGCTTGCTGGTTTACCATACTGTTGAGTCTTTTAAGGTAAAGCCTGTATTTCTGCAACCGTAAATAAAGTAGTAAGCATCCCATAATCAATAATAAGTTCATATCACATGACCTTAGAAAAGAAGGATCAGATTCTATGCCTGAAGATGGCTTGCCACATTCTCTCTTGTAAGCTTTTCAACATTCATCAGATCTAGGATTTTTTTTGGTACAGCCTCTGCATCCAAAAGAAGATTAAACATAATGAACTTATAAGAAAAGGCTCTATGCCTGAAACATTAAAAGTGGAATAATAATTACTGCAGAGGTTTTCACTTTAATGATAGGTAAAGAACATACTGTCAATGCCCAACTGATGAACAGCTGCAACAAACTTGCGATGCAGCTCCACAGACCAAACAACACGAGGTTTCTTCTGAGTTGATGGATCATCATGCACATTTTCATCATGCTCCTCATCCTCATCTTCATTCTGATCCTTCCGTTTTTTATTGAGCTTTCCATTCGGATCCGAAAGTGTCCCAGCAGACCCTGATCCTCCACCAATGCCAGTATGGGGCTTGTCTTGACTGCCAGAATTATTCGAGTCTTTTGAATCAAATTTCTTTCTCCTGACAACATGTTGCCAGATGTTCTTCAGCTCCTCAATTCGAACAGGTTTCAGTAAATAATCACAAGCTCCATGGGTAATTCCCTTCATCACAAGCTTGGGGTCGTCATTTGCAGACAACACTACAAATGTTAAAATTAAGCCCGATTAACTAACCACATGCTGCAAAGAGTACCACAATCTAAAAATAAGCTCACAGAATGTAAGCACATTGTAAACTTTGACAGGGACCAACTGATTCAAGTGCTTTTAAAAATGCCCTCTGTTTCTTCTCTGGAAATCAGACAAACATACTGCATTTTGTTTTCAAAAACAAAAATCTCACAGTTTATCAAATTGTTGAAGTTTCTAAGATCGAAAAAATAAAGTTTGTAAAAAAAGCCAGTTTAAACAACCCTTATTATTTAATCTACTACAGATTTTTGTTGACAAATCAACGAAAAATTTAGTCACAGAATACTAGAATGGCAATATACAAAGAAAAGAGAAGTTAATATGATGAAGATCAATTAGTGCTCCTGCTTCCTGGCTTACTTATGACAGGTAGGTCCATCTCAAGACCCACAAGCTCAAGCAGCTTAAAGCCATCCATGTCTGGCATATGAACATCACTGATGACCAAGTCAAAGTTGTTCTTGTTTTCTCTCAGCAACGTCAATGCTGTGATTGCTTGATTCGTTGTCGTGACTGCAAAATCCAAAATTCATGACGAAGATCAGGCCAAGTTTGTAAAATAGAAATAAGTGCTTTCTCATATCTCCCAAAGCTACATAAAAAACCAAAATTACTCAACTAAGCCATAGTCCAATAATATGACAGTAGAGAAAATTCACGAAATAAAGAACGAATCTGAGTAATAGGCAGATATCTGAGAAACCCAATCCAATATATGAGAAAGTAGACATAAAAAACAAAGGGTGTGGTAAAAAAATGTAAGGAACCCATACAGATTCAACGTACTACGATTATAGCAACAAAGAAAGAAACAATTTGTATAGAAGATATTTAATAACAACCACAAATCCAGAAACCCATATCCAAAAATTGATTATAGAAAGCAAAGGAATTAATAAAAGAGCCACAAGATGCAAACCGTGATATTGGCATCGACGAAGAAGGGTCTCCAAGACAAAGAGGCAAGTGGGGTCATCGTCAACTGCGAGCACACGCATTCCAATAGGGAACTGATCTCTGGAATCATCCATTATAGGCTCAACTGTCATTTTCTGCAAGCAGACTGATGGAGAAAATTCAGAGAACAAGAACACTGGAAAATGACCGTTCCAACAATATGCTCTATGTTCTATGGTAGTGAACAAGCAAACCCAGAATCTACTGAACAGAGAGAAGCAGAGAAAAGGATTTGCAAAGATTATGGAATAGTATGTGATATGAATTCAGAGAGAGAGAGAGAGAGAGAGAGAGAGTCTGTAAAAGTGGCAATTTGACCGGGGAAAGAGAGAGAAAAGGAATCTAATGAAACTACTATCTATAAACTGTGAAATCTGCAGAATGGAGATTTGAGCGTCACTGAAATATAGCATATTATCCCTTGCCAAACTGACAAATTTTCCACTTCGTGTCGTCAATACTGCGTGTAACTCACGCGCTGGAGAAGCTCAAACTTGGGCGTTGAAATTTCCGAGTATTTTCTTCTGGGTCAAGCAGAAATGTTTAATAATTTGGAAATGGATGAAAAAAAAGAGGAAAAATGCTCAATTTTTTTCAGATTAAACGTTCAATTAATACATAATATATAGAAAAATTATACATTGCAGCTTCACACTTTTTTAAGCTACTTAAATATATGATATTACTATTTTACCCTCTTTTATTTTACATTAAAAAATTTTAATATGTTGGGTATAAGGCTGCTGTATAGCATATCTCTTATATATAATCGAAACTATAGTTCCGTTAGGATATTTCTAAACCATCGAATAGAAAGGTAAAAAGAATAAAGTTACTATTAAAAAAATATTTTTTATTATATAAATTTTACATTTATTTTTTTTTTTAAAAATTATACGATATTTATACATTATACTGTAAATATTATTTTTCAAATTTATATAGTATAAAATACATTAAATCTAAACCATCTAATTTTAAAAAAAGTAATTAGGATCTTATCTAGTAATTTTTATGTGCTAATGTTTTACTTTTTCATAAGTTTTATTTTATTTATTTTTTAAAATAATTTATATAATTTTAAAATATACAAGTTTTGCACATTTTTTTTAAAAACTATATTATATCTGCCGTTTAAAAATAAATTGTGAAATGTAGACTGCCACCGGTCCAAATGAAAGTTTCAAAAGGATAAAAATTTACATTAATAATAGAGTTTTGTTACATATAAGCAAAATCGTGTACTAATCTGCATATCAATACTGATTCCTTCATACTTAAAATTTAAATTAACATTGTTTTCAATAAATCTACTTTTTAACTAATCACATTAAATTAATATGCATATTAATATACAATTATACATATTAATATACAATTATACTTACAATTAAATTTTTCTTTAATAAAATGAATTTCAACATAGAAAAAGATGTTTTGCCAAAGTGAACCACGTTTTATTTCGGGGGAAAATTCACGGTGATGTAGTTGGTTTTGATTGGTGAATGGGGCCTCGATTTTCTTGGAGTCTTATGCCGTCAGTCGGTCCTTTTCAAAATGATTTTGGGCAAAGAATTTGTTTTTTTGTTTGAAAATGAAACACCAAACGTGTTTTTTTTAATAATATTTACAGGCATTTCTTTTTTGGTCGGCTTTAGCATTATTGAAATTGGTTGTTGGCATCGGAGACTCGATGCCACAATAAAGGGGACTTTAATTTATTTTTAATTTTGTTTTGGTGGATTCCGGAGAGCATGCGCAAGCGTGCTTCCTTCCCTGCCGATAATATACCAAAAATATGATAAGGAATGCTGCTTTGCCAACTCTTTCTGCCTTTTCGAACTCTGAACTGATCCCTTTTTCAGTTTTGGGACTTTTAATATGCTTCTACCTCTTTTGAGGGTCAAAAAGCCTTTTCCTTTTTTATTAGGGCGTAATGCTACACCCAATCCCCAATAAAGAGATATTTGAAAACCCATTAATTTCCCTCCTATTTCTCCAAACCCAACCCCATACCACGTAACAAAACTTCTCTTCAATACAATTATTTTTATATTTTTTTAATATATTTTACTGATTAACCAAATCAATTATTTTATATTAAAAAAATAATATGATCAATCACATTAATAACATATAAAAAAAAATACGTAAAAGTGACTGCACGTAAAAATTTTACACAATCTAGTTGCAAGTATAAGTGTGGATTAATATGTGCATCAATCTAATATGATTGGTCAAAAAGTAGATTTTATTGAAAATAATGCTAATTTAAATTTTAAATATAAAGGAATCAGTATTGACATGCAGATTAATACGTAACTTTACTTATACGGAACAAAATTATTTTTAAATATTATGAGGTAGGGGTGTTATGTTTATACGTCTCTAATTTTTAAAAAATCTTTAAATAAAAGAATTAAAGAGAATCTAATAACATCATTAATGACTACAACTTTCCAATGAAATATTACAAAAATAGCTGTATTATCAGTTGAAAAAGATAGGTCGTATCTTACACGTACGCAAGTTGTAGAGAGAAAGCAAATGACGTTCCGAATTTTTTTTTTTTTTTAAAAAGTAGGCGATACAAGTACGATGATGACTTAATTGGTAAATTTTTATTTTTTTATTTAAAAAAAAAAAAGGCAATCGATGCACGAAAGCTATAGCGAATGAGCATATAGTTGAATGGCCACTACATTTTTTGGTGTGTCGCCACAGCGAATAAACTTATAGCACGTGGTTCTCTCAAACACATCAATGGAAACTTGCGTCATCTCTAATCATGTTTACTTTCCCCATTCCTCACTATTCATTTGGAGTCTTTTAACTTTTTATCTTAATTTCATCATCCTACCAAGCTTTCTAGTTTCTTCTTTGTTTTGATGATTTGGAACTTTCAAAAGGAGAATGCTTGGATCGAAAAGCATTCATCACCACACGCTTCTTCTTTAAATTTTTGAAAAAATATTTATAATTTTCTAATTAGTTATTTACCAATCATTTTGATGCTGTCTTAATTAGAAAAATAAAAAATAAAAAAAAACTGTTATTACATTAATTTTGAAATTAGAATCTGATCAGGAGGAGTTTCTTTCTTCTGACAACATCTTGCTAGCTTACTTGTAAGGATCCAAAGAACATCATGCAGTACCATATGGGTCCAAAGTCCAAACAAGCTAGCTAGGCTAGCCACCAAAAGATTTATATATTAAAAATCAAAGGCATAATAATCATAATCAACAAACCCATTAACATCAAGAAGGGGTACTTTCAAAACTTGCATGATAATCAGAAAACCATCAACACCAACATATATATATATATTATATATATATAGTACACTCTATATCGTATAATATATTATATTATATCTAGAAGATTCAGGCTGGGTGGAAAATCTTGATCAGATTCCTAGCTTTTTCCTTTTGGAGTCACATGGCTGCCTAGCTTTCTCTTTAGCATGATTTAAGGTGATCAGTATGCATATATGGACTGTACTGATAAAATAGGGTTTTTTGGGAATGGGGAGGGGTGGAAGAACAGGGCAGGGCAGGTACCTCCGGCCTCAGTCCTCAACTTTAATTCGATAAAAATGCTCATGAGCATGCGTGCTAATTAACATCTTGTCTACTACTTGTCTCCCACCGGGGATATATATAACATTTGGAGTGGATTCGTACTATATATATATATATCTTCGACTTCCAGCTTTTCCGTATTTATATATATATATATATATATTTATCCTGTAATCTTGTTCCACTCAAACATGCATGGCTGTCAATTTTTTCGAGCCAGACTCAAGAGTTAAGCCTCCATCGTATTGATGATGATCAATCCCTACCAATAATTACAGACGTACGTGAAGCTAAGGTCAACTCAATAATTGCCAAGTATTAGTAGACGCGATTGATAGATAATTCTTTTTTATATATAGTATAAGTATTTTTTATGTTTTATTAATTATCTCTCCCATGAATTGAGTGAGCTAGGCATATACTTATCAAGATAAGTGTGAGTGCGGGATTGAATTGGGCCTACCCATGACTATGGGTTAGCTAGAATATATAGATTGATCTTATATTACGTGATAAATGTCTGACGAGCAAGTTGACTTAGTGTTGTTTGGATAATAAGACGAGATAATTAAATAATTTTAAATAAAAGTTAAAAGTTGAATAAAATATTGTTAGAATATAATTATTTTTTAATATTATTATTATTTTAAAATTAAAAAAAGTTGAATTATTTATTATGTTTTGTGTGAGAAATTTAAAAAATTTATAATGATGAAATAAAATGAGATAAAACATTTATTATATCTAAACGGGACGTTAATGTGATGATGAATGTAATTGCCTAACAATAATGATCCAAGTGTCCGATTGGTCGGGCGTTCGCTAGAGATCAAACTCATAAATAGGTTTTAAAAATGAAACATGTGCAAGCGAATAAACGGTCATGCAGGATTTCTGAGTAGAATAATTCTTTATATAATGTTGTCTTATATAAATAGATTACATCATATGTCAATCTTGTAAAATCCAGGAATGAAGAAAGATAATACAAGATAGATTACGGACTATTATAATATAAATTAAACAATTAAATTTATCATTTCTTATCTGTTTGTGACAATTGTTTAACATTTAATTGGTATAAAATCACACACATAAAAACATCCGAAGAATTCAGAGGTTCGCGAGTAATGAAGCACAACTTTTCTCCCAATCGAGATCAATAATCATCAATGTGACATGTCCCATGTACTCGAAGCTGCCCAAAAAAAAATTATATTAGTCCAAATTAATCGTAGCCAATTGAATTAAGGTTGTTTAAGAAATAATTATACAAAATAAATTAGGAGAATATATATATATTACCTTGTCTTGAGATGGTCCAGTATTTTTCCTACCCGAGGGCCCAAAAGAAATATCCTCTTAACTGCCAAGACCGTGTGGCCTGGATCTTCACCCTTATCGAGCGGACATCATCATACCCGATCCAAGAGCCTCCTAAATAGGAATAATACGACACCGTTTTGAGGTCAAATTTAACCGTTGGATTGTTCCACCTATTGAAATAAAATATTTGATCATAATTCAAGATGCCACCTCCAAGCCCGGGGCCGAACGTGGGTGCTCCAATCCCATTAGTGTCCGGATCCTGGACTGTCCTTGTCCACCCGTATAATGGTAGACCCATAACTAGCTGACTGGGCGGTACACCGGATTGGATCCATGACCCGATTCCATAACTTGTGCTAAGCTTAGTATTAGGATCAAACAGTGCTGAGGGCTCCCCAGTGAAATTTTCCCATGTCCCATGATAATCAAAGCACATTGGACTAACCCAATCCACATATCTGGTTATCGCATAAGTTAAACACGACCGAGGCACGTCTAAGGTAAACTTTGAAGCATAGTATACTGCAGAAGTTAAAGTAAACGTGACTTTCCACAAGTCCTAGCTTCATCAACTAGGGCTTCTCGCCATTGCTTGTATAGCAAGGCAAGGTTTGAAATGTCCTTCTCATTAGCTGGGAATTCCCAATCAAGATCAACACCGTGGAACCCATATTTTCGAGCAACTTCAATGGTGGAATCGATAAAAGTTTTGCGTGTTGCCCAACTGCTTGCCATTCTAGAGAATACAGTCGGGTCATTACCGCCTCCTCCTATGGATGGTAAGTTATGACGGGTGGGTTTTTTCTCCCAAGTGCACCCATGAACTCGGGGATCTTTACTTGGTCAAATTGGGTATCATTTAGTTTATATGTAATAGGGTCGGGCAAAAGGAATGCATGGTAAAGGTGGGTGAAGTATGAGGTATCAATGGCGGATGCTGGAAATGCATCGAAAGATGGCCAATAGGCAGCGTTGATTACTGGAGATGAACGAGGATGATGATATGGGTATGGTGCTAGTGCTGGTGCTGCTGGCTTCGAATTGTCCAAAGGGGTATAAGAATTTGGAGGAGGTGGGTTAAAATCTGGAGTTGGTGCAAGTGGATAGGGCATGGTTGCAGGGGAAGAAGAAGGAGACATTGGAAAATTTGGGGGCGGCATTGCCACAGAGGTTGCATCACCATCTCCGACATTAATTGTGTAGAAGATTACAAGAGTTAGAAGTGGTATGAATCCTAAGTTAGCCATATCTTGGGATTTAGATCCAAGAGACAATGCAATATTGGGTAAGGTACAAATTGAGATGTATATATACATGTTGCTTCGGGTGTACATATAATATGTAAACAGACGCTAATTAGGAACATAGGTGGCATCGAAAATACATGTTGCATGTGTTTGGAGGGTACGTAGTGTTTACATAAATTGCATAAGTCTTCTCATCCTGTGGACACTTGCACACATGAATTACATGAAAGTAACGAATCAGGTGGAGACAAAGGGCCGACCTACTTAGAATATAATTCCAAATATAAACAATGATGTTTGCAGACAAACTGCCTATTGTCTTGTGTCTACGAAAGTGCATCTTTCGAGGAGAGGAACAAGAATTGAACAAAGTTTCCACTTGACATGAATTGTATCTTTCACTTAAGACCTTGTTTTCATCAATTAATTAGGACTGCCAGACTGGTACAGTACTATGTGGAGGGCGGGGAGTAGTCTAATAGGGCAAACATAAACCCAGGAACAAAAAGTTCGAACAGTACTTGATACTATGCTGCAGGCAGGCACCAAGTAATTTGACCTCTCTTCAAGTGTATCATGGGGTTAGATTTCAGATAAAGACTCCTTTTTTAACTTGTGCACTGCGTTTTTTTCCAAGATGAAAGGGATGAGCTGACTGAAACTTGCCATGCCACGTACGTACGTACACGTAACTACGATAACATTACATGATTAATATATAATTTTAGGAATGTTCAGGTGTTTCTTACTTTCGATGAATCGATGATCTATATATGATTCTACAGTACCAGCCAATAATTCTCCAGTGTTAAAGACCTGACCAATGATTTTATAACACTTGGTTACTTGACAGGTAAAATGATCGAAAATAGGCTGACTTCTGATTGAAAGATCATGTACTAATTTAGTAGTACTTCTTCTTTTAGAAAAAGATAGATATATAGCATGATTAATGCATACTATAGTACATCTTATCTTTGGGAATCATGTACGTGTACGTAAATTTAACATTTTCTTGAAAGATTTTTGTAAATTAGCTTTATAGAAAGATTAAAAGATGATAATCAGGAGTTTATGAGATTTTGTGAAAGCGATGGGATTCATTAAAATATGTTTAGATTGGAAAAACTTTCAGAAATATTTTTATTAACGTTTGAAAAAAGTGGGTGGATTAATCGATGAATATATATATGTTTAATTAGAAAGAAAAATTTAGCGAGGGAGATAGCGTTTAATTAATTAAAGTTGTTTTTTCTCTGAAAATTGCGATAAAATAAAGAAAATGACTGAAAATCATTATTGAAGTCATATGTGTGTGTATATATATATATATCTTCTTGTACGGTAGTACATGAGTTGAGTTATTTATATATATATATACGAAAAGTTTTGCTACTCATCATCCACACACACCAGTACTCATCACAATTATTTTTATTTTTATTTTTTCGGTTTTATTCTTCCTAAACTAATTAAGTTCTTCTACTTTTTATCCATATACCACACATTTGGTAAGATGAAAAAAAAATTATGTGTGGTGTGAGAATGATGAGTAGAATTTTTCTTATATGCATGAATGCTCGGATCAGTTTAAGTGCTCTGTTAATAAGCTAATTAACCTATTCTAACTAATCTGTAACCAATTATATATAGCTAACAGTATTTAATTACAATTCAGCTAATAGGTACGTACGTACTAATATTGCAATAGCTCAATTTGATATTAAGTTTATTTCACAAATAATACCTATATATATATTTTTTTGGGGTTCTAGAACATGCTGGATACAATATTAATGGATAATAATAATAATTTTGGAGACCTCTCAAGCTTGGACTTTTTCGCTTACTCCTTTGCCCTTACCTAATATTTTAGATGTGATAATACAAAGACAGATCATTATATGATGACGCGCGACAAAATTTCATGTCAAACGCTCGTGATGATCATCTTGTTTCCATCGAAACAGCCTAAGCAATATTCTTATCAAAACATAAAGCTAATATGGTCGAAACTAGGTTGTTTCAAATAAACATGACTTGCTTTTTAACCATAAACCTAATAATTTTACTAAATATTTTATTCTTTTACTCACATGAAAAAGAAAAGAATTCTGGTCATGTTTGTCAATTCATTAATAGAACCTCATTACTTGCAAGAATTTTCGAGTTCCATAAATATATATGTCTGATCTGATCTCTTTTAGCTAGGTAGCAACTGTACGTAAATACATATGATCTTTATAAATCATACAAAAAAGAAACATGGAATCTGGTTGTTGTACAAAGAGACAGTATATGAAAGAAGGGACAGTGAGAGGCCGGTAGTGACAAAGATAAGATCAGTAGATAAAGAGTTTACCGAACTCCATAGTCAAATACATATTCCATCGTGCCCATGTTGGCCTTGTCATGTCTGAGTTGTCATGATGAGAGAGAGAGAGAGAGAGAGAGAGAGAGAGAGAGAGAGGTGGGGGAGGAGGGGGGGGGGGGGGGGGGGGGGGNNNGGGTGTTTATATAACAAGCTAGATGGTTTTAATTAGTACGAAGAGGGGGGCATTAATTTGTCTTCTTTTGAGTAGTTCAGATATTTTTATGCCGGGAAGTGATGGCACTTTGTCAATTTCTTTTTCTGGCCTTTGAAACGGGAATTATTTAGAGCCTTTATGGGGACAGACAGATCTGGCAAAGAGATTTGGTTCTATTTTTTATAAGAAAAGCAAAGGGTACATGAAGTTAGATATGATGATCATGAGTGTTTGCAATTGTATTGCCTAAGCCTATGAAAGTGAAATGCAAAAGTCCACTCCAATGCATATCTTTTTTTCTGGCCAACTTTTATATGTGGGGTTAAAGAAGTAATGGGCTCAATCGTAATATTAAAAAAAAAAAATGAAATGCCAAACTTTCTTATTTATGGCGCTTGTGGGAATAATATTATTTGTAATTATATAATATTATTAGAGATTGCTATGTATCCCAAGGGTTAACTTTAGAGATTATATGATCTTCATGTTACATTAATAATGCAGCATAATATATATATATATAGCACTATATAATATCATGGCTAAAGAGGGGCTGATGATCTTCATCAGCCTCCCCCTTTGTACTTGTCGGCCATTTGTCGCTCCCCACTAATCATGGCATATCACAAAATTACCATATAATAAAATTAAATATTTATATATATTATTATTATTCTTAGTTTGATCTCTAGCTCGCGCTCCTCAAACAAAAAGAGATATAGTAATTAGGATATAGAAGATTAATTTGGACGTTAATCAAGATGTCAGAGATTAAAATAAGATATTGATGACAATTTTTCAAATGTTCTATTTATTATTGTAGCTAATTCACTTAGTTATAATTAATTAAAATAATTAATATTAATGTCGATTTGATCATGTCGAGTCCACGCTTAATTAATGTAATGATAATTTTTCAAAAAATTAAACAATATTCAACTTAAAATTATATGACAGTACTTATCTAAAAGACTCGAGATAGAAATATTAATATTCATGCATGAGTACGTTTATTGCATCATTTTTGGTTTCGTATGAATTACGGTAATTAGTAAGAGCTAGCTAGCTAGCATGCTTTAACCCTTTCTGTGGTGCTTTTATATATGGGTTCGGCTTACCTCCAGTTTATCATTAACAGGAAATTTCCTATTCTAATAACTCAACATTGACACGTATATTCCTTTTTAACAAACGGCAGAGATTTAAATTCAGTTTTAAATTTGGTTGTGAATAATCTTTTCGTTACAATAAATTGATCGTAAAAATTTGTTTTTCTTGTATTAATGTTTATTTTTCAAGCATTGGCTCCCTTAAGAAATATATACATGTATATATATGTATAATTCATTACAAATTCATGGGTTTTAAAACTCTATTTTTCAAGCATTTGCCATAACTTTTGTTTTGACAAACAACTTGAACAAAATTATATCTATGGCAGATTACAAATAAATCGCAAAAATCCCACCAGCAAGATTACTGCAAAGAAGGAATATATGGGTGTGTATATAACTCACTATTTTATGAGCATAATTGTAAAAATATTATACAAATATTGATATTTTAAGAATTTGACATGATATTTCCAGTTATTAAAATTATATACTAACAAGAATTTTCACTTTTAATATAAGGCTATGAATTTATACATGTTATCATTATTTTTAAAGGAGATATTAAATTATAAATTCCTTTGACAGTGTCTCAAGTTTGTACTACTATTGTAATCAAATCGAGTTCGAGTTGAGTGGTGCCTAGCCAAACTTGGCTCGATTATTAAAAAATCAAATTCAACCTCAATTCGAACTCAAATAAAGCTTTTTTAAATGTTCAAGTTCAACTTGAAGAAGATATTTTCATGTTCAAACTCAACTAGAGATCGTTAAAAAATTAAGTGGAGCTAGCGCTAGACTAGAGTACTAGTTTATCATTTTTTTTAAAAAAAATAGAGTTTAATAAATAAAAATAAAGAAAAATAAAATAATATATTAGAATATTTTACTCACAATTGTACAGTTAGATAAATATTTTTTTTTTATTGCAGTAACAATATTTTACAAAATAGAATTAAATGTCCAGAAGACTATATGACTATTTGGCTGATCTTATACAACTCTAATCAATTATACCTATATAAAATAAAAATATTTTTATAATATTTTATAATTAATTATGCTCATAAAATAATGAATTATATATACACATGTATATATTCCTTAAGTGAGCCGATATATGCTTGAAAAATAAAAATTTAAAACTGAGTTTGAATCTCCACCGTTTATTTAAAAAAATATACGTGTCAATATTGAGTTATTAGAACAGGAGATATCTTGTTAATGATAAGAGAAATGATATTTGCAGTCGGTTGTGCAAGCACCGCATAGTCTTTTTGAAAAAAGTGAATTAACATACGACCCATATGAAAAAAAAATTAACTTTTTAATCGTAGATTCTACCCTTTTTCAAAACGATTGTATCACGTTTACACACTCCATAACTGTACGTAGTATTACTCTAATAATAAAATGTAGGTAAACCAAACCCTTTATATATAAACAGAAGAAGGGGATCGCTAGCTAGGCATGAAACAGTGTTAAGGCCCAAGGCGCATGCATGCATATCTGGCATTTTTCTTCTTCTTTTTTAAACCTTAACTAGCCCAAGTATTGAATTATAGTCTCACCCTTTCGATTAGTCGATCTGATGGTAAATTTTAAGGATAGTTTGGGGCCTACACGGAGTGATTTTTTCAATGAATGTATTCGGCTATATATGCAGATTAATATAAAGAGATGAAATCAATTATTTTTGGTGAAATGGGACAGAAGTGGCCGAAGTGAATCAAGTAGCATAAGATAAAATAGTATCAATGATTCCTTGTTCGGCCACATTTATTTTTACAAGGGAAAGTGATCCCCCACAAAACTGTGCAGAGGGACACATGCATTAATAACATGGAACCAGGGTCACGGTGCAGAGAAAAGTTGTTCGGGCTACATACATACACGCATGGTTGCCTGTCCCCTCATGATGATCATCGGGGTACTTTGAGCAGTTCTGCTTCTGCATGATATATATATATATATATAATATATATATAGCTTCGCTGAAAGAAAATTTGTTTCAGCAAAATCAAAAGATATTTATACATATTTTTAGATGCCCCCAAGAGTCTCATTAATCGAACTTAAATGGCACTTTAAGCAGTTCTATTTTTGTAAGTCGATCGAAGTGTCGTGAATTAAGCGTGTGGGAACAAGTAAACCTACCAACATACGGCTCAGCTTTTACTATTTTAAACTCTTTTAGAACAGTGCTGTATGTTTGTTGGATATATAACAAGGCATTTTACTTTGTCCCATGAATGACTTTTTATAATCTCTTTTTCGTAAACCGCCAAGAAAAAAGAGGTATCCTCCAATGGAAACAACAAAGAATGAGCCATGTAATAGCATCTTCTCTGCTAATCAAGAGGCTTATCCATGTCCAAATACACCACAGCAAAACCCAGAAGAAAACAAGCACCTGGGAGTTACAGAAGAGGATGAAGGTCATGAAAAGGAGACAAAGCTAGATATCTTCTTAGATCTGAATGTCTGTAGTCATGAGGATCAGTCCGATCGTGGGTTTGATGCAGAGCTCAATCTCATTGATTGCTTGGACGTGGGTTCATCTCAGATTCCATCATCAGAAACTGATCCCCATGATGATCAGGCTTCTTATGCCGAGCCACGAGTTTTCTCGTGCAACTATTGCAAAAGAAAATTCTATAGTTCACAAGCACTAGGAGGCCACCAAAATGCCCACAAAAGAGAGAGGACTCTAGCAAAAAGAGGACAAAAGATAGCAGCACACATATTGGCCTCCGCAGAAGCTTTTGGGCACTCCCTCCACCAGCACCAGCACCAGCACTACCCAAGCATGGCTTCTCTTCCTCTTCATGGTGCTAATTATAATAACAGATCGCTCGGAATTCAGGCGCATTCTATGATCCAAAAGCCTTCTCACAAATCATCTTCGGTTGGGTTCTGGGAACCTCAGGGCTGGTCAAGACCCCTCATTAACCAACAACCAGCAGTTGGGAATTTTCACACAGCAGTAGGATCGCTTTCGCGAGGCAGCGTTGGTAGATTTGGCTTGCTAAGAACGATGAATGGTTCTCCAGCCTGTGATGATGAATTTAGTGGATTTTGGTCTGCAGATAGTACTGCTCTTTACAGGACTAATCAAGAGGAGATGAAGAAGCTTGACTTATCTCTCAAGCTTTAAGAGCTGCACGCTTCGTCTTTCTTTTATCTTTTGTTCCTTTTTTTTTTTTAATCTTCACTCTTGTTCCTAGTCAAAAGTTTGTCCAAATTTTTCTACTTTCGGTATTAAATTGTATATTTTCGTATTAAAAACCCTTGTGGATTCATGTAGTTGAGAGTTGGAATTGACTTCGTTTTGTGGTTGGATTAAAATGCATTGTTGTCAGTTAAGATTGGATCATCATGATCTGCCTCTGTACATAGCCTTATAGGTGGAGCTCGGATCAAAAGAAATTGTAATAATTGGAGTTAAAATTGTAGAAATTAACAGTGATCATTTTTCAGAAATTTCCACATTCAACAATTTCAATTAAAACTTGAGACCTTGCAGCTCCTATAGCCCAACTATAATGTACCAAAATGTTGAGCTATAACCATTAAAACTTACACGCCAAGCTCTACTCCAAAAAGCCTTGGCGGCAGTCTCATCTTTTAGGATTGAATAAAAAAAAAATTGTTGACCAAGCTTCACATGACGAGGCATGACAATTCCTTCTCTGATTAAAGAAAACAAATGGGTTTACCCAATTAATATTGTTGTTTATTGAAGTCATTAGAACCCAAATTCCATATGAAGATGATTAACGTAAAACATTTTAAGAATCCCCCAAAACGCAGGGTCAAGAAATATATCACTTTGGCTAAAAGGAGGCCAATGAGAAAGAGATTACGTGGAGTTCCCACTCTATTTTTTCTTTTTTCTTTTTTTTAAAGCTTAGCTTTGGGTAACGTCGACAAAAGGCCAAAAACAAAAAGCTTACACGGAATACATGAAGATATGAACCAAAAAGTACAAAAAAAGCATCACGATGAGTCGGATAAGCTTAGGATCGAACATAATTTAGATGATTACGATATAAATAGTTTTCTTGTTCACACTTGCAAAGTTAGATAGAGACGTGTTCCACTATTTTTAATCTCCAAACCAATGGAGATGTAGAGTATGTTTGTCGTGTAATGAGGAGCGTGTACTTTGTCACTTTCATTAAGTACCTCAAACAAATCTATGAAAGATTTACTTGTATTCTTATCTCATATATATATATATATGCTAGTCTACATCGCATCACATTTTTCATGACAATATATATGTATATATATAATTGGTTGTTTTTCCTATATTAGTCCAAAATGAGAGAGGGAGGGGAAGACCAAGATGAACAGGGAGGAGCATATATATATATATGTTATTAATGAAAATAATTGAACCCAATCCACCCCTTCTTCACTTGTTTAAAAGAAATAAACAAAATTAAAAAAAAAAAATACAATAAATAAGTGTAGGTAAAACTGTAAATATATATAGCACTACTGGTGAAATAAATTAGCAGACATCCTAATACATGCTAGGTTCCTTGAAGACAAATTAGGTAGGTAGTTCTTGTTCATCTTAAGATGCAATCCAAAATATCATTAGTCCTGATCATGATCTATTTGGCTCCGAATAAGAATCAAGAGGAAACCGTAATATTGCTTCTAAAATGAGAAGATTCATACATGCCAGACAGACAGCCAGAGTGCTCATCACTTTTTCATTAAGAATCATCTCACCAGATGATTCCTTTATAATCAAATTTATCCAGTTATTTTAAGGAAAATGATAGTTTGCCCCCTGTGGTTGACATTTTATTTTATTTTTTAAAATTTATTATTAATGAATTTGTATATATATATATATATATTTTTAAAAAGGCATGAACTAGCAAACACGCCCAACGGGTAAACGCCCTTATTTTAATCTTATTTTCAAAAGCATGGAACTAACAATGTGTGATGTGTGTAAAACATAGTCCCTACCACCAAAAAATCAGGTCCCACGTAAGGCCTAGCCAGTCTTCGATCCCACTTAACTAGTCGGTAGAAATCTGACTAATAATATATCAACGCACTTTTATATATTAATGTTCCTGAAAAATGATATTTGCAATCGTGATTGTGCAAGCGGCACGCAGTCTCTTTGAAAAAAATAAATTAATATGGGAACCACATGAATAAAAAAACTAACTTTTTAATCGTGAATTCCACTCTTTTTCAAAATGATTGCGTGACATTTACACACTCCACGACTGCATGTAGAATTACTCATGTTTCCTTGAGAAGTTTGTTATCATACTGATTTAGTAGTGAGCCGGCAAAAGCCCAACTTTCTGCAGGAATAACTATTACTAATTGATTTGGGCCCAACCAACCCATTCCCAGATTATTCGTTTTTTTTTTTTTTTTTAGACAAGAGCCCATTCCTGGATCATTTACCAACCGAAACGTATCGATATATACAAAAAATTATAAAAACTATATTGAAAGAATGAAATAGATATAACACGTGAATTTCATAAATATTTATTAAAATAGAAAATTAATATTAATATTAATATATGCAGAGAAGAATCATCTATCCTCTGATAACCATAGGTAACCGTGTGGTCTAAAATTTAGATGGAAATTGTTTTCGTTTTTGGGCCCAAAAGCATAAGCATTAATTAATAATATATAAGACCGTTTGCGCGTGGGGGCAGCCCACACACCATGCTGCTCCGCATGCGTCTCTGCCCCCCCGGCCTGGACCCATCTTCTTCATCATGTCCAGTTGTCCACCCATCTTCTTAATCATGTCCTTTCCTTTCCCCTCAATTCTTCTGGACTAATTATTGTTATTATTATTATTTATCTTAAAATAAATAAGACAATCTGATTCGTTGGAACCACTCAACTTATATATATATATATATATATTTATTTATTTATTTTTTAGAAAATAAAAAATAATCAAACCTTAGACTACATCTCATCCATTACTTTATTAGATTCCTTTTTTTCCTCCCCATTTCATTGAGTGGTGAGTCCAAGGTCTACAGCTACTGGAATCATCTAAAAAAGAAGAAAAAATATCTACTCTTACTCCTATATTCATGACTTTGATTTTAATTCAACCTAAATGATGCATGCCCACCTTAATTAATTCTTGCACTTAATTCATTTCAATGCATATTAGAAAATCTTGGAGCACGCTCATTTTTGGAGCTTTCACGAATCACAATAACCCTTTCAAAACTAGAAACCATTGTGATTTTGTTTTTAATTTTTTTATATTCATTTACAAATATATATTAATTTATAAATTTATTTTTAATAAAAAATTTCTATGTGGTTGTCTATTTCTTAAGAGCTATTATTTCTACGGCATGATCCTACCAACTTTAACAAATTATTAATTGTAAAAATTATACTAAATAATACAATAAATATCCTAAATAAATTAGATATATGAAAATATTCTATTAAAGTCTGTAAAAATGATGAGATGCTATTTTTAATTTTTTAGCATGCAGACATTAAAAAGAGAGGGAGAAAAAATCAGTAACAATTTATTTCTTTACGAAATTCTCGAATTTTTGAGTAATAGCAATAATTTTTTTAAACAGTAAGTATGATACTGAAAATTGATAAATTTATATGTACAAGTAAATAAAATATCAGGATTCACGAGGTAGTGGAGTATTGTCTCGATGGAAAAGCACGCATTAAAGGCACTTTCGGGTTCCGCTGCAGAAGAGCACAAGTTAGAAGATTCTTCTTCCCAGAGAAAAAAGTAATAAATAAAGCTCACCTAGAAATTCCGACGACTACCCAAAATTCCTTGTTTGAACCCCCTCGAATTCCTCGAAATTATTGTCTAAACCCCAAAATCCTGTTTTTCTTCCCGGAAGCGACAGTATCCAGGGTGAAGAATGATGTGTAGAATGGTATCGCTGGCGAAGAAGAAGAAGAAAGGAACAGTGCCAGTTTATCTCAATGTTTACGATCTGACGCCGATTAATGGCTACGCGTACTGGCTCGGCCTTGGGGTCTACCATTCCGGCGTGCAAGGTGAGATTCTTTTATAGCATGGGCTATTATATTTATCTGTTTATTTTCCTTTTTTAAATCATGGAATGTTTATTTATTTTTAACGTTTTTGAGGGTTTTCGGTGCTAAGATAGTGAAGGAAGATGAATGAGAGAAACGAAAAGTTGGGTTTTTAACGGCTAATTGAACTTGGGGCTGTCATAAGATGCCTATTATCCCATGTTTCGTTGCATTTTTCTTCTTGGGTTCAAGTTCAGATCTGTAGTCTGTTTGTTTAGTAGCTGAGTGATGGAACCCAGATTTTCTTTTCTCTTCTTTTCTTTTGGATGCTTAGAAATTGGTGAATTTACCATGGAGATTTTTATTAATATGCGTCTTGTGTATGTGTGTGTGTGCGTTTTTTTTTTTTTTTTTTAAGTGGGATCGGGTAAGGAGTGATATATTCCAAAGAAAAGTAATTGTGTTGTATGCATGATTATTTCTTTGTTTGGAAAGTGAGGAAGAGAAAAACTTTGATTAAATATATCTAACTGTGTGACTTTATTTGGGTTGGCTCGAGTTTCTTAGTATTCCGGCGAACAAGAAAATTATGGTCGAAACTATTTTGTGACCCTTAATTTTCGGCAGCCAAGTAAATGGTAAACGAGGGAATTAAATTATGCAGTAGATATGCTTATTTGTTAACTCCATCAAATCCTAAGCGGTTCTAGATTTTTACTTTTTCGATGGTTGTGTGATTTTCTTGTTAATTTTGGTACAGTTCATGATGTTGAATACGCATTTGGAGCACACGATCATGGAACTTCAGGGGTTTTTGAAGTGGAACCAAAGCGTTGTCCCGGTTTCACATTCAGGAAATCGATATTGATAGGAAGAACTGATCTAGGTTCCAAGGAGGTCCGTGCCTTTATGGAGAAATTAGCTGAAGGGTACTGTGGAAACACTTACCATCTTATCACGAAGAACTGCAACCATTTCTGCAATGACGTTTGTACCAGATTGACAGGAAAACCCATTCCTAGGTGGGTCAACAGACTCGCTCGGCTTGGTAAGAAACTGACCCCAAGATCGCATTTTTGTACATTTCTATTGCTGTTTGTATGTATGAACCGTTTACTTGTTAGAACATTGTATAATGTTTTTTTCTTTTTTTTAAATCTAGAACTTTAACAATGTTGATTTTTTGTCACTTATCAAAAAAAAAAAAAAAAAAACAGTGTAGATTTTCTGTTGCCAAAGGTTTCACCACATTTTCACCAGAAATGACGCCATTGCTCAAACTCCACCTTTCTGCAACTGCCAAGGTGACAAAGTCATTGATGCAACAATTGGAAATTTGGAATAGACCCTTTGAAGTATTACTGCTGCTTTCACAACAAAAGACCTTCAAATTCATAAACACAGCTTTCTTCCTTTTTAACGTGACTACCCATAAGTTACCATGAGTATGAGATTAGTGGTTCCCTTCTCTTTTTTTTTCTTTTTTTTCTTTTTTTAAAGAAGAGGACGGTATCCCAATTTTATTAATAGCCCTCTAGTGGTTCCCCTTTACCCACAGATATCATAACCAATTCTAGCACGCATTTTATCATTATGTTCCACTGTCTATTCTTGTCATATTGTGTTCTTCAACATCCCAATTTGAGCTCTTGCTACCAAAGCTGTTTTCAGGAATGAATAAGCCAGCTATTTTTCATTGACAGATAGTACTCTCATAGTAGAGATTAGGAAACAAGATTCAAACAGCATCATGAAATGAGCTCTGGTTTTATTTCTGAAAATTGCATACAGTTTTAATTTCACTCTGCTGAAGTCAATTGTTTGATTCATTTTGTTTCGTACCTGCTCTATTTAGCCAATCCATAGGCTGTTTTGTGTAGATTTTCTCTCACATCAATAATGAAAAGCGTGAATCAGAAATTTGGTTAGATATACTAGGGAAAAGACACTTTTTGAGAACCACTTTTATGAACATCTGCAGTCGTAGTTCTCCGTTTACTAACTCAAGGAAAAAGAAGATGCGACATAATGTTATAATAATCATCTTTTCTTTGTTAATGAATTACAGGTTCTCTCTGCAATTGTGTCCTTCCGGCAGGTGTCAGTGAAGCAAAAGTTCGGCAAGTTAAATCGGGAGATAGGGTTTATGAAGGAGAGAAGAAGAAATTCCGGAGCCATTCAAGTAGGTTTGCATCTTCTGCTAATCCTCGACCTCCTTCAAGCAGAAGTACCAGACAAAGCCATTATATCCCTCCATCTTCCTCTTTGATTCATTCTTCTTCAATTTCAACCTTGACTTTAAAGCTTTAATGGCATTCTGATCTTGATACTTACTAGGGTTCTCTAGAGTCGAGCAAAAAAGATAGGCAAAATAGAAAATTACTGTCTTTCAGATTAATTTCACTGATATTGTCTTATGGGTAGGAAAAAAATCGCTGCTTGGGAACGTTGCAGCGTTTCTGCTCTGTAAAATCCTCTATTTTTACTTCAATGGAAATATGCCTTTACAATTCTCGGTTTTTTACTTGTGGAATTACTTCTTGCAATTCTCCCCTTGTTAATTAGTTGTGGATACATACGTTGAACTGGTAAGAGATGTAGTTTATTGAGAGGGAATGACAGAGGAGAGAGTCCTCATTTTCAAGTCAAGGTGGGCGTGGGAGTAGGGGACCCTAGTCGCTTTATCATTATGGATGGTAGGGAGACATTTTATTTATTTTGAGCGTGGGGTACTTGTGATCATGTACAATTAGTGGGGGAATTTGCAATCCAAATGTTTTCCTTGTCGGCATACCTTGGGTGTCATTATGGAGCTGGGCATTAGAAGATAAGTTTGGAAGGTTCACATAGAGCCATGGTGCTTCAAATGGCAATGCAAGTTTGAGCTGTTGTGGGGTTGTTGGTGGGTCCATGGATGGATCATTTAATACGTTATGACTAATGATCTTTAGCTTGGCTGAAGATGATGATTTTCAAAGAGTTCTGTTATTTAGAAATCGTTGTATAAACACTTCGTTTATGGTATGATCTATTCATAAAAAATTTAAAACACAAATTGTTGTATATGTTGTTAGTTGATACGTTTTCACGCCAGTGGTGTGTTTGATGTATCGATAAATAGAAGAGAGATGCTACGATGCCACCTAAATAGTAGTGCTAGTTGATACGTGGCATCACGATGTCGCTTTATTAAAAAAATTGAAAACGGGAATTTTAGAGAATTAAGAATTTTAGTATTCTTCTTTTTATGTTTTCTAGCATATTTTATTCTGAATATTTTTTTTTTTTCAATTTTTTTTAGTAAGCCACGTCTACATTATAATGTTACGTTGGGCAGTACAAATAAAATATCAGCATGCTCGAACGATCGAGTCTTACCCAATACAATGCTTCAAAAGTGGCAAGAAGTACAATAGAGTTGGGCTTTGTAACCAATGGTAATTGGAGACTTTTGAGTTTTGAATGTTAAAACAAAGAGCCCCTGAGGAACGAGACGCGGGCTCGAAACGACTTCCATCATCCAAGACTCCCTGACCTAAGCCTGCGATCTTGGTTCGCCAAATAGGCTTAAAATATGTGGGCTTTTTAGAACAACAAAATCTGTGGGCTTAGCCCCCCGCGTTCCGTGGTTACAAAGAGAGAAATGAGAAACCATGTCAAATTTCTCCAAATATTTTCAAAGAATAAGAGAAAGTTTAGTAAAATGGTGGAAAGTCTTCAGAAAGGAAGTCTATCGGAGTCCCTCCCTCCATCATCAACGCCTTTTCCCGAGCACATATTTGAAGAATTTCCCCTTTATTTTTTTCTTGATCGTAAATCGAAGAAATTTTCTAATTTCATTTCAATTATCAACCCAAATGGACTACTACCTTTTATTTTTCAAATCATTTTTAGTCATATATTCATAAATGGACACCATGTAGTTTGTAAAAGAGAAATGCTAAAGCGGGAGCTTCTTCTTTTTTTTTTACCGAATGCTTTTTTTTTAAAAAAAAACTTAGTGATTAAGTAAATTCTTTTAAGTGATGGTGTGATTTTTAAAAAAAATATATTTAAGAATATAAAAAAAATGAATGAAAAAATAAATTTAAATAAAAAAAAGTGCATTCGGTGAGAATTCGGAAGCTTTTTTCGGTACCTACAGTATCACTCTCTATAAAATTTGAATTTATAATTCTTTTTATAAATTAAATATTGTCACATCAACAAACCTATGGATTTTTTTTTGGATTGGTTTAGCTAAGTAATTAATTAATAAAATATTGTATACATATGGACAGCTAAATGATAATGACACCTCCATTACATTACTCCATGCAAATTTAAACCAGCAGTTGGCAGCAAGTGCGGATGGCCTAACGGGCGGAACGAATCTAGGAAACTCTTCACTTTTTCCTCCTCCCATAGGTCCTCCCAATCTTTCTTTAAAATTATTTTCAAGTATAACATTGGGCTAAAATCCGGGCTTTTATCGTGCGTTTGATCCATCAGTTTCTAATACGTGTGGATCATTTTTCAAGGAGTTTCTATAAAAACCTAGCAAGTTCCTTCAATGTCAAGACAAAGAAATGCAAGTTAGTCCAAGTCACGATTGTCGGCTGTAGCACATTATCAACCACACAAAACCCTCTCCTAAGAAATATAGGGATGGTTTCTTATAAAAATAAGAATGCATAATGCGTTTTCTTTTTTAAAGATAAATAAATATAAATTTTATATAAAAAAGTTTAATTTTTCAATAATAAATTATAGTCTTTAAAAAGTATGTGACTATTCCTCAACAAGTTTTTGGTCACTTTGGGAGCTCCAACTAGAGCTTGCTTTTGTATATATTTTTTAATTATATTTTTTTAACACTTTCAAATATTTTTAAAAAATATTTACTTAATTATTAAATAAATAAATAATAATAAATCCTAACGGTGGGAGCGGAAGAGTAGAAGTTTCCCAAGTTTTTCACAGGATGGGACTTTCAATATTCACTATTCACGGGAGTGACCGAGTTGCCACAGACAAAGGTAAGCAGACGCCAGAGTACGAAAGCAGTGTCAGCGGTCAAACAATGAACGGCTGAAGCACTGAACATTCTACGAGTTGCCCTTTCCCTTTCCAACGTCTAGACACCAATTTGGCTACATTACATATCTCTTTGCGTGCCGTTGCCTACAAAACCGTTTTTGTATCTTCCAACAATGGTGATAGCCCTCAGTACTTACCGTCCCAAACAAGTTACTTTTATTGATCCAAAACATGCTTAACAAAAGTAGCGGTTGAGATGGGTTACAGTAGGTTCTGGGTCCTACATAATTATTGCACAAAACAATTTAGTAATACAAGATATCTCCTTGAAAAATGACCCACCTTCACATGGGTTTGTCCTATGGTCGGAAGCTTTGAGGAATTCACGCCTACTGTTCTAAATCTAATCAAGGTCGAACAGCTCAGACAACACCCAGAACCAACAAAGATTCAAGAATAGGAGCGAAAGAGAGAAAAAGAAAGAAAGAGAATAGCTTTCTTCTTTTCTTCTTTTTACTTTTTATCATCAAGGAAGCCAGGAGGAAGCTTCAACTATATAGAGCCAAAAAAGAAGTGACAAATAATAATCACTTCTACCATGCTTCATCAATCTGTTTGACAGCTTTTAATTACACCAAAATTATAGCAAAAATGTACATTACAGTACGTTACTACATTGAATCTCAAACGAGTAGAATTGAAAGAATCTATGTTCTGATTTTGTGAAAGAGAAGTTGGAAGTTGTTATATCTAGCTATGTATATATAATCAAGTTTGAATCATCTTCAATTTTGTTCACTACTTTCTTCTTTTGCGTCATAACAAATGGGTTAATGAGAGCTAATGATCCATCAAGCATTGCCAGATTATTGTAATAGGTACCTCTTCGCAATCTTCACCTCTTCCAAGCATAAACAACCAAAGAAAACCCAGATGGACCACCTAACTCAGTCTCCTCCGCGTTAGCCCACTCCAGAACCGAACTTCCTCCCGATGATCCCGCCGATGAAGACATTGATGTCGACGACGACGACAAGCTCTTCCTCATCTTCCTCCACTCGACCCTACTCAACCCATAACCCCAGCTCTGTTGCTCCCACAAAGCCATCCCATTCTTCTCATTCAAAGAATTCGCCTCCTTGTCTTCTTCTTCTTGTTCTTCTTCTTCTTCAAACCTGAACATGAAAACAGCACGCCTATCTTCGTTGTCTTTCTTGAACAACCAGTTGTACACGTCCCACGAGATATGTACGGGCACTCCATCGACTTCAATTCTCTCATTTCCTCTGAATTTCCACTTTAGGCGCTTTATCTGCAAGACCTTTTTGTTATCCACGCTGAAACAGAGTCTGGTATCATCGTCGTAGCCGCAGTCTATTTTTATATCCCTCATTCTGCCTCCAAATCTTGCTCTCGTGGTGTATATTTTGTTGGCAACGACATGCTCTCTTTTCAAGACGAGAGCTTGGGCACTGTTAGGCTTTCGGGCTTTGGTTTTGGCGTAGGCTTGTTTGGTGCAGTCGCCAACAAGGAGGGTCATTTCATTCTCAACAACTATGGCGATGTAAAATCCGGAATGGGGTTCGGGTCCGGACCCGAACTTGGATTTGGTCAGGTCCCAAAAGATTTGGGTGTTGGAGTTGAGCTTCTTGGTCCCATGCTTTTTCCAGAAGAAGAAAGGTTCGAGGTGGAGATGGAAAGAGAATTGGGAAGGAAGAGAAGGATCAGGAGAGTCAAAAGGGTGGTGATGGCGGTGGAGGAGATCGAGATGGAGAGAGTGGCCGAGTAGGGAGCGAGACCAAGTGAGGGAGAAGAGGCCGAGGGGAGTGTGGTAGAGGCCGCAGGTAGCGAGGTTAGGGTTTCCAGCGGGGATGGGTGGAGAGCGCTGATTGTCCTTATTGATGGTTGATGGGCGGAAGCAAGAGGGAAAGGAGGAGGAGGAGCTAGGAGACATTCTTGTTCTGTTTTTTTAGGTTCTATGATCTGGGAAGTGAGTCAGTTGCGTTTTGTTTTGTTTTGTGGGCTTAGGAACGTCAAGGATGGGTGTTCCTCTATAAATATGTGTATGGACTATATAATATGGAGATAGGAGAACTTATTTCCCTGCTGTACGCCATTCCCACTATAACTTTTACAACTAATTACAGATGTATATATCAAAGATTTGAATATAATGAACTCAAAAGAACAAAAGTCAAGGAAAAAAAAAAAACGTTGAATATTGAAATGTTTGAATAGTAAACTTGTTTTGTATCTGGCCGTTTGAAATTTGAACGAGCATATCAGGAAAAGCCAAAGTCCACTCAAAGCGCGTCAACATCGATGAGGAAGCAGTCTTCTCTTATTTTGTATGTGTAATTCCTATATCATCATCATCAATCATGTACGTTCCCTTTATCATCGCTGCACTTACTTCGTAAGTTCTTATTATATATATAATAATAATAAAAATAATATGATCATGACCTTTATATTTATTCCAGGTCATAAGTCACTAAGTCAGTCCTATATAATATCCTTGCTCTAACTTGACGAATAAAATGCGTTTAACATAAACTTTCAAACAAATCAACGTTAATATATACTATTCCTCACTAGGAATCGATCATATATGTCACCCTGCAAGTTGCAAATTAAGCAAATTCCATGACTCTAGCTAGGTAGCTACACATATATGACCAGCCGATCATATAATTTCTTCTTTTTTTCGAACTAACTAATCCTAGTTTTGACCACCCATTACCATTAGCTACGTGAAAATAACAGGAAACCGGCCGATTCATGACAACTTGCAGCATGTCCGGCCGAGACCTGGTGTACATCGTGCATATATATAGGAGTTTACTAATTTGTTATAAATTAATTTAAGGACTCAAATGAAAATAACATTGTCGATGAACCAACAGGCAGCCATGCCCTGGCTGGTCTTTAGTATGTCATCGCTGACCGTGGGTAGTAGTACTGGTCCGTATGCCGGAGACCAGCATTATTATTCCTAGCACTATATATCGATCACATATATGCTTTGTGAGGTGTCTCCTCTGGCTTTAATTCATCACATGCATGCATGAAAGATAGCGCTTGGTTTTGCATTTAATATTCCAGCTGGTGGGTTCGCGCATGCGTGACAGATTGGCTTCTTCGGTCGGCCAATCACTTGATTAATGCATGTATGTACGTATTTTTGTACCATATTGGACTTATGTTCATTCTCCGGTACTTCTCCTCGGCCTTAGAATAAAATGTCCTTGCATGGGTAAGTAATTAAGTATCATGATGCTTTAGGAAGGCAAAAACGTAATTTCCAGAAAAGTGAATTAATTAAGGTTCTATGATCTATTTGGTCCGCTCGCAATGTTGGGTAATATCATTAGCAACAATAGGCAGAAATTACCGTTGTGAACCATTTTAATCATGATTTTGCAACAAGACAAAAAGGGTAACATAATCTATCCGCTCATGTGAACCATTTAATGATGTTTTTTCATAACTTTATGAAATACATGATAACATGGCGAAGCAGAAAGGTAAAGTAATTATGACTGCAAATGATGACTCCATGTTTTTTTCCATATTCCATTTTTTTTTTTTTCATTTTTTGTTTTGAGTTTGGAGTCTGTTTTATGAAACAATACATATATACATCGAACTGATGCATGGTAGCGCGGTTTTGGGATGTAGAGGAAGCGTAATGGAGAAAATTGTTTAATTTTTAGTTTGTTTATTAATGTTGTGGATATATATACAGTTACACGTAGGTACTCATAAATATAAATTATATAATTTTGTATGGTCAATCACACACGTGAATGTAATTATAAAAAAAGTGTTACATATACAAAATATATGAGCGAGGGAATTTTCTCCTCCAAAATCCGCCACCGCATCTCCTAGACGGCCCCCTGTCCACTGTCCCATCAACGGTGTAGGCAACTGAAAAACACACCAAAAAAAATCCAAAAAAGAAAACCAAAAATCCACAAATTACACACGTCCTAAAATTTCGGTAGGGAGTCTCCTCTCCCTCTCTCTCGCTGTGAAGGCTCGCGCGAGGGACGTAACATGGACTGGCCTGGTGGTGCATGAGGATCTCTTTGCTTTGGGCCAGTTAATTAAATAATATTAAAGTCAATTGGACTTAGTGATCATAGGTCCTCAAATGTACGTGTGGCCTCCTGCAGATTGAGGCTGTTCAGTAGTCCAAGAAACTTGTCTCACAAACACAAATTGGGTACCTCGGTTAATTTGTGACCCAAAAACAAACACAAATGGATGTTTTTGACAAGGGCCCGGCATTCGATTAAACACCCAAAGATTGTAAGATCCACAGCCCATGCACGTACGTCAAACAGTGGCGAAACCGGACTTTTTTTTTTTTTTTTTGGTGCAGATCAATTTTTTTAGAAAAAATTTAGTTGTAAGCATAATTGTGTACTAATCTGTACACCAATTTAATGTGATTAGTTAAAAAGTAGATTTAATTGAAAACAATGTTAATTTAAATTTTAAGTATAAATGAATCAGTATTGGTACGCAGATTAGTACGCGACTTTGCTTGTATGTAGCAAAACTCATTTTTTTAACATGCAACATTTATGTTAAAAAAAAATCTTAAGTTTCATTCCATGGTAAATTATAAGATCATAACTCTATATAAAAATTACATCTTGATAAAATTATCTAATTTAAAGAGAGCTTTTATTTGGAAAAAAAAGATTTATAATTTATCATATACATGTAAAAATAAAATTCTAAAACACACAAATTAGCATCAATCCCTTTTAATTTCTTATGATCAATAATATTAGAAGAGTATCATTAGAGATCTTGTTCTAAAAAAATGATTTTAGATGCCTTGGCCATCAAGGATGATGTTTTTAGAGATTTTGTTCTCAAATTAACACAATATCAAATCAAAATAGATACAAAGCTGTCATTGTTGGAATTTGACCTCCATCAGAGATCAATATTCCTAATTAAACTTGATGGAGCTTTTCTTTTGCAGAGATCGATATTTTTCATGATGATCACGTTTGGACTAGTTATATTTACTTCAACAACAGAGATATTGTTATATAAGAGATTAATCAGCCTGAAGGAATGGTGGAAAATCTGTCTACGTACACACTGTTTTGATGCAGAAGATATGATCAGTACCACATGATCTAAAAAGAAAAAGGAAAATCAGGACCACATGAATGTCCCCACAATTTTTAACCATTTTGTTATCTGGTTCTTGCACCTGTGATTATATACTGCGACGCCGCCCATGATGTTCATGAATACTACGCATGATTAAAGTTTCCAGAGTCTCGCACTAAGCTTGTGACCTAATTCTGTACCTACTTTTGTGCTGTGTCAATGCTTTTAATTTTGGTGCATGCATGTATATATTAGACACGGCCTGAGGCTGAAGACCAGGTCATGCACACAGTCCCCATGCACATGCAATTACCATCTTATTTCGTGCTGTTTACGATCTCTCATATATCTTGAAGAGTGTATGCATGTGATGCAACAGTACTACTGCCGTGGCTAGTAAATGCTAAGAGAAAAGCTTCAAATGGACAAGTCCTTGTAAGAAAGTGGACGATACCTAAAAAAAGTGTAAAAATAAGTATTCTTTATTAGTAATACTCACTTTTTTACAAAAAACTTATATGAAGCTTGTCTATTCATTGAAATTTGAACCTAACATTACTCATAAAACTACACGCACAGCAAATAACATCGAAGAAAAAGGTTACATAGTCCATATTGTCATGATATTTGTGTATGCTGATCATATTTTAGCAGTCTGTGTAATTCGTTTTCCTTGTCCGGCTCTAGAAAATTAGAAACAATCCTAGATCGATCTCATAAATCTCGCATCTATAAATAGTACTAAAACCTTAATCTCAAATTATAAATTTGCTTATAAAGTACTTAATTAATAATTATTTATTGGCTGGGGATGTGCATGCATGGCTGTTATGGGGTCGACCCATCTCTGCTTTGTCTCTTTGGCATTGATAAGATGAAGGGGGTGGTTAGGGTCATGTGGATGCTAACAAGAGCATGTTCATCCATGTGAAGGGATGGCAAATGAGGATAAAGAGATAGCAATATGTATGTAGCCTAATAACACTAATCAGATAGAAATAATCTGGTTGAGGTCTTGTCTATGTTTTCCAATGCGAAATAATATGTCATTTCCACAGAAAAACAGTTAGAAATATATATATAAACTCTGTGATCTTCAAATCAGGTTGAAAGTATTTTGGCTTTTCAGATATAGATTAGTAGGCCACCAACATTATCTTTCACTCCCAAACAAAGCTCTTTGCCTTTTGGATTTTTGCATGACTCAACAAATAAAAGAAAATCTAAGCCCCACTAAGAAGAATAATATGCACAACATTTATGATTAATAGTTCATGAAAAGCTAGAGACCATATGATTCTTTATTTCACGGCATTTTCTCGTGAGATTCCATACAACCACGATAGGATACACAATGATTGGTTTTGACTGCTTTTTTCCTTTGGAAGATCTACCCTTTGACTCTCCATAAAATGTTCTTTCATTGTAATTCTGTAACAATTTCGTTGAAAAGTTTTCATCGTAGTTTGATTATCACTATTGCTTTATCACCTACAATTTGCAAAATCAGATCGACAACTTCGTACGTACAACTTCACATTTAATTTACAGGAAACCCAAGTCTTTCTTTTTTCTCTATTTTTTTTTTAAAGAGTTCTGCAGGGTATCGCTAGCACAAAATATTTGTATCTTTGAATAGAGTTGTTGGTCTTGAACTAGATATTTGCCCAGTACTGATATGAGAAAAAGAGGTCGATCAGGTGAAATTTCATGTGTCCCCAAATTCACATGGTTCAAACTATTAATGATGGTGAACTCAATAACATGCCATGATTGAAACACCTTTGCTTGCTGAATCAAAAGTAGCACAGCATAATGAGAATAAACAACTTTAGTTTTTGATGGTTGTGGGGAACAAAATCAATTCCCAAACAGGCAAACAATCATTAAGTTTCATTGGCAAAGATGGGACACGCCCAAAATACCAAAAGTAAACATATATTTTTAAAATAGGAAAGAAGATTGCAAAGATTAAAGACTGAAATAAAATATTTTGGTAGGTTCGAGATGAGATGGCATGCAATAACTAAAGCAAAGCTCTTGAACTAGTTTGCAGGGAAAGAAATTATACTTGATTGCAATTTTCATACGTACTATCTTAATCTTTTCCGGCCATTGCTCATGCCTAAAAGCTGCTGCTGCGCGCGCATCAGAATTGTGGGGGTCCAAGCTGCACCTCATGACTAGTTTCCAATCAGGGAATGGTACGTGCAAACTGCCAAATTGTCTTTAACTCGATTAGATCCAGACGTGGAGATGAGAATGACAGAAAAATGATTAGAAAATGAATTCTATGTTAAAAATCACAATCAAATAAAAGCATTCCGTAAAAAGAGAATCGAAACCAAAAAAATAACACAACCAACAAATAAAAAGATATAGTAAAGACAGGAAAAAGTAATTGCATATCATCTAGCCAGTACCTATTTCTATAACGCAATACCATCATGTGAAAACGAGCAATTTGCTTTTGTTAAGCACATGAAATTCAATATTATTCATGAAGTAATTACATGGCCAAAGCAAGTATTAGCAACATATCTCGGTCATGATCGGCTACTTGTAAATTGTCAAAGAAAGAGATCTTCACAGAGAGAGAGAGAGAGAGATAAAATCAGTAGAAAACCACTCGAAACAAATTTCAATGTCCCTAGATTGTCTCTATAGCGGCAATCCCAACCAAAAACCTTCCCCACGTTGAATACCCTTTTTTGAGTTTTAACCCAACAATTCATAAAGGTGATCCTCTATTGCCAAGAAAAAAGCAGAAAATGTCCTCTATTTTCTAAACACAACACCAGCCAGCAGTAAGTGGAAACATATCTTTCCTGGCAGACAAAGCATTATATTAATCGTTGCACAGATCAATGGAAATGAAAATGTAATTTCCTTTTCCATTATCCTCTTTTTCGGTCCTATATGATGAGTTCATTCACTTTTAAACCCGTTTGTTATGCGTCTATTTTATGCAGCAGATATTCTTATATTATATATAATCTTGGATATCCAGTTTAATAGCCGGAATTTTACCAACTACCATACCATTTCGATTTTATTACCCTGTTTCGTGGACGCTTCAAAGCTACACCAATCCCCTGCTCAACAAAAAAAGCCTCAGTCCTTGTTTTTGCCTGCAAACCTTTTCCAGTGCAAGCTTCCACTGTTCTTGATCATTAATCTGACGGTGGAACTCTAGGCTTATGCGCTCCACAGTATTTAACTCATCTCCCAGTAGGGAAAAGAAAAATAAATAGTGCATGCCCTTTTGTCAGTTCATTCGACAGTACGAGTGATGATTCTTCTTGACCGCATTCATTCACCAAAGAGAATTGAAACTGTTGGATTTCCGAGAAAAGTGCTACTCTTCCTCTCATCAATCCTGACTAGCTAATGAGAACACTTGAGTGACAAACTACTTCGGTAGTGGCGCATTTCTTTGGTTCGAATCAGAGATGGTTTGGCCTGAAGAAAATACCAGAATTACCTACCATTTCATTCCTTTCACATGAAATTTGGGAAAACGTTAAAAGAAAGACATCAATACATTATATCACTATTGACTGTACAAATAGCAATGACATATTCGATTGAGTCACTTCGAAGCTAGTTCTAGGACCTAGCGATCAAGGATCTAAAACATGGGAAGAGGGTCTCAAAAGGGCTAAGAAAATGCACTAAATTAGCAGAATGAATGGCATTCTTATAGAAGAAATACAGGATGAATTGGAGGAGGTTTGAGATCAGGTCCTGGCCTAAGTTACAGAGCCTGAGGGTGTACAACAGAGCAAAGCTCGATAGACCCGTAATGAACCAACTCTTGAATCATCTGTTCGATGTGATCATCTTCGAGAGGCTTAAACTGCAGCTGTGTGCCTTCCACTTGAACTTTCTTGACAACCCAATTGGCTTCCGTTTCTTGCTGAGCAGCAGCCAGAGTCTTATCCGGCAGTCGAGTACCCATTTCAATGGGGCTTCTAACAGTGCAGCTGGTTGTGTTAGCAAGCGGCAATACTGCCTTTTGTGGCTCCTGTCTTGATGATTTTGTCATTTGGAGTGAAGTCATGTAGCACCTATGCAGTTTAGCTGTCAAAGTGGCCGAGAGAAGCTTTGAAGACGATGAGTGAGGTACTGCATTTGGGTTGTAGGGGAAGTTAGTCCTAGCTCTTGGACCGCTCATTAGCCTTGCGGCTTCGTCATAAGCCCGTGCCGCGTCTTCCGCGGTTTCAAATGTTCCTAGCCAAATTCTAGTCTTCCTGCACAAACGAAAACTTTTTGTGTCAGCATGCACCCACCCGTAAGTTGTAACGTGTCGGAATTACCATGCGTAGGTTATAATAGTTGATACAATTGTGAGATTAACTTACAGTAGAGGGTGGCGAATCTCTGAGACCCAAGAGCCCCAATGCCTTTGGCGAACTCCTCGATATCGCTGTTGTGGCCTGGCCATTAGTCTTTAAAAGGTGAAACGTTTTGATAGAAACGTGTTTGTGAGTGTCGTGCGACCTGAAGGAGAAAAATGGAGGCAGAGAGGGGTCCTAATAATTAAAATGAGGAGACGAGGCGAAGAGAGGCCTTTATGTAGGTAGAATTCTTTGAACGATCGACCTTAAATGGACAAAATTTTTTTGAGATGTTGATCAAATCAGGCCATTAATCAGACTTTTTTTTTTTTTTTAACATTCTAGCAACCAATTAGTAATTAAATAGGTTACTGTTTTAATTAATGTTTCAATTACTCTTAGATGGTTTTTTTCTGGATTTTTATTACTATTTATTTTCAGGAAAAAAAAAAATCTTATAATTTGTTTGCAGAGATCAGAACAAAAGGCCTAGTTAGCTCCCTCGTTTTTGTCCGTGTCTCTGTATCCCACGTCTTCTTGTCTGTATTATATTGAAGTAACTCATGCAGGCTTTGATCTTCACAACTTCGATCGCACGTAATATATATTCTTGGTAAGATCATAGAGGTCGATCGAGAATGAGACAGATACTGTTTGTCCAGTTAATTTATAAGCTGATCTTGCATGCTTCTTTCCAAAAGCTATACTATATATTGAGTTGAACATGCACTGCATATGCTACACATGATGCAGTTGGAGGATATATATATATATAGAACCATAACTATTTATATCAAAATAGAAATGATGATTGCAGTCATAAATACACAAACATCTTGCATTAATCATTTTGAATGAATAAATGTGCGATACCCATATAAAAAATAATAATTAATTAATTTTTTAATAGTGAACCTCACTCTTTTTTAAAATGATTAATGTATACTCTACGATTGTATGTTACATTACTCAGAGATCAATAATGTTTTGTACCCACTATCGAACTATATATTCATCATCACGTACCAAGTAATTCAAGAAAAATCCTAGTACTACTGTGTAATTAAATTTAGGATGTCCGAGTTAACTATAAAATAAGTGATGGTTTGGATGGGTGAAATCTAATTTTCCCTAAAACCAATTATATATTCAAGACGACTCTAATTAAATAGATCGATGCATCGAATCTTCCCTTGCCCCAACTTTACGTTAATTTTAATTATTTCTTTGATCTGAGATCGCGGGATATTAATTAAGCTATAGAAAATCGCGAGCTGTTAGTTTGATTAGGCTAGCTGATATGCATTTAATTTTCATCCATGCATGATGTGGCGAGATATGATTGAATGGAAGTCTGTATCAAGCATGTATGTATAGACAGACAAGAGATGTGACCTACTGATGAGGCTAAATATCTGTATCTTTTCATTTGTAAATGATCACAGTTTCCCCGTGATTAACGCTCAATGTGGGGGGGAAAACCCTTTCCTTTTTGAGCGAAACTGGTCTGGGTCTCATCATGTCAATGTCACAATATTGTCATGACGTGGGTTCCTACAGCAGCATAACATGGATACCACGAAAAGTTGAAATCAAGAAGGCCACCAGCATGGGAGAGATCATTCCCACCTTCGTAAAACTTCGGGACATTTTCAAATGCATGAAGGCCATATATAAGAGAAAGGGATCGAGATAATTAATAGATAAGATCATCAATATATAAATACATATATATATATATATATATATCTAATCATGTAAACAGCTTGATATCAATATATGGGAGGCAGCTTAATACATATTGAATGGGAGTCGAGCCACTTCCTATGAAGTGGCATGCATGGGGTCCGAGCACTTTTTTGCCATTAACAAAATGCCAGATCACATGAGTACTATAAAAGAAAAATGAATTAAAAAAAATATATATGTAAATCTTGCATGCACTTGGGTTTAGATCGAGTACTATAATATTACTGATCAAATCATCAAAACTAAAGCGGAAGCTTATATCATATCTTAATCATTACATATTTGATGCTGCATATATGGCATCATTCAAATGGGGGTTCCTGAAGAAAACTATGAATAGGATCATAGAACTATTCATGGGTCCAAGAGAGATCAGGTTGATCATGAAACTAGGTTAAATTAGCTCAATGAATCACATTAGCAGTGAAGATACATGTACGTATACCAGAGACTTGAAGGAAGAAAGATGTTTGAGATCGATGTTTGTGGATATGGCTAACATGCCTTAAAGATCCTGTGGTGGTACTACAGAGCAAAGCTCAATGGAGCCATAGTGAAGAAGTTCTTCGATCATTTGCTCTATATGAGCGTCTTCAAGAGGCTTGAACTGCGCCAGTTGGCTACTTTCCACTTTGACTTTCTTCATGACCCAATTTGGCTCTAGTTCTAGTACTTCGGCCGCAGGTCTCTTTTCCTGTAACCGCATACCCATTTCGATGGTTTTTCCTGCAATGCCGTTGGTGGCAAAGACATGTGGTGATGATGCTTTTAGAGGCTGTTGTGCTATTGGTTTTGTCATTTGGAGCGATGCCATGTAGCACTTATGTAGTTTTGCTGTCAAAGTTGCCGAGAGAAGCTTCGATGTAGATGACTGAGGTGCATTTGGGTTGTAAGGGAAGTTCGTTCTAGCCCTTGGGCCGCACATAAGCCTTGCCGCTTCGTCGTATGCTCGAGCCGCGTCCTCGGCCGTTTCGAATGTTCCCAGCCAAATTCTAGTCTTCCTGCACAAACGAAACGTTTCGTTTAGTACTCAGGGCAAGGAACACATAAACGCGCATGAGAACGTTATACATAGGTTTCGCATGCACTGTGGTAAACGTACAATATAGGGTGGCGAATTTCGGAGACCCAAGAGCCCCAGTGCCTCTGCCGAACGCCCCGGAATCGCTGCTGCGGTCTGGCCATGTGGAAGAAGAACGAGACGTTTCTTTGAGAAGATGTTTGTGGAAATGCCTGAACGAGGCAGGAGAGTGGTGCCAGCGAGGGAGGGGGAGAAAGAGGGTTTTTGTAGCTGCATTTGTTGACAACATATAGGCAACTGTGGAGCTCTTTTTCTATGACTTCACTGGCAACCAATTTATGGAATTGGGTCCCACTGGAGCTTTTCAGGATGGTGCAACTTCTTTTCTTTGTATTTATTTGTTACCAGTAGGCTTATGTTGCAAGTGATGATTATATAATAAATAAGTGAAGCAAAATTTCAAACTGTCCAAATTCAATTCACATGAACAATAAGAAAGTAGCTATATATTACATCCAAAAGCATCAGAATACTGTTCTCTTGCCTTTTGTCCATTCTTTCTTCAAGAAAATCTAAGGTCATAGTCTCATAGATTCTTCTCATCATGTGATTTTGTTCTTGAGTTTAGAATATGACTCTATCAACTATCAACTACATGTTTTGTATACTTAAAAATTCAAAATAAATAAGTCCAGTGGTTCTGATCAATGAAATATCATTGAGTGTATCATCTTCTTCTCACAATATTCATAATGAATTTCTAAGCATCAAAATTGGGATTAATATATATATGTTGCATTAATTCTAAAAGGATGGTCAATATATATTGGGCTCAAATATTAATGTGGGGCACATAGATTAAAAAAATTTTGGACCATAATAATTACCATAATCATCCAAATCATTTGCTCAAATCTTGTTCTCTATTATCCGATCAATTTGCAATCAAAGCAACAACAATTTGATGTATGTCTTGATTCATTTTGATAGTTTTTAATTAATTGATGAGCACAGATTTAACAAAGTTGAAAAGTATAGGGATGATGCAACGGAGTACAAAGGATCGATCTCTCATGTGCACGAAAAGGTGGGCTGCTCAAGCGGTATTGGTTTCGCAGCTTTCAATTTCATGCAACGGATAAAAAATATATATCAAGCACCGAGGGAGTTCTCGTCTGCATTGTAGATTTTGTTGGTATTAGGTCAATCATCTCCCATGGCATCAGCATGCAGGCTTCTGCAAATTGGAAACTTGAGCATAGCATATGCTTCGTATATAACAGAACAGGACAAAAGCATGCAGTCCGAGTTTTTAGATTGCCCTTCATTTCTGTTCACCCACATGCCAAGAATGATCCCCCAGAGAGAGAGAGAGAGAGTCAAATTTCTATAAAATTAATTGGGGTTTTTTCTTTTTTTTGGCACGCAATTATATGGTGTGTAGGAGAGAAATTAACATGCCACGATCACCTTTCAAGCAGCTATTTCTGACTGTGCCTGTTCCTGATCGTGACCATATATGATCCCCATCGCAAATACTTGCATCCTCGACCTTTCTCCTTTTCTTCCGTAAACAGAGAAGGAAAAGGATATTCTTAGTTCGTTCCTTATATTAACATTAATATAATCTTAAACAAGGTTCCAGGTAATTCACATAACAGAATATATGAAGAACTGGTAATGGGAAGTACTTTTGCTACAGATATTACCTGCTAAAACATGAAAATTATTGAAACATGATCAACAGAGACAAATTACACCGTCTCATTTTTGGATTACAGCTAACCAGGTAGCCAGCCTGAATCAACAGAAAGGTCAAAAGGATATAGTCTAATGTCTAGGACCCACATAACACAAACGCGTGATGTGGGGCCCAAAATCTAACATGGGTGATGATAGCAAGTTGTCCCTTATGTGGTGCAAAGGTTCGAAACCTCCCCACGGTTTCAACCCCACGGCACTGTCCAGTCCATGTCAAGTCTCTCTCCCTCTCTCTCTCTCTCTCTGACGATCACATGCAAACACGATCGATTGACCTGAAAGAATACTGAACAGGTTTGAAATTGTGTTTGGGATACGAACATGGGATATCTTAGTATATTGCTACCAAGACGTTTAGCAACTCTTGTTTAGTTTTTAGCATATTGCTACTCAGCTTGCACACATCCATGTAGACACTTTTTGTCACCGAAAGGCTTATTTTTACACTACTCCGGGAATCCCTTTTTTCAGGAGATCATGCAAGTAGACACGAAAATTTTCCAGAATTTGGACATGTTAAGAGTCACTATATCTTCTCGTCTGCAATACATATATATACTATGCTTGTATAGCCAGGAATTCCGGGCAAAGATAGAATAAAGTTTACTCCTCTCTCTCTCTCTCTCTCTCTCCTTTTATTTATTTCTGTTTAATTGCGCGCTTATGATAAGGACTAGTCAATGAGAGTAGATAGCAATTCGAAGACGTTGATCTATTGCTCTAAAACGCGGTTTGGTTGCTAAACAAGAAAGAGGTGAACCTGCTGGCCGGTGAAGTACACTGATAGAAATGTCCGTGTCTTTCAAGTCCAAGCCCGCAGTACATGGGATATTGCCCAGGCTAGTTGTTCCTTTGAATTCTGAACAACATCCCACGAGCTACCTCATTAGATTGGCATGAAAATGAACATATTCATGTCTCCAAATTACTCCATGTTCATGCATGTTCCTCTTTTCTCTCCAAGTAAAACGTAAAACTAGATCAGGACAACACTTCTAACAAAGAAAACTTAAATTTCCGGAGAGAAATTAGGAAAAGAGAAAAATGCATGAAACGCAGATTACGGGATTACATTTTTTTAGGGAAAATCGAACTTTTACCCACAAGACCACAAACGTACTTGCGGATATAATATGGATATCCTTAATTGGCCCCCACAAAAGTTGTTCGAAGTTCAACAACATGTTTATTATACTAATGGCGGGTGAGAATTGCTGGGGAAGAATTAAGGGAACCATGCATGCATGTGGTTCAATTGCTCAGACATTAATGAGCAATGGAAGATTTGCAGTGACTTTGACATATGCATCTCGATTATAATTATATGTAATAGTATGCCACAGAACTGACTGAAAATAGCATTAATATTTCGGTGACATGTTGATATATAGAATAATTATCCTCAATCTGATACAGATGATCTTTTTTCAGCACTGAAAAAAAAAATATACGAAGGTAGGCTCGTGTTTATACGGGAATCAAGAAGCACTTGATCTGATACAGATGTTTTTTTTTTTTGGGTCCAACATATTGAAGAACACGGGGTATGGGCTAGGCCCAGATTTGAATCAAATATATCCATTGTCTAAGCCCAATAACTCACTAAACAAAGAAAAGAAAAAAGTAATTAAAAAAAAGGAACATTAAGCCAACAAAAAGGCTTGTATCACAAATGAAATGAACCAATAAAGGGTAAAGTTTTAGATTGGGCCCGCTAGAAATCTTGCCCAAACCCAACCCATCTATCAGATTGTCCCAACTCTTTTTTCGCCTACATGTAAAAATAAATAAATAAAACTCCTCCAAGTTCCAACCCCTGGGCCGTAGGCCCCTAGGGAATCTCTCTTATTCAGTTGTACGGACGTTGGCACTGCAATGTTGATCATCCGTTACCAGCTTACAATGTTGTTGCTTGTTAAATTCTTTTAAAAAAAAGTACAACGTCGTACGATTCATAACGACTACCTTACCCCTGGACGTGTGTGTGTATATATATATATATAAGAAAATGACACCCAAGTACATTTCCTTTTGCGGTTCAGGCTCCGTTGTTTCCAACGCAGAATTAGCTGAGGCTTCTACTTCGTGCACTGTGTGTGAGTTCTGTTCGCATTTATACTTCTAATTTGACGATTTCATTTCGCTAATTAATCGACGTAATTTGTATCGTAGTTTCATCGTTTTTGTAGTTGTCGAGTTTCGACCGAGTTTTCATTAATACTCGTTGATTTTACCGATTTCGGTGACTCTCATATTGCTGTCGGCTGACATTTTTTGCTCTTACAATTATTGAGTCAGATGGCTTCGACGATGCTTACCCTAGCTTCAGCCTCTCCATCTACGTCATTCTCGGCGGACGAGTATCTCTAGGTACTGCTTCTTTTCATTTCTGATTCCAATTTCATTTACATCTTGTTTCTTTTGAATGGAGGTTTCTGCTAGGTTGCCGAAAAAGATGGGAAAAGAACACGAATCGGAATTTTGGTTATCAAGTTTCTCTTTTTTTTCCATTTTTATGATCCGGAAATGTCGTTAGGAAACTAAAACGAATCAAAATTTTGGTTTCTATTTTTTTTTCATTTTTAGGATCCGTAGAAAAGCAGCACTGGACGGTTGTTTATTTAAACCAGGATATAGAGGTCATTGTTGGATAGTAAGGAAGGAGTTTTCTCTTCTTTTTTTAATGTTTTCTCGGAAACCAATCGTACTTCTTATGTAGTACTTCATCATTAACATGTTCTAATTTGAACAGGGGAAGTTGAAGTTTGGAAGTACTAGCTTGAGCTTCAACAATGAGAAAGGCAAAGTCTTTACTAACACAAAGGTATATAGCGCAGTGGCCTGCTCTGGCTAAGTGGCTATGTAGGCGTGGATTAATTTGTCCTTAACGGGGAATAATGGCCTTCCTGGGTTTTTCTTAATATTATGCGACCATCACGTTGATTTAAGATTTATATAATGTCTGATCATCACGGTATATATTCACATTGAATCTCTCTCTCTCTCTCTCTGCCTAGTTTATATAAAGTTGATCGGTGGCTTTGATCTCTTCTATAGGTGCTGTGTTCTGTTACTAGTTGATAGGTTTGGATGGTGTTTCATCTCATTTCATCCAATCATTATAACTTTTTCAAATTTTCGCACAAAATATAATAAACAATTCAACTTTTTCAAATCCCAAAACAATAATAATATTAAAAAATAATATTCTAAGAATATTTTATTCAACTTTCATCTAAAACCATCTCATCTCATTTGACTATCCAAATAGCACCAGAATGTTCATGCCTCACTTTGTTACCAAATCGATGCATTCACTTTCTGATTGCATATTGGTTTTCATGAGGCCGTAACTAGACTCTCTTGGTTAGGACTGTGGAGTATATTTATATGTATGGTTGTTTTTGGTAGAATGTTTGCTTGTTAGTCATATCTGAGTTCTAATCACTTCTGAGGTGCAGTGTTTTAGTCGAATATCTATGGTGGCTGCCATTAATGTTTCTCGTTTTGAGGGTGTCACAATGGCTCCTCCCGATCCAATTCTTGGGGTTTCCGAAGCTTTTAAGGCAGACACACAGGAAAGCAAGCTCAACCTTGGAGTTGGAGCCTATCGGACGGAAGAGCTACAACCTTATGTACTGAATGTTGTCAAGAAGGTCCGACTCAATTCCATCATATATACATGTCATAAGCTAAAATTTCATTGTGTTCTCCATGTACACAATTTTACCATTAACATTACATGCTAGCAGTTTTTAGCTTCTTACTGCAAAAACTGAGAACTGATTCTTTGACAAGGAATTTGACTTTACATTAATCATATTGAAACGTTTCTTTCCTAGGCGGAGAATCTTATGGTCGAAAGGGGAGAAAACAAAGAGGTATCTCTTTTTGCTCAGATGTATGGTTGACCTGGAGTCATTATTCATGCTTCTAATCACTTACTAAATTTTGATGATTATCCTCAGTACCTCCCAATCGAAGGTTTCGCTGCATTCAATAAGGTGACTGCTGAGTTATTATTTGGAGCAGACAACCCCGTAATAAAACAAAAGAGAGTACGTGGGAATTCAAATGCCTGATTTTTTCAAAGACCGATATTGTTTCTTTCTTCTTTTGTATCTATATATAAAAAAAATACCTTTATATTATTCCTTCCAGGTTGCCACCGTTCAAGGTCTTTCAGGAACTGGTTCTCTTCGATTAGCTGCTGCTTTAATTGAACGATATTTTCTTGGGGCTAAAGTTCTGATATCATCTCCCACTTGGGGTGTGTATTGCCATTCACTTGAACCTGTATGTGAAATTTGTCTTAACAATAAGTACTGGATTTTCATGGCCAACAAAATTGTCGTGCAGGTAATCACAAGAATATTTTCAACGATGCTAGAGTTCCATGGTCTGGATACCGATACTATGATCCAAAAACAGTTGGTTTGGACTTTGAGGGGATGGTAGCCGATATAAAGGTTCCAACTTGGTGTAATTGTGCTTTTTATGTTGTTTTTTTATTTTTTTGAGATTTTATGTGGTGTTACCAGCTTTCATCTTAATATCCATGTTTCAATTCAATGTTGGTTCTTTGCACTTTCAGCTGAAATATCCATTTAATTGTAATTTTTATCATAATCGGAGAACAACGTGTGTACACTTATTATGTGAAAATTCTTTAGTAATTTAGACATATAGACTCGTAAAACTTTGTACTTATGATTTATTTGCCATAAAATTCTCAATTCCAGTCTAAATTGGCTTCTATTAACCCATTTACCAATAATTAATCTGTTCTTTATTCAGGCTGCCCCTGAAGGGTCTTTTGTGTTACTTCATGGCTGTGCTCACAACCCAACTGGCATTGATCCAACCCCTGAACAGTGGGAAAAGATTGTTGATATCATTCAAGAGAAGAACCATATACCATTTTTTGACGTTGCATACCAGGTATGATTGCAGAATTCGTTTATATTTGTCTAAATTGTGATTTTTTATACCCAGGCTTTTGGAAAAAGCAAAGTTTTTCAAATTTTGTTGATATATATTGGAACGCTTTGTCTTCCAGAGAATCATGTAGATTTTTGTTTAATCGAGAATTATCTGCATAGTGTGTTCAAATATGTACGTATAAATGCTTCAGGGATTTGCTAGTGGAAGCCTTGATATAGATGCAGCATCTGTGAGATTATTTGCTGCACGGGGTTTGGAGCTTCTGGTTGCCCAATCATATAGTAAAAATCTGGGCCTTTATTCAGAAAGGATTGGAGCAATCAATGTTGTCTGTCATCAGCAGATGCTGCAGCAAGGTATGGTGAACCCAATATCCTATGATCTGCTCACTTTCTGGTCTATGGTTAAATCATCATTCCCACAAAATATGTTCATAATGAGATGAAAAAACTTACAACCGTATTAAAAGGTCACCTATTAAATAAGTTTCCGTGTCTGCAACTGCACTTACATTCAGGCATCGTCTATGCATCTCCATTTGGATATTTGAGATCAGTGTCAAAAAACTTGAAGGTGATTTGAGCCTGAAAACTCCCCAAAATCTGCAAGCAGAGGCATTTCCCGAGTCTGTGCATGCATTTGAAAGATGAAATAGAAAGTAATGAAGTATTGGGGGAAGATTTCCTCAATGATCTTAGCACACTCATCTCTCAACATTCATGAACTAAATATTTGGTTGGCAGTTGTCATGGCAAGGGTGTCTTTCACACCATCAGTTTTCCCCTTGTGTGTTTCTTAAAATAGTCAAGCATGATCAACCCAGAAGCTCCAGAAGTAGACATATTATTGAAACAGAAAGTATTCCCTGAGGTCCGCTTGATGGGTATATTTTTATATATTTTCAGGGTGAAAAGCCAACTGAAAAGGCTTGCTCGACCAATGTACTCCAATCCTCCTATTCATGGGGCCATGATTGTTGCCAATGTTGTTGGGGACCCAGCTCTCTTCAATGAATGGAAAGCAGAAATGGAAATCATGGCTGGAAGGATAAAGAACGTGCAACAGAAACTATATGATAGCCTCTCTGCAAAAGATAAGAGTGGGAAGGATTGGTCATTTATACTTGAGCAGATTGGCATGTTCTCATTCACGGGCCTGAACAAAGATCAGGTAATTGCCTCTTCTCAACTCCCATCAGAACATCCAAGTTTTATGCCCATAAGCTTTTGTTTCCCTGATCTTTTTTTTTTTTCTTTTTTCTTTTTTTTTTTGTCTTTTTTGACGTCGTGGATTCCCTGGTCTTGTTTTTAAAAGGATATGCTACATATAATCTTGGAGGTGCAGTTCCCGTGTACTCCCTTTAAAAAAGGTGGAGGCCAGCATTAAACAATAATTTTTTCATGTGAATCACAGATTTACCCACTTTTTTCAAAGGGAGTACGCAAGGATTGCACACTCCATACTGCAAATATCATTTCTCTTTTTATTAATATTAACTATCAAATCTAATACAATTGTATATATTTCCCAAATTATGGGTATATACTTCTGCAACTTCTTTATATGCATTGCTTAATGCCTCACCCAGCATCAAGTTCAATTGGTTTTTTTTTTCCCTTTTAGACCAAAAGCTTTTGTTTCATCTTCATTGAGTACTAGCTTCCCTGTTAATTGTCATATATATTTTCGGAATTTATGACCATGGTCAACTGTTCACACATACCTGAAACCAGTTACAATATCCAAATACCTTGAAACTCTGTGTGGCTACTCTGAAAGTGCAGTTTGCAATACAATGGTGCACGGAACTGTTACTTGGTTTTATAATGTTGCATCTTCTTGTTGTGTGATCAAAGCGACAATATGACGACCAAGTGGCATGTATTCATGACAAAGGATGGAAGGATATCCTTGGCTGGATTATCTTCGGCCAAATGTGAGTACCTTGCGGATGCCATCATCGATTCATTCCACAATGTCCGTTGAAATTAATGGATACAGAGTTACATTTTTGGAGTACAATATGCAAACTAGTTACTGAGTATGAATTATAACAACGCATGTTGATTTTTGAAGTTCAAATTGAGGCCATTCCATAGTTGATAATTTCTAAATTCAAAAATTGATAAGCATTGCTTACGATGACTCTGTGTAAAGGTGCATGACTGGTGTTGCATAAAACTGAAGTATCATCTGGTCTTGTTTATTGGATAATTTGTGGTTTCTTATGCAAAACATGCCTTTGTACGCGTCCACATGCAGAAAGTTTAAAATTTGATTATTGGACTGCATTAAGATCAATTCAGTTCAGTCTAATTTTAAGCTGAATCTAACATCCAAACACATAACTCTTAAATTACTAAATTCATCTTAACTCACTATTATTGATAAAGAACTGAAGTCAGGTCAACTCAACATCCAAACGTAACCTAAAAAGTGAAGGCTCACTTTGAATTAGGATTTATGTGTTTCCTAGGCGGAGAATCTTATGGTCGAAAGGGGAGAAAACAAAGAGGTATCTCTTTTTGCTCAGATGTATGGTTGACCTGGAGTCATTATTCATGCTTCTAATCACTTACTAAATTTTGATGATTATCCTCAGTACCTCCCAATCGAAGGTTTCGCTGCATTCAATAAGGTGACTGCTGAGTTATTATTTGGAGCAGACAACCCTGTAATAAAACAAAAGAGAGTACGTGGGAATTCAAATGCCTGATTTTTTCAAAGACCGATATTGTTTCTTTCTTCTTTTGTATCTATATATAAAAAAAATACCTTTATATTATTCCTTCCAGGTTGCCACCGTTCAAGGTCTTTCAGGAACTGGTTCTCTTCGATTAGCTGCTGCTTTAATTGAACGATATTTTCTTGGGGCTAAAGTTCTGATATCATCTCCCACTTGGGGTGTGTATTGCCATTCACTTGAACCTGTATGTGAAATTTGTCTTAACAATAAGTACTGGATTTTCACGGCCAACAAAATTGTCGTGCAGGTAATCACAAGAATATTTTCAACGATGCTAGAGTTCCATGGTCTGGATACCGATACTATGATCCAAAAACAGTTGGTTTGGACTTTGAGGGGATGGTAGCCGATATAAAGGTTCCAACTTGGTGTAATTGTGCTTTTTATGTTGTTTTTTTATTTTTTTGAGATTTTATGTGGTGTTACCAGCTTTCATCTTAATATCCATGTTTCAATTCAATGTTGGTTCTTTGCACTTTCAGCTGAAATATCCATTTAATTGTAATTTTTATCATAATCGGAGAACAACGTGTGTACACTTATTATGTGAAAATTCTTTAGTAATTTAGACATATAGACTCGTAAAACTTTGTACTTATGATTTATTTGCCATAAAATTCTCAATTCCAGTCTAAATTGGCTTCTATTAACCCATTTACCAATAATTAATCTGTTCTTTATTCAGGCTGCCCCTGAAGGGTCTTTTGTGTTACTTCATGGCTGTGCTCACAACCCAACTGGCATTGATCCAACCCCTGAACAGTGGGAAAAGATTGTTGATATCATTCAAGAGAAGAACCATATACCATTTTTTGACGTTGCATACCAGGTATGATTGCAGAATTCGTTTATATTTGTCTAAATTGTGATTTTTTATACCCAGGCTTTTGGAAAAAGCAAAGTTTTTCAAATTTTGTTGATATATATTGGAACGCTTTGTCTTCCAGAGAATCATGTAGATTTTTGTTTAATCGAGAATTATCTGCATAGTGTGTTCAAATATGTACGTATAAATGCTTCAGGGATTTGCTAGTGGAAGCCTTGATATAGATGCAGCATCTGTGAGATTATTTGCTGCACGGGGTTTGGAGCTTCTGGTTGCCCAATCATATAGTAAAAATCTGGGCCTTTATTCAGAAAGGATTGGAGCAATCAATGTTGTCTGTCATCAGCAGATGCTGCAGCAAGGTATGGTGAACCCAATATCCTATGATCTGCTCACTTTCTGGTCTATGGTTAAATCATCATTCCCACAAAATATGTTCATAATGAGATGAAAAAACTTACAACCGTATTAAAAGGTCACCTATTAAATAAGTTTCCGTGTCTGCAACTGCACTTACATTCAGGCATCGTCTATGCATCTCCATTTGGATATTTGAGATCAGTGTCAAAAAACTTGAAGGTGATTTGAGCCTGAAAACTCCCCAAAATCTGCAAGCAGAGGCATTTCCCGAGTCTGTGCATGCATTTGAAAGATGAAATAGAAAGTAATGAAGTATTGGGGGAAGATTTCCTCAATGATCTTAGCACACTCATCTCTCAACATTCATGAACTAAATATTTGGTTGGCAGTTGTCATGGCAAGGGTGTCTTTCACACCATCAGTTTTCCCCTTGTGTGTTTCTTAAAATAGTCAAGCATGATCAACCCAGAAGCTCCAGAAGTAGACATATTATTGAAACAGAAAGTATTCCCTGAGGTCCGCTTGATGGGTATATTTTTATATATTTTCAGGGTGAAAAGCCAACTGAAAAGGCTTGCTCGACCAATGTACTCCAATCCTCCTATTCATGGGGCCATGATTGTTGCCAATGTTGTTGGGGACCCAGCTCTCTTCAATGAATGGAAAGCAGAAATGGAAATCATGGCTGGAAGGATAAAGAACGTGCAACAGAAACTATATGATAGCCTCTCTGCAAAAGATAAGAGTGGGAAGGATTGGTCATTTATACTTGAGCAGATTGGCATGTTCTCATTCACGGGCCTGAACAAAGATCAGGTAATTGCCTCTTCTCAACTCCCATCAGAACATCCAAGTTTTATGCCCATAAGCTTTTGTTTCCCTGATCTTTTTTTTTTTTCTTTTTTCTTTTTTTTTGTCTTTTTTGACGTCGTGGATTCCCTGGTCTTGTTTTTAAATAGGATCATGCTACATATAATCTTGGAGCGTGCAGTTCCCGTGTACTCCCTTAAAAAAGGTGGAGGCCAGCATTAAACAATAATTTTTTCATGTGAATCACAGATTTACCCACTTTTTTCAAAGGGAGTACGCAAGGATTGCACACTCCATAACTGCAAATATCATTTCTCTTTTTATTAATATTAACTATTCAAATCTAATACAATTGTATATATTTCCCAAATTATGGGTATATACTTCTGCAACTTCTTTATATGCATTGCTTAATGCCTCACCCAGCATCAAGTTCAATTGGTTTTTTTTTTCCCTTTTAGACCAAAAGCTTTTGTTTCATCTTCATTGAGTACTAGCTTCCCTGTTAATTGTCATATATATTTTCGGAATTTATGACCATGGTCAACTGTTCACACATACCTGAAACCAGTTACAATATCCAAATACCTTGAAACTCTGTGTGGCTACTCTGAAAGTGCAGTTTGCAATACAATGGTGCACGGAACTGTTACTTGGTTTTATAATGTTGCATCTTCTTGTTGTGTGATCAAAGCGACAATATGACGACCAAGTGGCATGTATTCATGACAAAGGATGGAAGGATATCCTTGGCTGGATTATCTTCGGCCAAATGTGAGTACCTTGCGGATGCCATCATCGATTCATTCCACAATGTCCGTTGAAATTAATGGATACAGAGTTACATTTTTGGAGTACAATATGCAAACTAGTTACTGAGTATGAATTATAACAACGCATGTTGATTTTTGAAGTTCAAATTGAGGCCATTCCATAGTTGATAATTTCTAAATTCAAAAATTGATAAGCATTGCTTACGATGACTCTGTGTAAAGGTGCATGACTGGTGTTGCATAAAACTGAAGTATCATCTGGTCTTGTTTATTGGATGATATGTGGTTTCTTATGCAAAACATGCGTGCACAGGAATGCCTTTGCAATCGTCCACATGCAGAAAGTTTAAAATTTGGTTGTTGGACTACACCAAGATCAATTTAGTTCAGTCTAATTTTAAGCTGAATTTAACATCCAAACACACAACTCTTAAATTACTAAATTCATCTCAACTTACTATTATTGATAAAGAACTGAGGACAGGTCAACTCAACATTCAAACGTAGCCTAAAAAGTGAAGGCTCACTTTGAGTTAGGATTTATGTGTTCCAACAATGTTTTAGGCCAGGTAACTCACACTTTAACAATGCCACATGTTTTAGGCTAAAGAGAGTAAAACTATATTTAGAGTGTGTAAATTTACTATATTCTTTTATTACTATAAAAATCATTTTTTAATGTAAATCTCTTATTTATTTACTTTCATCTTAAAATTCTAGAAGTGTAAATATCATTTTTTTCATTTTTCTTTATTTTATTAGAGAGCAAAAGAATTGAGATTGGAGAGGGGTGGGAAGTCCCTTGCCATTGTTCAATTGCTTTCATGATTGGCACAAGTAGCATTGTTTTTCCTCACTCTCTTTTGTCGTTATTCTTTTGTTTGTCCCTTTGCATTGAGGCCGTACAATTAACTTCCGTCCAAAACATGCGGCCCTTTTTTTTAACTTTACGGTAGTCGCAAAGGGGTTGACTATCGTGCCGCATTGCTGTATTTAGGATGCCTTCGGATTATGGTACCCTACTTTGCTCTCTTTTTTTTTTTGGACTGTTTTCAAAATATGAGCAACCTTTTAAAAAAAAAAAAAAACCAAAACTGAGATGAAAACAAGAATTTACATTCTCGCAATATTATCATGAAAGACAAAAGGAGCTCCGGAGGTATTACCAATTTACCACTTGTAAAATTTTCAAAACATACACCAATAAATGGTGGGAAAAGGGTGAAGAATAGAATCATCAGCTGAACTATTCATCGTTCTCCTAGAGCACCAATTATATGCACTGGTAATTTTCAGGAACTCAAGAACTAGACGGCTTCAATTTACAAAATATGAAAAAAACCATTTAATTCTCTTCTGCTCCAAACCATTAATGCCTCTCGTTCAGCATCATGTGTATGTATCTATATCTATATATATATATATATGCGTGTAAAGGAGAGCAAGGTAATCGATGTAGATCTTTAATTTACGCAACCCTTGTAATAACGCAGCGGCAACGCTCTGTATCAGTGACCAGAAGAAAGCTGTGTGGAACCAGATGGTGGCGTTGCTTGTGCAACTCTGAGAGTGCCTCCAAGCTCAACGGGAACCAGAGGAACAAGAGAATGCAAGACATCTGTTATTAACGGGCGGTAGCTTGGTTCTGGTTGCACACATAGCACAGCTACAGCAGCAACCTACACAATCATTTGATAATATTGGGTGCAATCAGTTCAAAAAAAAAAAAAGAATGAATTTCTAAGACCCAAATATGGGAGCTGCGATCTGCCTAAGAAATCATTCATCCCGAGTCTCAAATTGCCACACAACCATTAAAACAAGACCAACCCAAAAGTTTGTTATGGTTAATCAGCTATTGATTGATTTGAAGGATCCCAAGTTGCACCCATTAGGAAAACTAAAAATGGTTAAACAATGTTGAATTACAAGAGTAAAGGTAGGGAATAATCACTTCACAAACCTGGCATAAGTGTTTAAGATCCATTGTATCTTTTATCGCGGGATCCACAATGTTTGGGAGTTTAGATCTGTCTGTGAGTTGGGGCATGGCCTGCATCCATAAATGGCTATGGTATTAAGTTCTGAGGTTCAAATGTTTTTTAATGGGATGCAAATAAAATAAAATAAAAAGACATTGTTTTAAGAGTGAGGCATTACCCATGTGACCATAGATTGACACTGAGCTGGAGCCAGTTTTTCCACAGGCCGTCTTCCCAATAGAAGCTCCAGAAGCACGACTCCAAAGGCATATACATCACTTTTATCCGTCAATTTACCTGGAAGATTAAAAATTCTTGAAATTGTTTCCTTTCAAGAATCCTAAATGTAAAAGAAAAAATCTAGTTGCAAGTACAACTGTGTACTAATATGTACTAATTTAATGTGAATGGTTAAAAAATAAACTTTATTAAAAACAATGCTAATTTAAATTTTAAATAAAAAGAAATTAGTATTTGCATTGGTACAAGCAAAGTCGCGTACTAATCTGCGTACCAATACTAATTTCTTTTTATTTAAAATTTAAATTAGCATTGTTTTTAATAAAGTTTATTTTTTAACCATTCACATTAAATTAGTACATATTAGTACACAGTTGTACTTGCAACTAGATTTTTTCTTTTACATTTAGGATTCTTGAAAGGAAACAATTTCAAGAATTTTTAATCTTCCAGGTAAATTGACGGATAAAAGTGATGTATATGCCTTTGGAGTCGTGCTTCTGGAGCTTCTATTGGGAAGACGGCCTGTGGAAAAACTGGCTCCAGCTCAGTGTCAATCTATGGTCACATGGGTAATGCCTCACTCTTAAAACAATGTCTTTTTATTTTATTTTATTTGCATCCCATTAAAAAACATTTGAACCTCAGAACTTAATACCATAGCCATTTATGGATGCAGGCCATGCCCCAACTCACAGACAGATCTAAACTCCCAAACATTGTGGATCCCGCGATAAAAGATACAATGGATCTNCTGATTTCTTTCTATTTAAAATTTAAATTAGCACTGTTTTTAATAAAATCTATTTTTTAACCACTCACATTAAATTAGTGCATTATTGGTACGCAGATTAGTACGCGACTTTGCTTCTACCAATGCAAAAACTAGATCAGCCTTAGATCGCACTTAGGTCATTAATGAAAAATTTTTCAGGGTTGTCTAGATAATGATTGATCCAGATGCACTACAGTAGTAGTACCCGTGCATGTGCTCAAGATAGCGTTAATCAAAAGACATAATGAGTTTAAACCTATATCAAAATCAGCACCGTCTCACAACATTATTACAGCGTCAGAGGTCCAAAACAATAGTCATATTACATTATGGAAGATAATTTAAATATATATATATATATATGGAGATATGGCAACCTGTCATATATACTTGAAGAATACCGTGAGCAATAATTATAATTTTAGTAGGCATACCATCTAAAAGATACTCTGGAGCCACGTAACCCAAGGTGCCTGAAAGCTTGATGTTGTTCTTGTTTTGGGCTGCATCGGTTACAGCAAGACCAAAATCCGAAAGCTGATTCCAGACAATACGTGTGTGTCAGGCAGTCAGAGAGAGAGAGTTAAATGGAAGACAATAAAAATGTATAATGGCAATATATTAAGACAAATTTCCGCAATTTTATAAAAGGAATCGAAGACTTCAACGATTTTCTCAAATATATTTTACCTTAGCATTGAAGTTGGAGTCCAGAAGTATGTTAGATGATTTCAGATCTCTATGGATCATTGATGGGTTGCAGTGCTCATGCAGATATTCTAACCCTCTGGTCAATATTTTCCAACATGTTAACATTGAAGTCCCAATAAAATGATTTTAAAAAATAAATAAATACTCTGATAAACAAGCTCACCTGGCTGCATCAAGAGCAATTTTCATCCGCCTATGCCAAGTTAATGCCGAACCACGAGAAGGTCCTATTTATCAATTAAATTTGGAAAATAAAGAAATTACCATTATTAAATTCAAATTCTTTTTTAAACTTCCATCTTCAGATGGTCAAAGCGGAGAAGAAGAAGATTTACCATGCAATTGAATTTCCAAAGACCCATTTTGCATCAATTCATAGACAATAAATCTAGTCTTGCAATGAATGCAGCATCCCAGTAGAGAAATTATATTTGGATGTTGAGTTTTGCTTAACAAATCAACCTCATTCTGCAAATCCAGATGATAATTTAAGATCGGAAGAATAGGGTCATAACAAATTCAAAGAGAAATGAACCCCATATGGTTTAAAAACAAAAATTACCTCGAATTCCCTCTCGGCGTCCTGAGTTTCACAGTTAAGTTTCTTCACTGCAACATTCAAGTTGTCATCCAATTGAGCCTTGTAAACACATCCAAATCCGCCCTCTCCCAAGACATTACTATCTCGAAAATAGTCGGTTGCTGTTTCAAGTTGCTTGTAGTCAATCATTGGAACAGATCCTTTCTTACCAACCACTTTTATGGAGTTGAATTTAGTAAAAAAGGGAGCTAAAGCAAGTCCCTTCTCAGCATCTTCGTATCCAAAACAAACCCAAAAACACAGAACGCAAGAAACAAAGAATCTCAGAACAAATATTATAGAAGCATGATATGAAGAGTCTCGGAGCACTATCATAAGTGATGCACATTTACCAAAACCCAATGATGGTTAAGTTGGGAAAGAAATTAGTTTTTGTCGCGTAAGGATGTACCTGAATTCAGAACACTTTTTCCATGGGATTTGTGAGAAAACTTCCTGTGATAAATCCACAAACATAACAAAGACAAAATGGTTGCAGCAAGGGTAGTGCAGGCAACAACGACTACTATTAGCATTTTCTTGTGTGTATACGTATGAGACTCCTCGATTCCCACTTGAATTCCTGGTTCGCATGAGGATTATAGATATATAGAAGTTAGCTCTAGCAAAACGGGAAAATCTCATCAATTATACGATTACCAAGTTTAGAGATACAATAAAAAAGGGCAAGATCAAAATCCACATCAGAAAATAATTGTTTAATCTTAACAATAAATGAATAGAATCGACAAAAAAAAATCATACGACAGCATCAGAGATACTATATTTTCGTCATTGTTTTTTAATTTGAATTTTCGAACTGAATTGGCCCACTACCCAACTAAAAACAAGTACCTGGACTCATGAATAGCACAACATTAGAGTACCTGGGGAGAAGGCAGCCATTGATGTGGAAATCGGAGAAACGGGCGAGACCACTGGCGAGGAAACAGAAGCTACTGGCGTGGCACCAACCCCAATGGGTTTACAAAGACTGAGAAATGGCAAAACCAAGAAAAGAAGAAGCTTCATTGTTGGCTGTTTCAATGTTAAAGTTTTTGTTAAGAAAAACTCTATATGGAGATGGAGATATGCAGAGGCCGGGTCTTGCGGTGTGAAAAAGGACAAGAGAGAAGAGGCTACGAAGGCTATGGAATATGGTTGGATGTTTAGTTTTGTTTTAAACTATTTTGTACTAATTTTCGTTCTTTCTTTTTCTCCAGGAACAGTCGGTCGCCGTCTCATCTCTATCTCGGCATCTGCGAAACCAATGACGCAAAAAGGAAGGAAAAGAATAGAAAGCGAGAGGAAAGGCAATTTATATGAGAAGTAGGGACAACTGCACGAAAATCATGTGGGCAGCCATGAAAGCAGAGTTGGTCCAAAAATATAAATCCAAAAAGCTGCAAATGCCTGTTTATGCTCTCTCCTTCAGGCCTCACTCTTGCCCATATACAGTCCACCACTATTGGACATTTGAATCTTCACTTTATTTTTATCCTTCATTTTAAAATCATGTTTCTGAAATTTGTATTTTTAATAGAATTATCCTGTTTATGCTCTCTATTTTTAGTTTTTTTTAATAAAATTATGTTTATGAAAATTCCAGGGAAAAAAAGTATTTATGAAAGGAAATTAAGAACAAAAAATCGTAAGTAGAAAATGCCTTTCTTATTTTTTTTTCTTAAATAAAATGAATGTTTTCTCTCTTTTTTTAACAAAGAAATTATCAGTCATTTCCATGTTTTAATTAAAAACCCGAATACTTTTCAATATCTTTAGCGAAGTGGGTCTTGTGGTCTTCAAACAAATTGAGACACCCTTTTTTCTCATATTTTTATATTTTTCTTACCGACCTAACCCTCTCCACTATCAATTTAATGAAAATAACACAAAAGGCCACCAATTTATCAGTCTTTTACAAAAAAAAAAAGTATATATATTTATATATGTATGCATATGATATCTTTCTCAATAATAATAATAACAACATTTAAGTCTTTATATTATTTAGTGCAAATTTCTATCATAAATATTATAAAATTCACATATTGCTTAAGAAAATTTATCTTCAAACCACGTAAAGGATTTATGACAGAAAATATTAAGAAATGCTGATCCCTTTCGTCCTTTTTACTTTACAGGGAACAAAAAATGGACTTATCACGTGTTAGGTGAGAGGACGCTATAAAACAGTTAGCCCACTGGCATTATAAAAATAAAATAAAATTCTTTTACTCTTCTGTTTAAACACATTTTTTTTAAATATTATTGATATTTCTTTTCATGAGGTCCCACGTCAGCACGTCATTAATTAATAAGAAGTGGTGTTTATAGTTTTAAAGTGTATAAATTTTACGTATTTTTAAAAATATAAATAAAAATTTAATAATAACTCTTATTTTTAAAATATAAGTACACAATATAAGATTACAGTAGAGGTAATATTACTCTTGCCCGTGACGAGGTACCCAAAATCATGGCGGGCCCACAGGTATTATATCATAATCAACGTTAGGGTCAAAGAGCCAAGGGTGGCTAGAGTGTCATTATCTGGGCATTATGATGAGTTCATATGCAGAAAATGGCATTTATTATAAGCCAAATCTACGTACTTATATTCCCGAAATTGCTCCTTTTAATTATTATAATTGTTTAGGATATTATATATATACATATATATATATATTTTTTAAGAAATATGGAGAAGCAATTATCTCTAGTCTTTAGATTGCCAATGTATGACACGATGATGTATTCTCTTCATGTATTTTTTAATCTATGCCGACAGAAATTATGTGATCTTAAATCCTTATTTAAAATATTATTATTATTATTATTATTTTCTCCGATATATAAGGAAATTAGAAATTGTGAATTCCTAAACATGCGGGCTACCATGATTTTATAGGCTGATTGCATCATTTGATTGATTCTTTAAGCTTTGTTTATGATATTTACAGCTATTTATCATGTTGGGCATTAGTTCTTGATCCTTGTTGATAAACGTCATATCTTCCTAAATCATTGATCAACCTCGCAATTAAAGCCGTGTGATTCGCGAGAGATCCCAATCCATTCCCCCTTTACAAATGTATACATAATTTACATTATTGCTGTAGTACGATTTAATTGCTTTTATTACAAATCAAATATTGTCACATTGACAATGTAGAATGTGTGTCGAATTTGTAAAGTGTCATAAAAGTTTTAACAGCCTCGCGCTCTGTCTCAAACCATTTACATAATGTTTGCGTGGCTCTAATGTAAAAGTTTGTCAAAGTTATTCTATTTTCAAGTATGTACGTAGAACACGTTATTCATATAATTTAAATGAAAATTTTTTATCTGTAAGATCTAGATTTTAAAATTTATATTTCAAATCAAATTTATTATTTTTTACATTATCGTCTCATGATGTGACGTTAGATAATTAGAGACTATTTATTATTTTTGACTTGTGAATCTATCATCTAATGTCATATCATAAGATGATGAGAAAATAAATAATGAATAGATTTTTTTCTTTCCAAAAAGAACATTGTAACAAGTGAATGCAATTAGTAATTAGGAGGTGGCTTCTTGCACTTCATTGGAAAACTTGGAGACGCGAAAATGGTTATGTTAGGTAGCAATTCTTTAGGCAGATGATGGGTATAAAATTATCGCAAATAGAGTAGAGTAGTTAGACAACTTAGACTTGAGGCCAGTTTGTCTGGAATTTGATAGACCCATTTTATCTGAGTTTTGGATGAAAGCTCAAGCCCGCAAGTTTAGATAATGGGCCCACGCGGGTCGGCTTACATCATAGTCCATAGTCGAACAAGTTAACAACTAATCACAACAACATTAAAGCATTTTCCTTACGTTTCAGCTAGGCAGAAAAATAATGAAAAAAACAAAAGAGCATCATTTTTTTTTATCCAATCATATCAAATTATTCATACATTCATATGGTCTGGTCTGCACTTTCGGATGTCAGAGGTAGTGGATCCCAGCATAGGCCTTAGTTTGGCCCATTTCGTTTGTTTTTGCAGGTGAGTTGAAATTAAAATTTAAAATTAAATAAAATATTATAAAAATATATATTTTTTAATATTATTATATTTTAAAATTTATAAAAATTAAATTAGTTAATTTATCTCATATAAAAATTTTAAAATATTATAATAATAAAATGAGATAAACTAATAGAAATTATAAAAACAAACGAAACCTTAGATTAGGCTATAGTACACATTTTACCACGCTAATGATTTATTAAAAAGAGGCCAAAAAAAAAAGAGAAAAAAAATATAAATGACAATCGATGGGATGGTTTAGCCATCAAGTGAGACTGGGCTCGTAGCCTCGCGGCCGTTAGCTTTGGACTTTTATTGATGCCCAGAACTCAACTCGTATTTTGTTTTGTATATATTATTTTATTTTTCTTATGTTTTCTTTTAAAATTATATTCTTAAATATGATAAATCACACTTAATAAATTATTTATACGATATAACTTATTTTAATATTTAAATTAAATATTATTAAGTTACTTAAATGATATATTTTACGCATCAATTTGTAAATATAATAACTATATAATATATTTCAAATATGCTAAAAGTGTCTCATCTTTCCCACAACTATATAATTTTATTTATAAATAAATATTTCGAATTTTGTTACACATGAGTTCACACATATTTTTTTTATTTTTTTAAGTTTATTTATTTTAAATTTCTTAAATTCTTCTATTCATTATCTATATATCAAATATTTAATAAAAAAAATTTTAAAAATGTAATATGTGAGTTTATATTTAAAAATTTTCAATTATTTCCTATAGATTTATCATTTATCATAAGATTACATAATATCTGTTTTTGTGAATTAAAATTGAAAATAGAAAAACTTTTTCTTTTCCTTTTTTAAAGAAAGTGAAAAACTTTTAAAAGTTCTATACAACCAACCGTGTATTAGTTGACGCGTGCCAACTAAGTTATGCAAAAGGTTTGTCAAACAGTGAAAGGAAAAGACGGCCCAGCCGAACCTCCCAGATGGAAGTCGCTATCGACGGCTACGTCAGCCAAATCGGAGAAAGACACGTGTACCTTTTATTCGCTCACAGCTGTAGGCTACTATATCTGCCCCTCGGTTCGGGATTAACTACAACACGTACCCTCGAAGCGTTGGATGTTGACTGAGACAGACGAAACCTCCTACTCCTCCTCTTGAATGCGTGTTTTTCCAATCAAAGACCAGGGTCAACTTTTCAAATCGCGTCGGCCCTTGAGATTTGTGCATAAATTAGAGGAAGGAAGGACTGATAATAATGTGAAGGACCTTTGACTATCATATTTTTTTAACAAATATTTGCAATAATCAAATATAGTATAAATTTGGAGGAGTAATTAGTTTATATGAATGTAAATATTTTTTTTTAATTGAATGCATTATTATGTTAAGCAAACGAACGTACAAAATTAATTGTATTAAATAAATAGATTGATGTCTATTTACTTCTCATTCTATTAGTATTTCTTTTCTTATTCTAGACACTGCCATCCTTACTCGCACTTGATAACATAACATAATGTAAATAATTACTATTTAAATAATAAAAATTTTATATACAATTATTTTTACATATTTTCTATTAATGTGATTAATTACGTCATTTTTTAATATAAAATAGTTGTTTTAACCAATCACATCATTAAAATACATAAAAAATATATAAAAGTGACTGTATATAACAAATTTTTTTAAATAATAAGTATTGTTACACGTACATATAATTTTATATACAATACTATATAAACCATGCAACAATTTGATTTTATCAGTATTTTCTTTCTTATTTAAATTTTAAATTTTAGAATTTTTACCATTTTTACTATCTATTGTAACTATAAAATATCATTTTTTTTAAACAATTGATAGAATAAAATGTTTAAAATGTTCAAAATATGATTCGAGATAAGGAATTTAGTTTTATTTTTTATTTTTAATTTTGACATAAATGATTTGGTCAGAACGATGATAACTAGAAGTCTAAACTAATGGAAAGTTTATCGCACCGCTTACATATTTTCAACGTGATGGCAACTTGGTAATTGTGTGGAAGAGAAAGGGATAATAATTAAACTCGTAGATAATTATGCCAGCTGAAGGGTTTGCAACCACGTCAGATAACGAGCATTTCACAGCAGTGTTAGGTTTGGCCTTTTCCTCTTCCTATCACAAAAACAGAAACAAAAACGGTGTGGCCCTTCTGGTCCTTTACAGCAAACGCGCCTCAAGTGCGTGACAATATATATTTATTATATATAATTTTATCATTAAATTATACACTTCATCATTTATTTTCAAAAATTAAAAATTAAATAAAAAAATTGATAATTACTTAACTCCTTGTTTTTGAAAAGAAATCTTTATCATGATATATTATAAATAAAAGATTATTATTTATTATTCTCACACTATATATTATTATTAATATATGTATTTAAATATAATAATAATAAAATAAATTATTTATTAACATATAGCGCAGAAAAGATAAATAAAATTTAAATAAATATTTTTTATGTAGGCATAAGGAACGAGAAGATAAGAAGAAATGATGAGTGATTAGATGGGGCGTTTGATACACGGTTACCTGTTGTGAGTGGTTTTACTAATTAAGCATCTATGGAATTGGCCATAGTTGTTTTTTGGCCTTCGGGACACCCTTATAAGTAACCGCTGCTCCTCCTCGACCAAACACATTGAGGTTCATCTGCAAAAGCATTTCTTCTCTTCTCCTTCTCCTCCTCTCCTCTTGACCTCTTCTGTCTTTCTCTGGAAATAGAGAATTTCCCGCTCGAATTCCCCTCTCCGATAGAAATATAAAATTTGCCGTCCTTCTACAAATTTTCTCACTTGAAATTTCAGAATAGTTTTTCCCTTCATACGAAATTTCTTTCCTTTTGTAAGAACCTACCCTTCTGTTATCTGTATCTTCAATTTCATATCTGCTTTCAGTATAATGGGTGGTGTGGCTGTTCTAAACCCTCAAGATTGTCTAGAACAGCCTTTCTCTCGGAAGACCCTAATCTCTCCGACTCACATGAAGAAGCCACGAAACCCTAACTATAACCCTAACCCTAACCCGAACCGGGCTAACCGCATGCAACCCGACCGTAGGAAAAGGAGCCCTACGCCGCCTAGCACCGCCATCCTGGGTCCTGCTCCGAGACGATCCGTGACCCAGCAAGCGCTCTCCTCCAAGAGCTTCATCATGGGTCAGGTCAAGATCCTTAAACGCGGTGAGAAGCTGAACGACACGGCGTCTGAGAAGGAGAACCTTGGAGTGCCGGATCTGGGATCGACGGAGCGGCTGGGTCTGGAACCTTGCTCGGTGCCGTCTCGGATCAAACTGTCGACCGCGTCGAACGGAGTCTCTGGGTTCTACGCCGGGTCCTCGGTGTTTGTTGCGTCACCGCCCCCTAGTTCGCTTCCCTTACCGGCTTTTTTCATGAAGAAGTGTGTTCCTGGAAAGAACGAAGATGTTGCGAGCGACTTGCGTAGGATTCTACGGCTCGATTTAGCATAACCTTGTCGTGGTAGGATGGTTCGGCAGTCTATAATCAACTTTGGATGTGGAATAGTTGTGGTTTTGGTTTATCCGATTCTCGATCTTCCCTTACATTTTATCGAGGCGAAGGTCGAGTTGACGACCCTAAAGCAATTATGGTATCAAGTAGTTTTAGATTGTTCTTTGAAAGAAATTTCTAGTCTAAATTATCATGTAAAGGATTAGTGTTTCATCGGGGTTTGTTGGTTTTGGGTGCTTGGATTTGGGTAGTTAGGTCGATGCGCGTGTTTTGTACCTACTTTTTACTTTCTGGTTTGGGTGGTGGTTCTTAGATTGTTGTTTAAGGTTCGAGCGTCTATTTTATAGGTTTGGTTTGTATTAAATTTCTGTTTGATGAATGAAAACGATCTGTTTATTTGTCTTGCAATTTGTAGTGGCGTGGTTTATGGGAATTTGTCCAATTCGAAAACCCAAAATTGCCCATACTCTGGGCGCTCATACTGGAAAGACTTCTGAAAATTTTCCGGAGCTTCATGTGGAGGAGCTCTCAACTATCGAATCGTGAAGACCAGACCACCAAAGGGATCTCGTTTAATTCCAATTTCAAATGGTGCTTTTGACGTAGGCACCGCCCTGTTTTACGGATGGAAAGTAGTTGGTGCTCATAAATATCTGACGCCACCGAGAGTCTATAAAGCTGTTGATTTAGCTCCCGGCCCAGTTATTTCATTAGTCGAGGCTTCGTCTTAGGGGCGGCATATGACCGGTTCCAATCAAGTGTCAACATGATTAATCAACTGTTTGTATCTGAGATGAATGTTCAATTTTGGGCTACGAAGGGAAGTGCAGAAAGCCTAAAGAATTGCATTTTGACACGGAGTTTCTTCGTTTGAGGAAACCCAAGTTGTATAATTTATACTCTCCACCTTGTCATCTAGCTCCATTTTTTGTGAAAAGACTTGCAATTTCCCGAACACTGTCCTCTTTTAAATGCACTTGCTATTGAATGCCAACATGAACGAATATTAGATGTTTTGATTTTTTTCGCTTGTCATGATTCAATCATCCGCCTCAATTGGAAATGGAGTTATCCTTTAGAGGCATGGTCCCACCCCCATAAGGAGTAGATGAATTCCATAGGTGGCCTCAATAATTATGGGTTTTTTTCTTTTTTTTTTTAATTGAGCAAAATAGGCAATACTTATGGTTTGGAACTGCAGTGTTCAGTCCTTGTGTTACTTACTTGTCTTTGCAGCCAATGAATTGGTTTCACCTATACCATATTTACAAGAACTGAATTCCATGAGATCATTCACAACGGTTCCTTTTGTGGTAATGACTTGTGAAGAATATTTCCGAGTATGTGAATAGGAGAAGTTCACTGGATTTCCCGACTTGAAGATCAATCTTCTTCTAAGACACGTCAACAGAATGGAGCAGAGTACAACCAGATGGTAAAGGTCATTATGATTCAATGCTCGAATCCAATGATGCAAAGCAAAACCAGAGAGGGCTTGTTATTTCCATCAAATTAGCTTTAATAATTCTAAGATAAGATAAGCTGTCCCCTCTACTCTCTATGTTGCACCTGATTGCCCACTTTCTCTATGGACCGTGGCTCGGCTACCACTCCACTACTTGGGCTCCAAGCTACTGCTCATCTCTTCCAACCAACCTCCCATTCCACCTACTAACAATAACCTTATAAGAATGTTTAATATGCATATAAATTTTATAAAAATAAATTTATAAGGTGAGGTTTTTGATAATGAGTTGAGATATGATAAATTGAGATCAAAGTAAAAAATTAAATAAAATATTGTTAAAAAATTATTTTTTAATATTATTATTATTTTAAAATTAAAAAAAAATTGTAATAATTATATGAGATAAGTTAAAACCATTTTTTTAATCCAAACTTAGACTAAATTAACACATTATAAAATATATTTAACGTCTCAACGTAAAAATTTGATAGTTTCATTTTTTCTATTTATTATGTTGCACACTATATTTGTTTTTTTTATTCCTGCTAAATTAATCAAATTTTTCTACCAAATATCATTACATCACGTATAATTAAGAGAAAAAACAAATAGAAAGATAAAAAATCATCTAATAACTACAATTTTTCTTTTGTAATATCTCTATATTACACCTGCACTTTTACTTTTTTGCAAGTTTGGTGTGCAATGTCACTCATTGTATGACTCTCATTGTATTCATAAAAGGAATTAAAATATAACTTATATATATATATAAAATAAAGTAATAATTTCCACAATTGCTAATGTTTCTCAATGGTAAATAGAGCACTGGTGTGGTAACTTTGCGTTTATAACTATTTTACCACTTTATAATAAAATAATATTTTTTTCTAAAATTAAACAGATTAAAAGTAAATATAAAGTCAAAGAAGATTTTTAAAAATTAATATTTTATTATTAAGTTAATAAAAATGGTAAAAAACTTATCTACTTAGGCATGGTTTAATAATGTAGATATCTCATCTCATATCATATAATTATTATAAAATTTTTAAATTTTTATATAAAATATAATTAATTAATTAATTATTTTTAAATTTAAAATAAAAATAATATTAAATTGTAATAATATTTTATTTAATTTTTAATTTTTATCTATAATTTTACGTAAACGAGATCTTAGTACTTTATCATTTTTGAATAAAAAAACCCTTACAAATATATCTATTTCTATTTTGTGTGTTTTCTTATTTTAAAAAAAAAGTCAGACTTAAGAGTTAGGACCCACTCCCACCCGAAACAACGAAGGGAAGACGAACATAAACGAATCAATGGAATACCGCACCACACATTAGACCACCCCTTCAAACCCACTATATATACCTTCCTCTTTCATTTTCTTTCCCTGTCTACTCTCTCTCTTTCTCCTCCGCCACCTCTCTCTCTCTGTCTCGATTAACTCATCCTTCTCAGAGGCGCATATAAACGATTCCTGCAGTTTTTCTCCACTTCTTTGCTGAATAGAACTAGGAGATGGCCCGTGACGAGTGGGTGAGCGTGGCCATGACGGACGATACGGTTGTGGCCGAGCTCCTCGTGCGGCTCAAGCAGTCTCAAGCGGCGTCATCTTCTCTCAAGTCTTGGACTAGAGCGGTCGTCCCGCTCCGGTGGGGACTGAGGCAGCCACGTTCGAGGTCTGTCTCGTTGAGATGCGATGCCGTTCCACCGATAAAAGAAGCTGACTCGACCAGAGGCAGCCCCACCACGCCTCTCTCTTGGAGCGGCGGTGCTTCCCCTTCTGCCACCGCTGACAGCTTCGAAGAGTCCAGCTTCCACGCCGGCTTTTCTTTCGCTGCCTTCAGATCCAAGGTTATCTCTCTTGTCTCTCCTCATTCTTCTCTTACTTTATCTTCAGCTTCTTTTTCCCACTGCTGTTCGCCTGATCTGTGCCATGTCATAGTTTATTTGTTTGAAAAAAACACCATTGGAGGTTGTTTTGATTTGCGTCTGAGGAGTGGTGGAGAATGGGGATGAGAAGGATCGGAGGTTGAGGTTGGGGTTTTTCGCGTGTCCGTCGATGAGACATTTATCGTCTGCGAAATTGCTTTTTAAGGTCATTTTACTATTTTGCCCCGTATTAACTGCCTTATTTACTCGGTGTAATTTGTTAGTTTCGAAACTGATTTCCTCTGCGAAAAAGAGGGAAAAGAGAAAGATAGAAACCGAATTTTGTTTTCCATTTGCCCATCTCGCTATCGGCGTCTTTCTTTTCATGACCAATAAAAACCTTCGTCACCGGGGACAAACCTGTCAATAATTGTTCTATAGTTTTTTTATTTTTTTGTTTGCTTAAAAAAATAGTAGTTGTTCGGAACAGCGGTGACTAATCGGCAAATGACACCCTTCGGAGTATGCACTCTCTGATGAGAGTATGTACTCTCTGATTTTATGTCGGAATTGCCCTTGGTATCTTACAGTACAGACGCTCACGTGAAGTCATGCAAACACGGACTCCGGTCACCTGTCATGTTGTTAGGTTTTTTGATATGACGAAAATATCCTTCGGAAAGTGCCAATAGATTCCGGTGGCGGAACGCAATCCTGGAAGGGACGGAATTTTGTCAGGAGGAGAAATGGACATAGTTATGATTTGTCCAGAGAAAAGAGGATTAGAGGAAGCTTCAATCTCAAGGCCTTTCGTCGTCCTTTATTTTTTGACGATAATACCACTGTGTGGGGGCCTTTAAATACGGGGGGGCGAGGACATTTCGGGGTCAACGTTTGTGTTTGGTGGGCCCTACTTATGGGAGTGGCCAGAGTGGGAAGGGTGCGCGGTTTGGTGCCTTTTTGTTAGTGCTTTTTGGTTACCGAATAATTCATCAACATTGCGGATATAATTCCGTGATAAGACGCTGTGAATATCGTTTTTCCCGAAATGGTGTCTACTCTCCATTCCCTCCTCATCACCTGTCCAATCAGTTTGAGGTGAAACACGCCAAACTCCTAATAACCTTGAGTTAAAAATTGTTTATCCCAGTTTAAAAGCATGGCCATCTGTAAAGTCATGCTAGTGCTGTGTGTAATATATCGTGCCGCTAGTTTTCAGGATTAGAAAGAACGAAAATATGTATTTTGTGGTTTTGAATCTTTGATGGGTCCCGTGAGAAATGGGAACGTACCTGACTTTTTGGAGGAGTTTGGTGCCGTCGTTGAGTGATAATCTGACGCCACTTGCTACGTTGTCTCTTTTGTTTGGGTCACTGTAATTCTCGTACCCATCTTTGTGTAACTCTGTTTTTTTCCCCACTTTTGTCGCGGGAAAAATTGTACGATTATGCTTATGTTGGCTTCACTGACGTGTGTTGCACGCATATTTTTCTTTTCAGGGTGTTGCTACAAGTGAATCCACCGCTACCAAGAGGTCAAGAAGAAAAAAGGTAAAAATCGATATTGTTATGTGAACTATTACAGCTGCGAAATATTCTCGCGAAACTTGAAATATTCTGATCCGAAAACTATTTGAAACTCAGACATTTGTTGAACTTAAGGAGGAGGAGAGTTCTCTGTTGAAGGAAAGAATAACTTTGAAAAAGGTGTGTTCTTGGTGTGCTTTTTACTGACTTTCTACTTTTTTGGTGCCCCACAATTTATTTGTTCTTTTAAATAATCTTTTACATTCCCTGAATAGGAGTTAGCAACACTACGTTCAACTTTTAAGGAACAGAGAGCCAGAAACGAGAGCTTGAAGAGAATAAAGGTGAACCGACTATTATATTTTAATCTTGTCCTTTGATTGTATCTGAAGATGTAATCACCTTACAAATTTGCCAACCAGTATTATACAGCAATATCACTAATGGAGTCTACATATTGCACTAAGCTCCTTCCAGTAATCTTGCGGTTCTTTCTTTGTTCATCTCTTCTGAAAAGAACATCTTTATGTTTTGCAGCTTGATTCGATCTTGCACTCAGCAAAAAATCTCAATGCAACTTGTGATGTGCTTGAGAAAACTGTTCTCAAAGAAACCTACCAGGGAGTAGCCTCCGTTACTGACCATAATTCTTTGAGCTTACCGGCAAACACCACAAGTGATGATAACCTGCAATCAGAACCTTGCAAGGCAGACAAGGCTGCTGCCCCGGCAAGGGATGGCGATTTCTTGTTGCCTGATCTAAATATGATGCCATACGAGGAAGATTCAAGTACTGAGACTTTATATGGGATGAGCTGAGGACCTCATGTTGACGGCTTTTCTTCTCCTCACCAAAGGACCTGGTTTCATCAGGCTATCAAATTCTGTTACATTGTCATGGCCAAGCACAGAACCTCGTGTAGATGTGACTGTATAAAAACTTCAGTGGAAGTTACCTATCAACTTTTCCATTCTCTCTTTCTTAAATGAGAAAGAAGTTGAAAGTTTAGGGAGAGGGATTTCAAGGGTATATTGCAGCAATTGTATTGATTGGGCTGCCAATATCCTCAATTGCAGCAACTTCTTTCTCCGGAAATTTGTCGATGGTAAACCAACCCTTTTCTCAATCCTTAAATCGTGTCATTCTTTCTGGTAACACCCAGTTGGACTCTACCTGTTGAAAGTATTCAAAGTCAACACTTACATTTTGGGTTTGTTAGTTGATGAAAAGCTTTTATTTTCAAGTAAATTGGACGCCATACATTTGTAGATTATGGAATAGGACGAGCCTCTACACGTAGCACCCGCGTTGAGCAGCTAAAAGGTTAGGGTGGCATCTCCCATGTTTAATTGAAATTTGATGAAATAGCAATTTTAACATACATATGGCAATTTTATGTTTGGGGACCCCCCATTTTTTAAGAATTGAAGTTCTCCAATTGAATACATGTTATATATTTTACTTCGTGTGGTAAATCCCAAATGGCACAAGCTTTGGATTACTTTAAAAAAGAGTATCTTTTTTATTTTTTTGATAGAAAACTTTAAAAAAGTGTATCGATTTCTGTAGTGGTAAGTTCCTGCACTCCTTAAAAGAGGTTAAGGAGTAGAGCATTTCTGGTTATATAAAATTCATGCTTTTGTAAAATTTAAAGGAAATAGCTCCAAATAGTCCATAATTATGTATTTTATCACTAATATCTAATTTACTACAATACCACCTCTACATCCATGGGACACTATGCGTACCTGTATAAATATTTAATTCATTTCTCTTTCTATTTTTTATTTTTTTTCATTTCTTTATCTACTTTCTACTTTATTTAAAATGAATTATATTTATTAAAAAGTATAATATTTAAATGATATAAAAAAAATTAAATAAATTAATATATGATATATTGTAAAAATCGATATATAAAATAAAAAAAATAAATTTTGATAATGTATTTTAAAGAATAGAACCATTAGGGATGTTCAAAGGATACACAGAAACTGTTGAGGAAGAGCATCAGGTTTGCTTCTATTTTAAATGTCGATTCTCCAACCAACTCTACATATCACGGCATGAAGGCAAAGGATTGGATCCCCTAAAAGTTGAAAAGAACTCTCTGGATTTTGTTGAGATATTTTAACATTTGTTAAGAATAATGATTTTTACTAGCCTCTCAAGTATACAAGTAGACTTGTGCAAGGTCTTTATATTTCAAAAAAGTAAAAAGAAAAAAAAAAGTAGACTTCACTATTCAAAAGTGTAAAAAAGTCCTTTTTTTCTGGTGAGATATACTTTTTTTTTTTTTTTTTAATAAAAAAGACTTACATAAAACTTGCACACCTAAAACTCTAGATAACCTTACCGTTTGTAAATCCTTTTCAATCTAAATAAAGCAAACCAATTTTCCTCAAAACTATAGAAAAACAATTGCAACCCAGAAACACTTTCTATCCGTTTATGATTTTTTACCGAGAAGAGGTTTTCGTATTGAAGACTATAGAAAAACATTGCATAGCATGCATACCCACAAGCGACAGTTTATTATGTAGATGGTTTCAGATTTTCTTCGACAAGTTCTATACACCGATACAAAACCATCTCGATCGGGTTTAGTTGACAGACCGTGTCAACAGCAAGTTGATCAGAATCATTCCTGTTCTCTGTCATTATGCCTGTCACCAGGGTTCGAAGAGGTAGAAACCATTCGTGGTATGCCTTGTGTAAATTATTCTGGGACAGCACTCCACTATAGTTGGTTTTTCCTGTTCCATTTCTCGCTCAAGTCAAATTTAAAACATATTCTCTTTTCCATTTTTTAATATTTAAAAAACATATAACTTAAATTACAGTCAATAAAAAGTAGAAGAGGCGAAGCCATAATGCATTGGAAGTATACCATATATATATCTATATATATATATATATATGTATATAAGAAAGTTTAAAAAGAAGGTTTTATTTAGTTTACGGTACAGAAGATAAATATTTATTATTTATAGGGGCATAATGTCGGTGTCCATTTTGATGTACTATTTCCATCATTTAACTTGTCATGTGTGTTCTTTTGCCACCACCCTAAGAAGAGCATGCATAAAAGGAGTACGAAAATGTATACAACAAAGAAGTATGCTAGTAAAACCTTTTTTTCCGTCTTGGCTTCTAACAAGATATTGGACAAAATAAGGAATTACCTGACGACTCTGTTATTAACACAAATCTGTACAAGTTCAGGGCAGACAGCACCTGTATAATGTTTGATCAATGAATAACTAATCAGTAATTTATTATACCATATAGTAATACAAACTCCAAGATAGGCAGAAATTTTCATTGCAAGGCCGAATCAAAATAAAATCTTCGAGCTGGTTTAATGGGGTGCCATTGCCCCACTCAGAGCTCCATTTTTAGGTAAGTAAAGCAGAAGGCTTTCCCTTTTTTTTTCTTTTTTTTTTTAAAGAAAGAAAGAAAGAATTCTACCCTCAAAAGCCCCCTTTTCAATTAACTAAAATTACCCCTACATAATTACTAAATTTTAGAAATTTATATATAAACTTATCACTTTATTGTCAACTTACATAATACCTTATCTTTTACTCTTCTTTTCCACCCTTGAACCAAACGAAGGGAGTGAGTATCACACTATCACTCCCCTCTCCATTTCGATTTGAGATTATTAAAACATCAAAACGAAGTGATAATCCTTCCCTCTCGTCTCCCGCAAGCCCCCAAACATACTGCAAGCCCACACACCCTGCACCAACTTTCTTCACACATCACATTCATATGGTTATCCCAGAAAAGGCCATGGTGTCCAATATAGAAAAATTAACATAAAAGGAAAACAAACATCTGAATACCATGGCAATCTGCTAAACAGCAAAGCATAGTGAAAGAACAAAATGATACCGACTCCACATGCGGCATGCACAAGCAAAATAGCATTTAAGCAAGAAAAAACAAGAAACCCAGAGGGGAAATAAAATTTCATTAGAAGGAATACCGCATCCCCATGCTCAGGAAGGGGTGGAGGGCCTCCCTTGGGTGGCCTCAGTACTAATTCCACTAGTTCAAGGACATTAGCATTCCACAACAAAGGACTCCAACATTCTTTATTTTCTGTTTGCTGGACTTCATCATTTATTGTCGATATTCTTTTGGTACTCTCTGCATGCATTTCCCCTTTAACAAGATCCAAAAGAATTGCAATCTACATATGGTTGTTATGACTGCATCAGTTAATGCAAAACAGATATAAAATGTTGCAGTTGATGGAAACGGACTTGAAACAATTTACCATGGAGGAAGAGTCGGTATTTGTAATCAAAGCTTTTAAAATTTCAAACCTATGAGAAGTTGGAATATCTGCAAGTACCTGGTTTTGAGCATCAACACAATCGGGTATTAACAATGCTTATAGAGAAGTCTATACAAACACTTGAAAAAATAAGGTAGAAAAGCTTTAGATAAAAAAAGAACGGTCACCCACTTCTGGAGAATGCAGCAAACAAATTTCTAGTAGAGTTACAACTTCAAGGCCATAAAAGATACAAATTCCCTACCCTTTTAAATGCATCAAAGGCAAGCTTCCTTAACACCGTATTTGGTGCATATATGAGTACCATTTTAATAGCCTGAAAAATGTAGTTTTGACCATCAGAGATTAGATGCATCAAAATTTATCCTTAATAAAAACAGGTTGGTTATGATGTATACTCAAAACATGAGACAGAGAGTACCTGCAAAGCAGTAAAAAGACTAGGCATATACAATGCGAAGTCAATATATTCATCATCAAGGTTCTGGGATACATTGCCATCAGTGATGCAAAGCAAGAAGTCGATGGCATGTTTCTTTAGATCCGATGGCAGACTGACAAAAGAGTATATGTGCTTTAGCATGCCGACTGTTTGCCACCTTCTTAACTGGTTACTTCGAAGTTCATCCTTGACAGTAGTCAAGTCCTCCTCAGCAGCCTGAGCAACTTCATCTGAGATATGGCCCCAAATAACTGCCCCAAGAAAGATAAATGGATGTCAGAGAAACATGAAATAATATCAAAATAAAACTCAATGGCAAAATAGAAAATAAAATCAGGGCATATGCAAATATGAACCTGAAAGAGATGCGCCGAGTTTGAGATCGGATAAACAACTCATATAATCAACTTCATCTTCCGCACCTTTTTAAACAGAAAAGGATGAAGTAAAATGAAAAAAAAAAAACTACCAACTATATGAGAGCGAAAAACAAATATATTAATTGAAAATGAAGTACCTCCTATAACAATGCTAGTCATTTTGTCAACATCATTCCCAGTTATTAAACCAAGGTATGATAGACCACAACAGGGAAAGAGGCGTGACAACTGCGACACCAAGTGCTGACAGCTTACTTTGTTGTGATTCAAGCTGATGGAAACAAGAGCCTGCACATCAAGGGTGTATTTTAAGACACATACAGGCAGATATAATAAACATCAGCAAACTGAACAAAAAAAACCACCAAGTTGGCGAAAAGAAGACCCACAAGCAAATGAAAGAAGAAAAGGCAATTGAATACAATCAAACAACACAATTCTTCAAGCTGTAACATAAATGAAAACATTTTACTATTCAAACTGGACGTTCAGTTCCATAGAGAAATTCTAACCATGCTTTCCAAGACATATAGACCAAGTAGAGCACAAAGTTTTTCATTTGATCTGCCCTCCTGTTGAACAGCACAGAAGGTCAGAATTCTGATGGAGAACTTATAAAGAGTCGCAAGAAATAGCTCAACAAAGCAGGAAATGTAATGAATGAAAATGTCACAGACCAACTTTGTGCAAACTGTATGTATAGAACTGGCAATGCCTACAGCTCTGTCAAACAAACCCTCACTTTCTGTATCCCCATCATCAGTCTCTGAGGTCACAACCTTTAAAACATTAACAATAACAGGCACTGCTACTTTTACTTGTTCATAGTGATGCCTCCGAATGGAAAGAATTACTGAAACCAAAAAGAGTATGCACAAACAACATTATCAGCCAACAGCAGGCAACAACGTAGCTTTCACAACATTCATACACACAAATCATAAGAACAGAACCACATTATACAAAAACGGAACTGCAAGAGAACCTTACGCGTTTATCATTCATCTTTAAATTAAACAGCAGAACACATTATTACTAATGTATCTTTGCTGTATTTCTAGATTATCAAGAATTAATGTATTGCCCAGGTCAAATCATATTGTATGTTTATCTTGTATCCATATTGGTGCTTCACAGGCTATATCTTTAATATATAAATTACAACTAAATTTGTAATAGATTTTTCAATGCTTTTCCACTAATCTTGATTTTGAAGCTCGATTTGAAGAACTACTAGATTTATCCTCACTGAAAACTAATTGTAAGTAATAATACTAAAAATAAGAAAATGATACAACAAATAGACACTACCAGTACTAACTCACATTGGAATAAGTCCATTCCACAGATGGCATGCCTCATCTAGTAATATGTAAATGAATCAATAAGACCATTGCTTTCACCTTACTTAAGGTAACAAATGTCAATCTCATTACCTTTTGAAAGACCACTTAGGAGAGGGCTAAAATAAGCAGAAGTCTTGACGATCTTAGCTAATGCCTGGTAGAATTAAAATCAGATGTCAGCAAAGAACCAGAACACCGAACAACAAATAGTTACAAGTAAATGTGGTAATGGATGTATTAGGCAACACTCCTTTTTTATAACTAATAAGTATACACACTCCTCGACGAGTATAAGCAATGAAAAATGTAGAAATGGCACAGCTAATGCACAAAATTGATGCAGTACACGTGAAAATATCAGTTAAAAACTGAGACCAAAATCTGAAGCAACATAGTGAAAGAAACAAAGCCCTCCCTTTTGTTCTGATGATGTCAAAATATATTGACAGTATCTAGGACTAGTCAACATTTCATTTTTGGATTATAAAATTTAGATGAAATTTTATAAGATAAGCCATCACCGATGAAAATACTTGTGATGTACACTGCCATCCACTCCCCCTTTTCAAGAAAACAAAATAGCAAGCCATGTATTCCTAACCAAACATCAAAATGGTATAAAGATTTGCGACTAATTGACTATATACACCTAAATAACATACCTCGCAAAGAATTGAAAGCATATCCCGTGGGCTACACATCGTTATTAATTGATTGATAACACTCTCAGCAATCTCCAAACATTCATCCGACACACTCGCAAACTTTGACACTGCCTTCGGCAACTCAAATGACAACGAATCGATAACTTCCTGGCACAGCATCATACAATTTATAAATTCGTCAAAAAATCAAAACATTATCGACAAACAATGGAGAGCGAAAAAATAAATAATAAGAGGAGAAAGAAGAATAAAACCTGGTCCAGTGAAGGAGAGCGCAGATATGCATAAACTTCGGAAAGAACTTCGAATGCATTGTATTTTGCATCCTCGTTGTCAGGATCTAATAAAGCGGCATCTGAGATTGTCTCGAGGAAGTTAACAAGCTCCGAGATCGAGTTTTCAGACTGGTGTGGATCTCCGGCTTCGATCAACTACAGTGTATAAAGAAAATATGATTTAGACATTAACACTCCGTTCGAGTCCTGTCAAAATAAAGTAAACAAAAGTTGTAATTATATACGTAAGTATTGTCTTGATTTTTTACCGATCGTATCAATGAAACACGAATAAACTAAACTAACACTGTCACGCGTTCTTTTATTTTGTTTTCCATTACCTTGCAATGATTTCTTAGTAAACAAGTATAAACACTTGGAAATTGCTACTTCCATTTCACCAGTATAAAAACGTAAAACTCGACTCAGCTGAACAATTATATCCGGCCTTTTCTTTTGTTCGATTTGGAATCAGAGATATTTAGAAGTTTTTTGAACTGTGCCATTTCAAAAGTCTTTACGGGAACGAAACAGATCTCCAGAAATCGAAGAGAGGAAAGCGGGGGCTCTTACTTTGGAGCATGAATTCAGGATTTCTCGAACATGAAGAGCAGCGGAGGGGCGGTGATTGTCTGCACTTGCCACTGACATGGCGCTGCTGCAACAATGGAACTTAAAATCTGACAACTCGAGCGAATCCTCTGGAATTCCTTCGATTAAGGTAAAAACCGTAGCCCCTGCAATTGGAAGTTTCAGCTTGAAATGATTCAAAGCCCCAGAATTGCTCGTGAACGGTGAACTTTTCGAGAAGAGGCGAGACAAGGCGGGGGACGGATTTTGAGTTTTGATCCCTTGAAATTGGCAAATTGCGTCGAACCGGTTGTTTTGCTTGCAGTACAACTGAACCCGAACGTAATATATAATTAAAAAATAGTGTAATTTGAAAGATGTACCCACATTATTTATTTACGTAATTCGATTTATGAGATTTAAATTTTAATTATTTTAATACAAAAATAATGAAAGGTTACTTCTATAATTTCAAAATACTTTTTTAAATATTAAATGTATATGTTAGTAGATTTTATAGAATTGATAGACATAATTAGAAGTTATTTGATAAAATACTTTTTTAGGTGCATTTTATATTTTAAGTGAATACCTTTTAAAAACAGTTCACATAAAAAGTTACTTAAGCTGCATCACATTAAATTGAGGTTTACAAAATTCAAGATAAAAATTTAGGTTTACATGTCATTTTTTTTTTTAAAAGCTAAATACATTATTTAGTTACAAGAGAAGTATTATTTATTGTGAAATGATAAATTTACATCTCTTTTGCTATCCTTAGTAAAAGGAAAGATAGTTGTGTAAAAAATCGAGATTATTTTTATGACAGAAATGCTACAATTATAATAATGTTTTATAAATAAATTTATAAATTAATATGACTTTAGTTAATACGTTATATCTATTTTACAATAAAATTAATTTTATAATCTAACATATAACATCAAATTACTTCAATTTATATATTTGTTTTAATAAAATTTATCTGCACTTAAAATATTTCTCTCTATCAAAAGGCATACATACAAATATGTTGGTTTAAACTAAAATCAAAAGATGATATTTAGAAAAATAAAAAATAAAATCTCTGTTTTGATACAATAATTATTTCATCTCATCATTACAAATTTTCACTCAAAATATAATAAAAAATTCAAGTTTTTCAAATCTCCAAATAATATTATTAAAAAAATAATATTATAATAATTTTTTAAAAAATTTTTTTAACTTTTATCTTGGATCATCTTATATTAACTCGTTATCTAAATCATAACTAAAAAACCAATCCAAAATCACGTTGAGCATGTGACCAAATTTACGGATTGAGATAAATTTAACCCAAGAGTAGAGCTGTAAATTGATTCGGTTCGAACCGTATTGAACATCTATAGGGACTAGACCAAATCAGTAGCTATCCGACTCATTGGTGTGGCCTAATTATTTTATTATTTTTTCAAATAAATTAGTAAAAAAAATATTTAAATGATTAGATTAAAATTAAGTGAATTATTAATGTGGAATATGTAACTAACTTATTAAAAAATATTTTACTATAATTATATTTATGATGTTGATAGTTACTACTTACTAATTTAGATTTTACTCTTCAGAGCATTAATAGTGGACTAGCTAAAGTTAAATTTTAGTCAAAAAATAATTAAAATGTCAAATAAAGTGCAGGAGTGGGCTCAATATATGAATAATATTTTTAACTTCCGATCATATGGCTAGTTAAATTTGTTGAGCTAAAGGGATTGGCCAAATATTATTTTTAGACTAAAAAATGATATTTCTAAATGCCAACATCAGGATTCGGTTTGATTTTCTTTTACCACTTCTTTATTTGATTGCTGAATAAGATATCGGTGTGATTTTTTTGTTAGCAGGCTGCAATTTTTTTCTTTTGGTGGGCTGCAATTTTATTTTCTTGATTCTATGCGATTTTGTTTGCAATTTGTTTATTAGTATTTTCCGTATCAAACTATTAACCCTTGCAAACATCATTTGATTTTGTCTCTTTCTAATTTGATGTAATCACCATGGAGCAATTGTAGCTATTAAAATAATGAAAAGTTAAAAATTAATATTTTAATAGAATAATGAAAGATTTGTTGAGTCTATTATTTAGTATAGTCAAGAGTAATTAGCTAAAATTTGTAAAAATTAAATTTCTAGCTAAATTTTAGCCAAAATTTATTGAGGCCACTTCTAATGCTCTTAGCATGCATAATTATTTATAATGTCGGATATTTTATATATAGTTAATGAATATAAAATAATTTTATTATATATAGATTATTCATGTTTGCTTGTAACTTAGGTATTTAAAAAAAAATTACCTAATTATTTTAATTAAGTGTAAATAGTAGAGTATGTATGATGTATAATGTATTAACTATTTACATATAATGATATAAATAATCACATGATTTATGATTTATTATTAATTGATAGCATATATTATTTTATATTTTATATGGCTAATGATAGTAAATAAAATGAAAATTAGATCATTAACTTATATAATTATTATATAAAAATAATGTATTAAATTATCAAAAATACTTTTAAATAATATATAGGAGTTCGGTTTGATTTGATCCGATTTAGTCTAAAATTTGTAAACCTTTGAAACTGAGACCAACAGGTCCATGGTCGGTTTTGTTGGTCCGAATCAAATTGTTTACATATAAGGGTAGCAAATCGTGATTTCAGGTCGTATCAAGTTATGAATATTTGATTATATAGGTCAATCAAAACTCAACCCGTTAAGTTAAACTTGTCAAACTTTTAAATCCTAACCCAACTCATTTAGATAACTGGTCATGTCATATCACCCGTTTTGACTCGTTTAATAATTAATTATAAATATGTTAATACGATACGACTCATTTAAACTTGTTTATTTCATATAAATGGGTTAAACTAAAAATACACAAGTCATTTGACCTGATTAATATAATTTTACATAAAAGTTAACATCTCTATTTATTAATAACTAAATTATCTTAAAAAATATTTTTCAAATTTTAACGTATGATAAAATCAATATTACAAATTATACATTAACAAATATAAGCATAAGTATACAATTATAATATCAAAAATAAAAAATAAAAATATAAGCGTATTGAGAAATTAATATTATAATTTAATAATAATAAAATTGTAATATTTAAAATAAGTTTTAAACGAGTTAAAATAGATTAATTTCGTATTAAATAGATTGATGCATTTATAAATCGATTTTTAATAAATTAATTTGTTTTAACCAGAACCGTTAAAATCAAATCCAAAAATTTGATATCGTATTTGTATTGAGTTAACCGTATTACCGCCCTTGTTTACAGCCCTACCCGGCAGGTGAGTTGATCAGAATCTCACCTCAAGCCTCAATGCCTCTCCAGTTCCCCTTTGCTCATTGCTTTGTAAATAGCTCACCCCTCTCTGTGTGTGTGTGTGTGTGTGTTAAGTGACACTCTGGAATGTCGTCGATCCGAATGGTCTCGATCTGATACACCCATTCCCACAACTAAACCCCCGTTGTCTCTGATCTGGAAATGGAGCCGGACGTCAGCATCGAGACCTCCTGCATGATCCGAATTGCGGTCCTGCCGATTGGAACGGTCCCGCCGAATCTACTGCGGGAGTACTGGTCGATGCTGCTCCGCCACCAGACCATCCCGCTCTCGGCGATTAGCTCTTTCTACACGGAACACCAGAAGTCCCCCTTTGCCCACCAGCCCTGGGATTCCGGTAGCCTCCGGTTGAAGTTCGTTCTCGGTGGGTCACCACCCAGCCCTTGGGAGGACTTCCAGTCCAACCGCAAGATCCTCGCCGTCATCGGAGTCTGTCACTGCCCTTCCTCCCCCGATCTCGACTCCGTCATCGACCTTTTCAACTCCGCTTGCAAGGCTTACTCCTCCGCACTCGTCCACAGCTGCTTCGCTTTTTGCCCCGGCGATTCGCAGGTGCGTGCGCTTTTGCAGTTCTCGTGGCAGCGTAATTGGGAAAATAAGCAATCAAAGTTTTGTTTTTGTTATTGTTTGATTTTATATTAAGTTGGCGAAGTCAATCAAAATCGTGCGAGCAATGCTAAGTTTATGTCTCCTTTCAGCTGGAGGATGGCAGCAAAAAGGGTGGTAACTTGAGGTTGTTTCCTCCTGCCGATCTTCAAACTCAAGAGTTCCACTTGCAGACGATGATGCAAGACATTGCTGCCTCATTGTTGATGGAATTTGAAAAATGGGTTCTTAAGGCTGAATCTGCTGGAACTATACTGAAGACGCCATTAGATTCTCAAGCCACTCTCAGCTCAGAGGAGGTTTATGTTTAGGTGTCCTATAGGAATTTGAATAGTTAGATGTTCTCTCGAAGCTTCAACAAATTGTGAGATCCTGAAATTTTCTTTATGTTGCAACTAATTTTGTATTTTTAAAAAATGCAGGTTATCAAGGCCAAAAGGCGAAGGCTCGCCCGGGCACAAAAGACAATAGGTGACTATTGTTTGTTGGCAGGATCACCTGTAGATGCCAATGCCCACTATCATACTGCCCTAGAACTTGCAAGGTCGACTGGTGATTACTTTTGGTATGCCGGGGCATTGGAGGGTAGCGTTTGTGCGTTACTGGTATGATTTTTTAGCAAAAAATATATTATATGTATTTTTTTCATCTTCCACTTTCCTTCTAATGAATAATTAGTTCGTATCTAGTGATTTTCTCCCTTTTTGTGTATGGCATGTCGAACATGACCAGACGCCATGATAATAATCATTTACATCTGACGCCTATACTGAAAACTAACAATAGGATCCAGTCGTTATTACGGATAATCCCTTTTCATTACTGAACTAAGTATCTAGTTGTACAGAAAGAGCTCTATTCCAAGATCTTTTACACCGCAAAGAACTCAAAACAATTGTTATGGATATGTCTAATGTACAGATTTTTCATAAAGAAATTGATCTCTCTTAAGAAAAAAAGGATTTCTCATAGAGCACATAAATTTATTTATCTTTATGCATAGATCTTAATAAACTCTGATATTGTATGGTCATTGAGATGTGTTCTAATCCACTGGGACCGTATAACATCATGTTGGGAGTAATAATTGGGTGGCGACTTTCACTTTTCTGGAAAAGTGTCACAGAGGTAATTCTTGCATGGAAATTTTAAAAAGCCAAAATTTCATGGATTGGCTCAATCTGGTTATAAATTCAGATTTTGGTGATAACGATAGTTGGAAGCTGGTTATTGCGTTGTGAATGTGTTGGGAATCTTTGAGAATTGCTTGATGGCTTTCAGCAAACTTTAGGGCTAGAACACTGCATAATTGATTTGGTTGTCATCAATTTTTGGGGATAGTTTTGAACAGCATCAATTCATCAACAGACACTGTCCACTCTTATCCCGACAAAACAGTTTGATGCAGTTCAGTAGTTCTTGAGCATCCTTATGTTTAGTCAGAATAAAAATTTTAGCTGTCCAGAATGCAGTGAACAGTCATTATAAATGTCAAATATCTGATTTCTTGAGTTTTACTAAGGTTCTCTCTTGATTGGTATTAGATCCTTGCTTGCAGAACTTGTGCACTTCTATGCCCTTGCTTCACGTATCAATTGTTTCTTTAGAGTTATTTCTTTATTTATGTATTTTTCCTTTTAACAGATAGATCGCATGGGCCTAAAGGATCCCAGTTTGGAGGATGGAGTTAGATATCAGTACAATAGTGCCATTGCGCATTACAGGAAATCCTTTATACAAGACAATGCTCAGAGGTAGTTGATGCTTATTTCAATTTTTTTTTTTTTTTTGGTGATGCACCCATCTTTTTAGGAACAAGTCCAGGACTACAATTCTCCCCAAAACATTACTTCAGTGTTTTGCATAGATCACTTACAAACTCTTTCATTTATTACATCTATTTTTATGGCAGATTTCCCTTGTGATAGATTCTGTATGTCTTGCCTTTGCTTTGTTCCTTTTATTTGCCAAGCTTTTGTGTTGCTCACAAAAATGAAAGAAAAAAAGAAATAAGATTAAGTTGTCTGCAATCAAATTTGAATTGGTGAAGTTTAAGTAGAATGTACACCCTAATTTGCTAGGTTCTATACAGTAATGGTGATGTGGTGTATGCTATGTTCAACAACACCCTAAGATCTGGTTTCAATGATAATCAGAGTTCTTATAAAATAGATAGTTAATGAAATAGAATTACACCCCCAAAACTCTATCTATTTTAATGAAATATAATTTATTTATTTTGATAAGTAATAAAAGGTTTTATTCTCAAGAAATAGGCATAAGCCCAAGTACACAGGACGTATACAAAGGAAATACGTACTACTTTCCAAAAACGAAAGGAAAACTTTTTTGATTGGCACCGAGTGTCCAAGAACAGTATCCCAACTAATCCTGGGGGTGCATAGTCCCTCGGCAATGAGTTTCCCGCAAGTGCACTTCGGGTAATTCAAAGGGAAAACCCCTTAGTTCAATGGCCCCTAGAGATTGTTTGCACTCAAGGGGATTTGAACCTTAGACTTGGAGGGAGCATTCCCCAAGGCTAAGGCCTTTATCACTTGAGCCAATTCCTAGGGGTTAAAAAACAAAAGGAAAACTAAAACAGATTCTGGAAATTATCTTCCATTACAAAAGTTTTAGCCCACAAACTCAAAGTACTAAAGAAAAAATCCCTAAGTTCTTCCAATGAACGTTCTTTGTATTGGAAGCATCTTCCATTCCTTTCAAGCCATAGGCACCACACAAGACAAGAAGGAATCATCTTCCAAACATGAACAACATTTTTGCTACCCTTCAATCCCTTCCATCCTGCCAATAAATCCTCTACTTCATTGGGCATCACCCAAAGTAAACCATCTTGATTCAAAACCTCATTCCATAAGAACTTGGTCACTTCACAATGAAGAAAGAGGTGATTAACAGATTCCCCATCCTTCTTGCACGTAACACACCAATCAGTAACATACCTCTCCTTCTAAGATTTTCAGTTGTCAACACTTTGCCCATGGATACCACCCAACAGAAAAAAGCAACCTTGGAAGGAACTTTCACTTTCTATATGTTTTTCCATGGAAATTCACAACTCTTGTGACTGGTTAATATTCTGTAAAAGAGGAGACTGAGAACTTAGAATTTCCTGCAGGAATCCACAGGACCACAGCATGCTGTCCTCCCTAGTCCCTACCATGCATCAACTTTGAACTGTAAAGTCTTTCCAGAAAAGCCTTAGCATCATCCACTTTCCAGTCATTAACATCCCTGATAAAGATGACATTCCACTGAATATTATTGTCAATGCAACAAAAAGAATTTCCTACAGCTGCATTTTAATCCCTTGCAATTCTGAAAAGAGAGGGAAAATCCAGCTTAAGTGAAGAATCCCCACACCACAAGTCATGCCAGAAAAGTATCCTCTTCCCATCTCCCACCTTCAATCTAATATGATTTGAAAATACCCCGAATAGATAAACTAAGGAAATATCGACTCATTGTGTTGGATGGGTGTTATATGTGCAAGAAAAGTGGGGGAGTCTGTAGATCACCTATTGTTGCATTGTGACGTGGCTATGAGTTTGTGGAATGATATCTTTACTAGAGTGAGGCTCCTTTGGGTGATGCCAAGAAGGGTTGTTGAATTTTTGGCCAGCTAGCAAGGCCTCTGGGGTAATTCTCAAATTGCAGCTATGTGGAAGATGATTTCAATTTGTCTATGGTGATGCATATGGATGGAGAGGAATGGTTGCAGCTTTGAGGATTGTGAACAGACAATGGACGAGCTTAGAACTTTTTTTCTTCAAACTTTATTCCATTGGTACATTGTAATAGACTTTAAAGGCATGAGTGTACATGATTTCCTTGTATCTTTAGACACCCGTGCATAGGTAGTGTTCTTGTATGTCTCGTGTACTTGGCTTCGCCTTTTTTTTAACAAAATTCGTATTTACCAATAAAAAAATTATATTTCATCAAGGTTCTGATTTGCATTCGACAAATTACTCTCAAGGGGGTGAGTGTAAAATGATTTATACACAGGCTAGCAAGAAGACACTCAGGAAAAATCCTATTTATAATTCTGGCATTCATGACAGCATATATAGGTCTACTTCTAGCCTAGAAGAGAAATGTGGTCAGGATGATATGATATACTGATTTTAGCCACGGTACAAGGGGTGTGTTGCTTTCTGGTTTTGGTACTCTACACAGCTGTCAAATAAGTTTGCTGTTTTGGCAAACAAGAAGGATATCCCCAGGCTAGGACTTCAGAAAACTGATTTCTTTGTGCTGTCCCGTTTTGGCTTTCCCAAGCTGCTGCTAGTAGACCTCTCTGTATTGATAACAAGTATAGTTTATATTTTTGTTAAAACTCTGAGAGGAACAACATGTTTCTGGGCTTGGTCTTCCATCGATGGTATGGGATACTGTATTGTGCAAACAAGCTGATATATGATTCTTGCTCTCCTCATAAGAGAAGTGGCAATAGGACCTTTTATCCTGTTAGCCTCTTTATTTTTTGGCTCAAACTTGCACTTGGGCTCTTGCCTATTCTGATTATCAATAAAAACATTTTTGGCTCTATCTTCTTCTTTTTTTATTAAGATGGCTATGATGATTGTCAAATACATGTTACCGATAAAAAAATCAAATACATGTGGTTGTAAAATGGATATGCTCGATACATTCTTCTGCTTCGGTAACAGAAACTTGAGCTTCTTGTCACAGAAACTGCTTGAAAGTTTCTATTACCATCGGTATTATTTTTAACTCAGTGTTTTTTTGTGCAGAGTTTCACCCCTAAGTTTTGAACTTGAGGCTACACTGAAATTGGCAAGGTTTCTTTGCAGGTGAAGTTATTAACCTTTACGTGTAGTATAAGATCTTTTTCTTGAACTAATTTCTTCATCTTTCCTCTCTTCTTCTTTTACTTTTTACAGAAAAGAGCTAGCTAGGGAGGTGGTGGACTTGTTGACCAATGCTGCTGATGGTGCAAAATCATTGATTGATGCCAGTGATAGGCTCGTATTGTTCATTGAAATAGCCCGTTTATATGGCGCACTCGGTTATCAGCGAAAAGCTGCCTTCTTTTCAAGGCAGATTGCTCAGTTGTATCTGCAACAAGAAAATAGAGTGGCTGCTATGAGTGCAATGCAAGTTTTGGCACTGACAACAAAGGCATATCGAGTTCAAAGTAGAGCGTCCATCTCTGAAAATTCTCTGCCTGATGTGAGTTTACAAGTACTAAGCTATAAATCTCATCAAATTTAGGGAATTGAGAGAGCATCTTGTCTCAACTGTTGGCACAACTCATGAATTTTAGAAACCAGTTTGTCTTTTCTATGTTGGTAGTAAAGCATCCATGATTTTAATTGTCTCGTAGTACTGGCCGACATTGGTCTGTTATCTTGATTGAGTTCTGTCACCTAACCAAGTATATTTCTGCCTGAAGATGGATCTCCTGGTAATGCCTACAAGTCATCAATCTAGCCAAGACTTTTAGCAATGAAACTCTTTTTGTGTGACCTCAAATCGTTGATGTCAAAGATTGAAAAAAGCTCGGGGTATCAGATAGATGTATGAAATGCAATCATCTATACTTTGTAGAATCATTCAAATTTTTCCGATCTCCATGAGGCCTTTCTAAAATAACTGAGGCCCCAAATTGAGGACTGGAAGGATAATCCTTGGACCATCTCTGGGAAGTCCTCTGTGCTGATAAAGGGCTATATAAGTCTTCTTTTTTTCAGCACAAAACTATGAGAAATAATCTACTCTGTGAATAACAAATACTAATGACTTGCTGGTGAAAGTTTTTTTTTTTTGATAAGTAAACAAATTGTATTTAAAATCCACAGCGATGGCCCAGTTACAAAGGGTTCTAAAAAATAAAAGTTTAAGCTCCTCCATTGATCTTGCCTGGTCCTCAAAGGTCCTCTCATTTCGCTCCTGTCATACATACCACATGATGCATAGGGGAATCATCTTCCAAATAGCTTTAATTGGTTTACTACCCCTTATGTTAGACCAGCTAGCCAGCGCCATCTCCACAGTTTTGGGCATCACCCAAGCCATATCCAGTCTCAAGAATACCTCGTTCCAGAGGGCCCGTACCGTATCACAGTGTAAGAGGAGGTGATCTACCGACTCTCCCCCACTTCTGCACATACAACACCAGTCTGCTATGATGATCCTCCTTTTCCTCAAATTATCTGTGGTGAGTATCTTCCCTAGGGATGCAGTCCAAACAAAGAAGGATACTTTAGGTGGAGCCTTATTTTTCCAGATTTTCCTCCAGGGACACGTAGAAGGGAGCACATGGGTGAGTGCCTTATAAAAAGATCTGACTGAGAAGTTACCTTTGCCTGATAGTAACCACCACAGAGCATCCTCTTGGTGATTTGGTCTAAAGGAGTATATAAGGCTGTAGAAATCTGCAAAACAACTTAATTCCCAGTCTTGTGCAGCCCTACTAAAATTAATGTTCCAAAGAAGTTGGCCCCCCTCTAACTCCATAACATCTTCCACTGAAACATCCTTATCTCTAGCCAACTGGAATAGAGAAGGGTACAAGTCTTTTAAAGCCCTACTGGCACACCACACATCTCTCCAAAATTTGATCCTTGAACCCGTACCCACACAAAACTTTACATGACGGTTAAAAACCCCCCATCCTCTTCTTATGTGTTTCCATAATCCCACTCCGTAAGCTCCCTTTACTTCTCTAGTACACCACTCCCCCCATAAACCACCATACTTCTTCTCCACCACCTGTTTCCATAGAGAGTCATGTTCCTGGGCAAACCTCCACAACCATTTACCTAACAGCGCTCGATTGAAGCTTCTTAGGTTCCTAATCCCCAAGCCTCCCCCAGATATAGGGCGACATACCTGCTCCCACTTAACCAAGTGGAACTTGAACTCCTCCCCCAAACCCCCCCATAAGAAATCCCTTTGGAGCTTCTCAATGCGAGCTGCCACACTTGCTGGTATGGGAAACAAAGATAAGAAATAAGTAGGTAGATTAGAAAGTGTGCTCTTTATCAAAGTAATCCGACCCCCTTTTGACAAGTACAATCTCTTCCATCCCGCCAACCTCCGTTCTATTTTTCCTATGACTAGTTCCCAAATCACAGGCGCCCTCGGGGCACTCCCTAAAGGAAGTCCCAGATAAGTCATAGGGAAAGAGGAAATCTTACACCCCATCGTTCTCGCAAGAAGGCGAATATTAGAAACTTTCCCGATTGGCACCAACTCTGATTTTTCCAAGTTCACCTTAAGCCCTGAGACGGCCTCAAAGCATAAGAGTAGGGTCTTTAGCACTTGCATCTGATTCTGCTCGGCTTCACACAAGATCAGTGTATCATCTGCAAACAAGAGATGAGAAATAATAACAGTGTCCCTGTTTGGATTGCCCATCGAGAACCCTTTTAGGAGTCCATTTTCAACCAACACCGAGAGCATCCTACTTAGGGCCTCCATAACTAATACAAACAGTAACGGTGACAAAGGATCCCCTTGTCTCAATCCACGGGAGCTCTGGAAAAAACCAACTAAGACACCATTTATCAGCACGGAGTACTTTACCGTAGATATACACCAGTGTATCCACGCCCTCCACCGATCCCCAAAACCACATCTCCTTAGCAAGTGTAGAAGGAAATCCCAGTTAACGTGATCGTAGGCCTTTTCCATGTCTAGTTTACACAAGATCCCTGATTTTCCATCCTTCAACCGACTATCAATGCATTCGTTGGCGATTAACACAGCATCCAGGATTTGCCTACCTTTTACGAAGGCGTTTTGAGGTTTCGTAATAAGCTTCCCCATAACCTCGCTCAGTTGGTTTGCAAGAACTTTCGAGATTATCTTATATAACCCATTCACTAGACTGATAGGCCGGAACTCCTTTAAATCTCTGGCCCCCACCTTTTTAGGTATTAACGCGAGAAAAGTGGTATTTAAACTTTTCTCGAATTTTCCCGCCATGAAAAACTCCTGGAATACCTTCATAAGGTCCTCCTTTAAAACTTCCCAACAATCTTGAAAAAAGCCCATAGAGAAACCATCCGGTCCTGGAGCTTTGTCCCTGGCCATCTTCCTCACTACCTCGAAAACCTCTAATTCCTCGAACTCCCTTTCCAANTTTACCTAACAGCGCTCGATTGAAGCTTCTTAGGTTCCTAATCCCCAAGCCTCCCCCAGATATAGGGCGACATACCTGCTCCCACTTAACCAAGTGGAACTTGAACTCCTCCCCCAAACCCCCCCATAAGAAATCCCTTTGGAGCTTCTCAATGCGAGCTGCCACACTTGCTGGTATGGGAAACAAAGATAAGAAATAAGTAGGTAGATTAGAAAGTGCGCTCTTTATCAAAGTAATCCGACCCCCTTTTGACAAGTACAATCTCTTCCACCCCGCCAACCTCCGTTCTATTTTTTCTATGACTGGTTCCCAAATCACAGGCGCCCTCGGGGCACTCCCTAAAGGAAGTCCCAGATAAGTCATAGGGAAAGAGGAAATCTTACACCCCATTGTTCTCGCAAGAAGGCGAATATTAGAAACTTCCCCGATTGGCACCAACTCTGATTTTTCCAAGTTCACCTTAAGCCCTGAGACGGCCTCAAAGCAGAAGAGTAGGGTCTTTAGCACTTGCATCTGATTCTGCTCGGCTTCACACAAGATCAGTGTATCATCTGCAAACAAGAGATGAGAAATAATAACAGTGTCCCTGTCTGGATTGCCCATCGAGAACCCTTTTAGGAGTCCATTTTCAACCAACACCGAGAGCATCCTACTTAGGGCCTCCATAACTAATACAAACAATAACGGTGACAAAGGATCCCCTTGTCTCAATCCACGGGAGCTCTGGAAAAAACCAATTGAGACACCATTTATCAGCACGGAGTACTTTACCGTAGATATACACCAGTGTATCCACGCCCTCCACCGATCCCCAAAACCACATCTCCTTAGCAAGTGTAGAAGGAAATCCCAGTTAACGTGATCGTAGGCCTTTTCCATGTCTAGTTTACACAAGATCCCTGATTTTCCATCCTTCAACCGACTATCAATGCATTCGTTGGCGATTAACACAGCATCCAGGATTTGCCTACCTTTTACGAAGGCGTTTTGAGGTTTCGTAATAAGCTTCCCCATAACCTCGCTCAGTCTGTTTGGAAGAACTTTCGAGATTATCTTATATAACCCATTCACTAGATTGATAGGCCGGAACTCCTTTAAATCTCTGGCCCCCACCTTTTTAGGTATTAACGCGAGAAAAGTGGTATTTAAACTTTTCTCGAATTTTCCCGCCATGAAAAACTCCTGGAATACCTTCATAAGGTCCTCCTTTAAAACTTCCCAACAATCTTGAAAAAAGCCCATAGAGAAACCATCCGGTCCTGGAGCTTTGTCCCTGGCCATCTTCCTCACTACCTCGAAAACCTCTAATTCCTCGAACTCCCTTTCCAACCAAGTAACGTCAAGAGACCCAATAGTGTCAAAAACCAACCCATTTAGGGGAGGCCGCCAACTCTCCTGCTCTGTCAGTAGATTCTCATAGAAATCAACTGCATGGTTATGAAGTACCTGCTCATCACCACACTCCACACCATCCACTAACAGCTTCTCAATGTTATTATTTCTCCTATGAGAGTTTGCAATTCTGTGGAAGAAACTTGTGCTTCGATCACCTTCCCGCAACCATAGAGCCCTGGACTTTTGCCTCCAGGACATCTCTTCTAGCAGAATCAATCTCTCAATCTCTGTGACCAACTCTGATCTCCTAACTTGTTCTTTTTGAATATTTACTCTTGAAGTGAACAGTAACAAAATGACATTTTTTTCACCTTTTGAAACAAATGTTATGATAATACCAACCTTGCTTGGGGATTCCCTGTTATTGACATTGATTTATGGAAGACCCTTTTTTAAATAACTCCAAACCATATTTTTCTTATATGAGCTTATGTTGGTTCTGTTATGGGTGGGGGGGCTGCTTTAGTTAGGAGTACCAAGTTAAACAAACATTTTTATTTTTGATAAGTAAATAAATTATATTTATCAAAGAATAGGCAAATGCCCGGTCCGGTACAAAGTATAGTTTCCATCGCTAGGTATGGGCGATGGACATCAGAAAATCATGTAAATCTAAACCATTAAAATCAACCGCTATGGTCCAAATACAAAGAGTTCTAATAAAGAAAACTTTCAGTTCCTCCATCGATCTCTCTTTGTCTTCAAAGGTCCTTGCATTGCGTTCTTGCCATAAACACCACATGATGCATATGGGTATCATCTTCCCCACCTCTTTTATCTGTTGGTTGCCTCTCAGATTTGTCCAGCTAGCCACTACTCCTACCACATTCTCAGGCATGACCCAAGCCAAGTCAATTCTGCCCAGCACCTCATTCCATAACCCTCGCACTATCTCCCAATGTATTTTACATCACATGCTGTGTAATCTGATAATCTGGCTCAGAGGGTGTGTCTCACTCAGTTTACATGCAATGATTCGGTGGTTTAAATTTGTTTCAGTTGTAGTAAGGAGCTTAAAATTGGGCTATGGAAGAATGTGCTAACTTGCTTAGTGGCTTGTCGTGTTTAATAATATGCTTGTGTTTGTTTTGTTTTCTAGGAAGTTAGAAGTAGGGTTTAACTAGGTGCACTCTCTCGTATACTACATGTGTACTTGGGCTATGCCTATTTTTATATTAATAAAATCTTTCTTGTAAAAAAGAAGAAGTTAGAAGTATGGTTTCAGCCTTTTCTTTTCTTTTGATAAATTTATGTTCTATTGAAAAAAAAAAAACTCTGCATTGCTATACCTAAGATAATTTTTTCGTATTCTTCTTTTGTTTCTATACAGAAGCAAATTGGATCGAGTCATGCTGATGGTGGAAAAGTGCATCATCAATCAGTAGTATCCCTATTCGAGTCTCAATGGAGTACTCTCCAGATGGTTGTGCTAAGAGAGATTCTGATCTCTGCAGTTCGTGCAGGAGATCCTCTTGCTGCTTGGAGTGCAGCGTCACGCCTACTAAGATCTTACTACCCTTTAATTACACCTGCTGGGCAAAATGGCCTTGCTAGTGCACTTTCAAATTCAGCAGATAGGCTTCCATCAGGAACTCGCTGTGCTGATCCTGCCTTACCTTTCATAAGGTGATCAAAAGTTGATTATATTTTCCCAGTGAAGCTTGATAATGAGAAAATAATTTACTGAGTCTTAGTCCTTGCAATGTGGAGTCTTTGTGCACATAAATAGTGCGTCTTGAAATCTAATTATCTTCACCCATCTTGTTATCTTGATGATACTTTGTGCTGCATATTATTTGAAATATAATCAAAACTAGTCTGTGTTTGAATTGCTTTAAAAAAAGAGATTTTTTTTTTTTTGTAAGTTTGGTTATGTTCTGTTTTAAGCCGATTTAGCACATGTATTTGAATTCCAATAAATTTCCATTAGTTTGGTACTCGCTTTTGGTTTTGAAAACATATGAATGCTTTCCCACCCGTGAAGAACTTTTTCATTGATAAGAGTCATCTTGATCGGTCATGTGATTGATCGGAGCAAATCACTGAGAGTATGTCCACTTTTTTATTTTAGTTTATATGCGGAATGACATAGATAATGATATGTTAATTTGAATGGATTGCAGGTTGTATTCTTTTCCTCTCCATCCCTTACAAATGGACATTGTAAAACGCAATCCGGCAAGAGAAGATTGGTGGGCTGGATCTGCTCCTTCTGGGCCTTTTATTTATACACCATTCAGCAAAGGAGAGTCAAATAATAGCAGCAAGCAGGAGCTGATCTGGGTGGTTGGAGAACCCGTCCAAGTCTTGGTGGAGTTAGCTAATCCATGTGGCTTTGACTTGAGGGTTGATAGCATCTATCTCTCTGTGCATTCAGAAAACTTTGATGCTTTCCCAGTTAGTGCGAATCTTCCACCTAATTCATCTAAGGTGATCACCTTATCAGGAATCCCAACTTCGGTGGGTCCAGTGACAATCCCTGGGTGCATAGTTCATTGTTTTGGTGTTATCACTGAACACCTGTTTAGGGATGTTGACAATCTTTTGCTTGGAGCAACACAAGGACTCGTGCTTTCTGACCCTTTTCGATGCTGTGGGTCTGTGAAGTTGAGAAATTTATTTGTTCCAAATATTTCTGTTGTACCACCGCTACCATTGCTAGTGTCACATGTTGTTGGTGGCGATGGTGCAATTATATTATACGAAGGTGAAATCCGTGATGTATGGATTAACCTAGCCAATGCAGGTACAGTTCCAGTTGAGCAGGCACATATTTCACTATCGGGGAAAAACCAAGACTCAGTAATCTCAGCGGCATATGAAACCTTAAAGGCTTCCCTCCCTTTGAATCCTGGTGCAGAAGTGACTATCCCCGTGACCTTAAAAGCCTGGCAGCTTGCCTCTGTGGACTCTGATGCTGCAACCGGCAAGAGTGCCTCGGGTAGCACGGTGAGGCAATCGAGAGATGGAAATAGCCCCACATTATTGATCCATTATGCAGGTAACTTTATGAAACTTTATTTAAAAATAAAAAGGCTTTGCCTATTCCTTTATTTACGTGAATAAAATTTATTTTTCCTGTATATAAAAAAAAAAGGTTTTGGTTCTCCAGCGCTAAGTTGTCTCACTGTCCCAGCTATCATGCCACCTGTACTAAAACACAATAATCTAGGGCAGGCATGTGCTAGGCTTTGGCGGTTTGTATGTGTTAAGCTGGTAGGCGAAACATCTATAGTGAACGTATAAAAATAACTGCTCAGATAACATTTAAATTGTTGAGCTGCACAAAAATATGATGATTGATTCAGTTTGGTGAATTGTTTTCAGTCATCTGAAGTCCAGTTAACTTGATCTAGTTCAAGATTTTGGCCTGGATTTTGTTAGCTGATACATTAAATTACATTACTGTATTCATTCTTCAACTCTAGAAATCTCCACAAAATTTCATGCATTGTTAGCTAATTCATTAGGTTACATTATTGTGCTCATTTTTCAACTGTTGAAATCCCCACAAAATTTCATGCTTTGTGTTTTGTTGTGGAGGAACAATTGACACGTTTTTGGTATTTGAAAATGAATCATTAGCTCCTATCCAGATATGGAAGTCTTCTATTGGTGTGCTTTGCCTTTTGAACATATTCAAAATGTGGTTTTTCATATATTTTCCTAGCTAAGGAAAGGAGGCAGGATATTTGGTTTCTTTTGAATTTTTTTTTTTTTTTGGTAACATTGTAACCATTGCATGTGCTCCCTGCAAATACCATTTGTGTAAGTGAGTTGCATAAATGTTTGAAAATTGTACTTTCTGATGGTAATTTTCTTTTCATTTTGCTTCTTAGGGCCACTGTCAAATTCTGGAGATCCTCCAGCAAGTGGATCTGTTGTGCCTCCTGGTAGACGACTGGTTGTTCCCTTGCATATTTGTGTCTTGCAGGGTTTGTCCTTTGTGAAGGCCCGCTTACTTTCAATGGAAATTCCCGCACATGTTGGTGAAGACCTTCCTAAGCCTGTTTGTGTGGATAATATCTCTAATGAAGGAGCTATTGGTTCTGAAGGTAAAATGGAGAGATTGGTGAAAATCGATCCTTTTAGAGGAAGTTGGGGACTTCGTTTTCTTGAACTGGAGTTGTATAATCCGACTGATGTTGTGTTTGACATAAGTGTTTCTGTCCAGTTGGAAAATTCTAGCAATGAGGATACCCTTTCCGTGGACCAGGGTTCTGCTGAATATGGTTATCCTAAATCAAGAATTGATAGGGATTGCTCTGCAAGGGTGCTAATACCATTAGAGCATTTTAAATTACCAATTCTTGATGATTCCTTCTTTATGAAGGATATTCAGGCAGATGGGCCTGCTGGTGGCAGAAATTCTAGTTTTTCAGAAAAAAATAATAAGGCTGAACTGAATGCTTCTATCAAGAACCTCATATCTAAAATAAAGGTTAGGTGGAATTCAGGACGGAATAGCTCTGGAGAATTAAATATCAAGGATGCTATACAAGCAGCACTCCAAACATCTGTAATGGATGTGCTTCTGCCAGATCCTTTGACATTTGGCTTCAGGCTTGTTAGAAGCAGTCTTGATCCTGCAAAACTCGATTCTCCTAAAGAGTCGGTGCTCTCTTCTGCTTTTAAAGGTTCTGTGCTGGCGCATGACATGACTCCTATGGAAGTTCTGGTTCGTAATAACACCAAGGATATGATTAAAATGCGACTGAGTATCACATGCAGAGATGTAGCAGGAGAAAATTGTATAGAAGGTGCCAAGGCAACTGTCTTATGGGCTGGTGAGTTTCTTTCATAATGCATCTATTTCTAGTGTTTTGGTTTCACGAATCTACTTAGGATCCTGCCTATATTTTAATTTTGAAAAAGTATGTGCTAATTTGGTTTTATGAGAATCTTGAAGTGTAACTTACAAGATGCAAGACAAATCGCTTTGTATATTTCCATTATCAAAGATCTCGACTAGTGTGTTATTATTATTATTATTTTTTTCTAAATTTGTTGTAGGTGTTCTGAGTGGGATCACCATGGAAATTCCTCCTCTTCAAGAAAGCAGGCATTCTTTCTCTTTGTATTTTCTTGTCCCCGGTGAATATACAGTGGTAGCTGCTGCATTGATAGATGATGCTAATGACATCCTCAGGGCTCGAGCACGGACTGATTCCCCTGATGAGCCAATTTTCTGTTGTGGACCTCCATATAATGTCCGTGTCATTGGGACTGCATGACATTTTTTGGTCCGTCTTTATTGATTGGATAACCTCATAGCAAATCATTGTAGATTAAGGAAAGCTGCTCAAAGTAGACAAAATTGCCAATTTTTTTATTTGGCAGCTGCATGAATCGTGCATTGGCTTTCTTCCTCAACTCTTCAACCCCGCCTTCCACCTTAAAATGAAGTCTTTCTTTCTGTGTGTTTCTGACAAATGTATAACTCAAGTCTGTGTGTTGGTTTGTAAATCCATGTCTGAAACGCTTTCCTTATTTTTTGTTCATGTCAGGAGTTTCCTTTAGTACTTAATCATGAAATGAGTCGCCACCTTTTACACGTAAAAGAAATTGATTGTTAGGTGATCTAATTGTTCCAAAACCAAATTATCAGGAACCGTGCAAAAATCAATGCGACTCATGTTGAACATTGCTTCGGTGAATTTTCTGATTAAATTGGGAACGGATGCAGGGTGAAGTAATGCCTAACAGAAATTTGAAACTCTTGGAATCATGGCTGCTTGAATCAGGTCTTCGTGAGGAACTTTTACCCTAGTCTAAAACCCTCAAGGTTTTGAGATAAAGCATGCAGGATGAAGCTTCTCTTCAGGTTTAAATTACCGTTTCGAGCCATGCATCAGAACACCGGTTATGTTAAAACTTAGCTGCGTCAACATCAAAGCAGTTCCAAGTTCATTATTTCATGTTAGTGTCTACCTTCAGAATGATTGGATTTTGTTAAACAATTAAAATGCTCGAGTCGACATAAAAAAGAGCCAAAAATTCCTCACTGTTATGGATACACGAAATCGTCCAAGAAATTCCTCAAAGGTCGTCAATCTTCCTAGCATACTTTCATTGCTAAATAGCCATTAGGAATAAATAGTAATTGGACAATTTCCAGCCAAACTTTATTCCCTTATTGCCTTGGTATCAAGTTATCTTCACTGCCTTTGACAGTCGCATTTTATGAATATTATTCCTAAATGTCCTCTACCTTCATGCCACGATGCCAATTCCCAGTCTCTGCCTTGTTTTGACAAAATGACATAAGATTTCTGTCCAAAGTTCTCTCTCTCTGTGACAATTTGTGTGCGTACCATCAAATCATGTAAATGGGAAATATGCCCCAATTTATGGTATTTGTGTGCATGAATTTTCAGTTTCCTTAAAAAGTATACTTTAAATGGTCACTTTCAGAATTTACGCATCCTGTCAATGGGAAATATATACCTCCCCCATCTATAACAGTTTGTGTACATGAATTCTCAGTTTCCTTAAGTATTAATTGGTCGCTGACTCGCTATCAGAATTTACTGAAAATATAAAGAGAAAGAGAAAAAGAGAGACAGACAGAGAGAAAGTAAATATAGGAGTGACATCACAACAGAAGAATAGCAATCAAAACACAACCATCAAAGCCATGCTTCACCTTATCATAAGTCCTTCCTTTGATGCCTTTTTCCTGATCCATCATCTCACCTACATTGGCCTGTGGGAGAGTTGGGTCCCCTTTCCTTATTCTGATGCATGTTCCCAAAAACACTTACAGCTAGCCTAAGGTGAACTTCCTCCAAAAGAGAGTTGCATCATTTTACACACTTCAAGTAACATTTTACTTCATTTCAACCAACGTTCAGCACCTTTATTTTGTCATTGTGTCCAGCATAGTGAACAGAATAGGATGTCCAACATTGTGCTGTGCTTCTGAATTTCTGATCTCTACTGAGGTAGGTCTTTGAAGATGATACAAAGTTTCCAATCAGGTTTAAATTGGGATGAAGTTAGAAATCCTCAAGACCATAGAATTACACATTCCAACAGGAGGAAATTTGCAAGGCAAGGTCGTCTTCTTTTTTGGATTCTTTTTAGTGGGTGGGGGTGGAGGGTGTTTACTTGCGAGATGCAAGGCAATAGCAAAGAGGTTAAGTGGCTGTGTGGTCCTGGAAAGAGTGTTTCGAAGTGGTTTTGTGGTCCACGAAGAAAAATGCCTATTTTTGAGAGACAAAGTGGGGCAACAGAACATGAGGCCGTAAAGAGTGTGGGAAATGAATGCCACACCAAAAACAAACCCATCTCTTCTCATCTCTAGTACCCACCACCTCATCCTTTCGAATTTTGAACCCATAACAGAACCAGTCTTTGTCAATAGAATTCCTGTCCTTTTAATTGGATTAACGACACCCCCCACTTCAAAACTTTTACTCGAACTTTGAACCGACGAGTAAGAAAGATAAAAGTTCTAACATAAGTACACACTATATATACACTGTATTTTTTTTTCTTTTACTCAATATTTGATATATAGATAATAAACAGAAGGATTCAATTAGTTTTAAAAAAATAAACTCAAAATTTTTAAATTTTTTTTTTTAAATGTGATGTGTAGGCTTTTGTGTATCAAAACTCAAGAAGACACAAATATAAAAAGTAGGTCATACACAATTTATTACGTTAATGTTATATATAGTTTTAAAGTGTATAGAAATCTTCATATATTTTTTAAAAAAAAAGTAGAGTCTATTATTAAAAAAAATAAATTTTTATGTGGATCCTATATTTGCTTACTTTTTTCAAAGGAAGTAGCGAAAATTGTACACTCTAAGACTACAAATATCATTTATCTTATTTATTATTGTCCATATAATAGTTCAGACAATATTAAATGAGTAATAAATGCAATAAGCCGCACATTTTATATCTATATCTCTCGCTTGATCCGCAAATTTGAGAGAATATTTTTGTATTGAAATTTTTCCTGTGTAAATCATATTCAAAGAACACAATTATAGTTGCATTTTGAAAACAAAATTTCAACTAAAATGATTTGTTGAGAGAATAGGAATCATGGGATCTCATGTAAAAGCATGATATCTTGACTCTCAAATGATGTCATTTTATCTTAAGAAAACACATGCTTGATGTGAACCATAATAGAATACAGTGAATTGCACATATTCAAACCAATTGCATGTACCTGTTAGAAACCCAACAACATTATTTTTGGAACCACTTTTTGCCAAATTCCCTCCCCCATCATCGCTCCAAATTGATGGATACCATACCATTTTTCTTTGAACGTGTACGACCATTTAGTGATTTAAGTGCGACATAGATAGCAAAGTCTTTTGTATTTTTCCTTTTCTTGAGTGGGTCGGTATATATAATGATCATTAATGTCCACAAATTAACAGCCTATTTGGTTCTAAACATCCAAATATCACATGTACTTTCATTTTCCTTTATTTATTTATTTTTTTTTTATTATTATTTTTTTATGGGTTTCTCGGGTGCTAGAAAAAGTCTTTGAGGTGAAACTTACGAACGTTTCAACTTTCATCATCATTATTATGGATAAGACCATCACATCGTTTGTTGTGGGCCAGCAGCTATTGTGACATTGTCACGCCTAACGGAGAGGATTAAGACAGTCCGATGTTTAATACAAATGGAAGAAGTGAACTTAAATGAACATAAAATATTCATTTTATTAATTTCTCTTTAATTTTAATTTTAAATTTAATCATTTTTAGCATACATCGGTACATATTATTATGTGAGTAAAAATTATAAGTTTTTATTATTATATATGATATAAAATACTAGTCTTATTTTTAATTTTGTTATTTTCAATCATATTTATTAAATAATATATTTTAATTATTTTCGACTTAAGTAGTTGATAAATAAATGACATAAAATACGAGGCATCGGTAAATAAAAATAAATAAAAAAACATTAATAGAAATAATTTAATCACAGATTCACAGTCGATTGACCCAAAACCAAAGTTTGGGATTAGTATGGCTTGTCAATTTTTGATGATAGGGGAGAAAGGGTGTAGAAAAGCCAAGCTTTGCCTAGTTATGTTTGGCCCCCCAACAGACGTGCTATTATTCATGGTCAAGGCAAGCCAGAGAAAGAGTCCAAAATATTCCATTTGATCTCAACCATCAATTAAGAGAATACATTGTTGCAATCGTGGGTGTGTAAACATTATGTAATCGTTTTGAAAAAAGTAAATAAATATGAGATTCACATTAAAAAAATATTAATTAATTAATAATGAACTCTATTCTTTTTTTAAAATGACTGCACGATGTGCACTTTACGACTATATATAAAATTACTCAATAATTAAGGACATGCTGTGCTTGGATTTCAATCAATTAAATGATAATTTTGGACTAGATTCCGATAAACATTATAGCTCAAAAAACAAATTCGGTGCACAATAGTCTGTATGATATGCATGAATATCGTTTTGCTATGTTCATGCATGAAAAAATAAATACTCAATTATCCAAGCAGCTCTTCAGAATTTGATTTATAGTTTTTTTCAAAACTTCTCATAATCTCAATCTCAAATAAAAACTCTCGTTCTCAAAATTGATTGGAATTTCCCCATTTAAATTTAATTCAATAAAAAAACCAAAAATAAAAAATAGTAGAATCATAAATGCACCTTTGAACCAATTCACATGAGTTTGAAATTTTCCTAACTCAGTCTCTCAAAGAATACCAGAATTAATTCAAACATGAATTAATGCTTCCACAAAGGAGAACAACATTGTCCATGGCATTGATTCCAAGTCCTACCTATGGACTATATAATATATATATATATTATATATAAATATATGTAATGTTTTAAAAAGTCCATACCCAATCCCAAAAAGTCGACAAATTTATTAAATATTTTTACTAAAAGACTCGGCACCTAATAAGACAAAGACAAGGATGATGATGTACCTTAGATTCAACATTTCCACAACCCAATAATATAATATAATATAATCTATAGTTTTCCACATAATTATGTGGACCCACCAAGTTTAGAATATAATTAAACCCAACCTACCCAATACAGCACCACCTGCGATTAAAATAATCATCTTTTCTACCTACTAAATCACTTATTTTAATGTTTTTTTAAAACTATAATATCTGTATTTAATTAATCCATAAAGGTGCTGCCGATTGGATCTTGTAAAACGAGTGGGCCCATCAGTACCGTCCAATAGAAGATGCGTCACGGCTCCCCACCCATATAAACTGCACGTCGGGGCCGCGAAACTAAGGGCTGCTCCACGAAATGTAGACCTCGTCTCCCTGAATTTTCAACATTTTTTTGGTTTGGATTGATTTCTAAGAGAATAAAATATAAATAAATAAATAAATTAGGCGGATATTTTTCTGTTGACCATAACTTCATTCCACACTTTTTTTGTTGGAGTTAGTTTAGTTTGGATTTTATCAGTTTTAGTTTTGAATTTTCTTATTCTCAAATATGTCTCAAAAGACCAAACTATTATTTGTGGGAATTCAATCTCATTTTTTTTTTCTCTGGCTAAAAACTATCAATTGATTATATTAAACAAAAAATTTATGTGTAATCACTTTTACGTACTCTTTACGTACTATATTGACGTAATTAGATGCATCGTTTTTTTAATATTAAATAAATATTTTTATCAATTACATCAATAGGCATAAAAGTAATTATACGTAACATAACTCATTTTAATATTAATAAAAAAATATTTTTATTAGTTTAAGATATGAACGTCCGGTTCGGACCGTTTGAAAAAAATTAAGATTCATATATATATAAAAAATTACTTTTTAAAAATAGATTATACAAGACTTTACACTATATGCTTATAATTTGTATATAGTATTGTTTTTTTAATCTGTTTTTTTTTTTAACTTTAAGGAAATCTTGAATTTTAAACTTAGTTAATTGTTTATATTTGATTTTGGTAAGGCAATAATCAGATGTTTTTTAATCTACAAACAATGTTTAAAACTTTAACCACGAGGAATGTTTAGGATCCAATTTCTACTCCACTAACCCTTTATATTTTAAAAAAACACTCTAAAGAGATTTCAACCCACTCATGTTCACGTGTTACAACTTACAAATTGACGATATTAAACGTGTTTAATGAGCTTGCTAGGGCAAACATTGTTTATATTTTCATAATGGCGTGTTGAATAATCTAAACTATTCAATGTCACTATGAAAATATAAAGAAGGAATTGTTTATCAAAACTATTCAAATTTCCGGAAACATTTCCTTGTTTTTATTTTGAATAAATTTTCAAATAATCATTGTTTAGAGGATATGGACTATAGTGCCGTTTGGTCAGTGAGTTAATATAAAAGTTAAAAATTAAATAAAATATTGTTAGAATATTATTATTATTTTATAATTTAAAAAATTTGAATTATTTATTATATTTTATGTAAAAATTTAAAAAATATATAATTATTAAATGAAATATTTATATTATCCAAACCAAGCCGAACTACTTGGTTATATAAAAAAAATGAGATGAAAGTAAAAATTGAATAAAATATTAAATTTTAATATTAATTTTATTTCAAAAGGAAAAAAAATTAAATTAGTTGTTATATTTTATTTAAAAATTAAATTAAATATGATAAATTGGAATGGTTGAGAGGAGCCGCTATCCTACGAGAAACTTAACAGTACACTGTTTTTTACACTGCTTTAGGGTCGTGATCTGTGCACCCCGTAATGCCCAATGGGATGGAAGCAAATGTCAGACTTTAGGGTTTTTTTTTTTTTTTCAAAATAAAGTAACGTTAGACATGCGGAAGTTTCGCGTTCATTTAAAAAAAAAAAAAGATATATTATTAAAAGAATTATTATTTTTATATAAATCTAAGATTTACTTAATTTTTTTTTTTAAATCAATACACAAAATTGTAATATTATTTTTCTTAAAAAAAAATCAAGGAACAGACGTGAAAGATGATAAAGACAAAATGGGACATATCTTAGGAAATTACGTAAGCCCTTTTATTTGTGAGGTGCTATGCGGTTTGCCTGACGGCAGATCCGCAAATTAATAAAAATAAAAATGGAAAATGGAAAGAAGTGCAAGTAGGTAGGGGACCTAGCTCCTTTATAGGTGAACAGTATCCATTTATTAAGCCGGCGGCTGTCAGATAAGTCAACATTCTTGGTGGTCCAAACCCGTCTGATCTCTCCATTTGGACGGTCCTGATACGCTTATCTGGCGCGTGCTTTGAATCCCGGCCCCACTCGTGGTCCAAGCAACTAGCGCTCGACGCGTGTCTTAGGGTCGTTTTCCCGCGAGTAGCGGAGAGCGTACCGACGTAATTCATGGTCCCCCCCTTCTCCCCGTTCCTTTTTCGCGATGTTCATTGTTTTCTCCCTCTTCTTATCTTCTACCGGCCATTGCCGGTCATGGAACCACCGAACCTAACGAACAAACGGTATACCGAGAATGCTCGTAAGTATAAACTAATTAGTATCATTATTCGTATTGGATTATGCTTTCAATCCCTAATCCTTCACGCTACCATGGCAGGACGTGAACGACACGCTCCAATGGGTACAAGAACAATGTCAGCACTACGCACGTATCATGAATACAATTGTGTACTTTTACATGCATACGTGAAGCATATATATAGTAATATAATAAGTACTCACTTTTACTTCCATATAAAGAAAATAAGAAACCACATTTGGTAACACGTTTAAATCATTTGGCTTTAGCTTAGTAACCAAGTTGAAAATAAAATCAAATAAAATTAAATGTTATTTTCATAAGAATATATGATATAAATTATAAATAATAAATAATTATATTTTTAAATGATTTGTAGGCAGTAGTTAAGTAGATTTGTACAACGAGAGAAACAGTACGCCGACGCGCATAAACATGGTCGTTGCTACGGTTAGAAAATAACTTCAGCTCCTTCTGTCTTGACTCTTCAAACAAAAGCTGAAAACCTGACCCCAACGTAAACCAGCCGTGTGGTCACCACGCGCTTCTTGTCCCAACCTCAAAGCCAAACTCAGTCTCTCATCCCCAAGACCAACTGTTTTGCCACGTTAATAATCAACCGACGACCAATAGAGGTCCACGCAAATACAGAGTTTTTCCGCACTCTTTTTTAAAATTGATCATACTTTTACTATATACTACTACTACAAAAGCAACATCTTGTCAACAAATAATATAATATTGATATTTGATCACCGTAATAATTAACGATAATTAAAGGACAAGCTTTTATAATCAGCCTTTAGGTAATAAGCATTTTAAATATAAACATATAAACATTTCTTTCTTAATATGTTTGAAATAATTAAAAAAAAAGGGGGGGTTGGATAATGGATAATGTGTTTATTCTTTTAAGCCTCAACGCCACGTACTTTATATTTATTCATACAAACCTTAAGACATGATATATGCTGATAAAATGAATAAAAATGAGGAGGTGTACAAAACCAATCCCATCTATGTTATGTTCTGATTAACGACAAAAACGACAATAATAACAACAACAACTAACAATTATAAAGTGGAAGGAAGAGTTAATGACATAATCACTCGCTTTAATTAAAAGACTGGTTAAGTAGCCAGAACCTGAAAACCATCCTCCTCTATCATTTTCAGACTGGAGCCGTTTCTCGACCTTTTACCACACCCGAAAACCACTCTCACAAAAAACCACCTACCCTACCGTCTCTCCCTAAACCTGCCGCTCCACTCACTCTCTGCATCCCCTCTACTTTCTTTTTCGTATCACTTCTTTCTCTCTCTCTCTCGCGTTCGGTTCTTCTTCTTGGAAGTTCGTACCTGTGCAAGTCTTGTTATATTAAAGCCATGTACCTCGTAATTTTCCAGGAGGAGTTCTCGTAAAATCTATTTCTTTACGTTCTCTCTCTATCTCTCTGTTTCATTCATGGCGTACCACAACCAGCTCTCCCAAGACCTCCCTCTTCAGCACTTCGCGGACCAATCCCATCAACGGGAAGCGCAAAACCAAGGCTTGCCTGATAACAGTGCCTTGCGCACCATCTTACCCGACCAGCTTGCCGCCCACTCCTCCCCCTCTGACCCCAGCTCAAAACCCGGCTCCAATCACCACCACCATCATCTCCAAACCGCACCCAATTGGCTCAACAGCGCTCTCCTCCGTACGCAAGCCCAGTACAACGATACCTCGAACACCACCGCCGCCGGCGCCACTAACAACAACAATAACACAAACAGCACCAATTTCTTGAATCTCCACACCGCCTCTGATTCAACCGCAGCCTCTCAATCCTCCAACCAATGGCTCTCCCGCCCCATCCTTCACCGAAACCACAGTGAAGTCATCGACGACGTCGCATCCGCCGGCGGCGGTGACCCCATGATCGCCGCGAGCATGTCCCACGATTCGGCCGAGAACTTGAAGAACAACGGTGGAAACGACAACCTCAACATCACCAGCGGCAACCCGAACAAGAGCGAGGGAGGTGTGGGAGTGGGTGTTGTGGTCGAGAGCGGGGCAGAAGGAGTGATGAACTGGCAGAATGCAAGGTACAAGGCCGAGATTCTGTCCCATCCGCTCTACGAGCAGCTGCTCTCCGCCCACGTGGCCTGCCTCCGGATCGCCACGCCGGTCGACCAGTTGCCCAGGATCGACGCCCAGCTCGAGCAGTCTGAAAATGTAGTCGCCAAATACTCGGCTCTCGGACATGCGACTCCGAGCATGGTTGGGGACGACAAGGAGCTCGATCAGTTCTTGGTACGCTTTTTTCTCTCTTCTGTCGTCGTTTTGTTGTTCAAAATTCGTTGATTCATGTGTTTGCTATTGTTGCAAATAAAAGCTTTTTATACCAAAAAATATGGGTTCACTAGTTATCTTTTTCATCTGTGTGCATCAACTTGGCTATATTATTCTGTGTTTCATCAAATTCAGTTGGGCTTACAGTATTTTGTTGGAAAATTTCCTCTGAACGACAATTCTCCGACTAGAAATTATTGGTGATTGAACTGTAAAGTCTGATGCACCGATAGATAACTCCACTACTCCAATCTGTTTTCTGCGTGGGGATTGATCGATTGGTGGTGTTAAGAAAGACCACATCTTTGCTCATGGAATTCAATTGGGACCCAAGATTAGTTGGCCTTTCGTGGCTTGTTATTTGAAATTGATGGTGCAACTTTTTTTCATGAAGCACAGGGAAGGATGTACTATTAGATGTAAATTTCCTGGTTGGTAACAAACGATTTGATAGACTGTCAAGTAAGTATTCCATCAATTGTGAACTCTTTTATGAAGCATGCCTCCTTGTGGCCCATCGATTTTCAAGCATTTCTGGGTATGGGAAGCTGTTGAGACTGAGTTACGGCCAACTATACGTAGACAAGAAAGAATAAACAGATGAAGCTACAGAAAACGGAAAGATCTTGACCTAGTTAACGCTGCCCTCCAAGACTGAAAGCAGATTAGATGTCTTTAACCGACAGATTATTTTTCTCAAGTTTTTCCTTAATGCCAATAATTGGACGCCGAATGAAATTTCCACCACGTATCCTTTTTTGTAGCCACAATTGAAGTCATAAAAGATAGGAATAGCAACTCCGATTCTTTTCAGCCAACACAAATTGAAAAGAAAACCCCTAACACATGCGTTCTATGGATAAATATACTCGGAAAGGAAAAAAAAAATTATTGAAAGTTTTCAAGGTTGCTCGGTTACTGCAAAGTTGGGCTGTGAGACATGGTAATGATTATGACTGGATAAATGAAGGAAACTTTGATGGATGAACATAGTCGCTTAAACATCTATGTCACTAAATAAAACGAGGTTTTGGGCTTTTGTGAAGGAATACAGATCGCAAACTGAGATGTATGAATTAGAGGGCATAACTACCCTGTGCTAGAAAGCTATATCCTAGATACACAAGTTTTATTTTGGCATGAATGAGTACATCTGAGGTTTTCCGTTCTCATCATAAATTCAAAGGCAGCCAAACATCATTACTCAGTAGTTGTAGTGTATCATCGAGAAAATATCTTGACTTGCTTCCTATTATTAAGATTTAGTGCCTGTTGGAAAATTAGGCAGAATTCTAGTCTCTGCTATTTTCAAATCCTGGATAGGGAGGGAGTAGATTTCCTCTCCTTCATTTATGTACTTCGTCTGCGAGGTTAGTTTTAGAAATGCTAAAAAAAAAAACTTGCCAGTACACATAAAGGTTTAAATGTCAGTCATAATCTGGCTTGTATGCAGCGGGATATTGCTGGACTGCTAGATTCATGCATGATACTTACATTATACTAAGTTATTTCACAATGTACTATATTTTTCTTTATTGAAACCTTAAGTAAGATTGCATATGGTATTGTCAATTAGTTGGAGTGCCTAGTCAAAACTTCTGAATACATGAGATGGGTACTTGGGGGATACAGGAAATGTTATTTGGAACTCGATATCCTCTTCATTCAAAGTTTCCTTCGCTTCATTTTTTTCTCTTTCAATTTTGACATATAGGATAGATTATTCATCTTAAAGCGGAACAATGGCAAGATTCTTCGAAAATACTTCTTGGCTAAAGGTTTCAGTTTATGTTATTACCTATGTTTCTAACTAATAAGGTGACATTGAGTTACAGGGAGTAGCTTAAAAATTAATTTAAGCTGTAAAGGCTTCCAAACCTGTTTGTTCCATGCATTCATACCTTTCTGTCCCTATGCCTATTTTGTAATTGGCTGGCATGATAGAATCGGATTTTTTATCTTCTCCTTTGTTAATGTAGACACATTATGTTTTGTTGCTTTGTTCCTTTAAAGAACAACTGCAACAACATGTTCGAGTTCATGCAATGGAGGCAGTAATGGCTTGCTGGGAGATTGAGCAATCCTTACAAAGTTTAACAGGTAATATTCTGTTCTATTCCTATTCTAGTGGATGCTCCATGCTAGTGTAATAAGAACACATTTCAATGGTTGGAAAATTTCTTGCAGCTGCCCAATATGCTTCCCCGTTCCATATTGTGGTGACAGTACTTTTAATCCAAGGTTTCTCCTTGGCATGGCTTATGTGATCAATTGGCCCTCAACTTGTGATGGGGGCACTTAAGGCTTGTTTGGATGCCAAGAATATTTCAAAATATATGTGAATGGTAGTGAAATAGTTTGAGAATATCTGAGAACAGTTGTGTTCCCAAATAGGCCCTAAGTTAACAGAACCCATTATTAATTCCAAGGAATTCTAGGGAAAATGAGTGGTTAAAATAACTGTATTTTACTTGAAAAGAATGAACTAATCCTTAAATAAGCTGCATGTGGTTATTTAGATGTATTCACATATCCATATTTTTTAACACTGATCTGCAAGCAATTTTGCATGGAATAATCGATTACCAAAGCTATAATTGCTCCTACATGCTGCATGAACAGGCGTCTCTCCAGGTGAAGGTACAGGTGCAACAATGTCTGATGATGATGATGAACAAGTAGATAGTGATGCCAACTTGTTTGATGGAGGTTTGGAGGGTCCAGATAGCATGGGATTTGGCCCTCTGATCCCAACAGAGACTGAGAGGTCCTTAATGGAGCGTGTGAGGCAAGAGTTGAAGCATGAACTGAAACAGGTAATTGGAACTATTGTTTGCAATGTGTATTATGGCATCTTCAGTGTTGCCACCTGAACAGTGTTCTCTTTCTTTGTTAGGGTTACAAGGAGAAAATTGTAGACATAAGAGAGGAAATTTTACGCAAGAGAAGAGCGGGAAAGCTTCCTGGAGACACTACCTCTGTTTTAAAAGCATGGTGGCTAGCACATTCAAAGTGGCCGTACCCCACTGTAAGTTTTGGCCAGTTACAAGTAGCTGAGGAATCTTTTTGGAGTTTTGTATTTTCATTTGTGAACACACTACTTGTGGGACCCATTAAAACTTAAAAAAAACGTAAATACCAATCATTTTTTAACATAGCTGATGTGAAAAGTTCTTACATCAGCAGTGTGTTGGGTGTGTACCAAATGAGGCTTGCAAATAGATTTTTTCATCTTTTTGAACCTATAATTTGACATTTTGATAGGGCAAAAGGTCTTATGCAGGGCAAGCACTAACTAGAGCAAATATGATCCCCCCACCCCCCACAAAAAAAAAAAAAAAAAAAACGTCTAGGGTTATACTTTGGTCAAAGACCACAAATTCTCCTTCCTAACAAGTGCAAACACACCCACAGAACACGAATGGTTACCACCCACGTACAATTTGTATTTAAGTTACAAGGCGAAACTGATTTTTAAAGAAACCCTTTTAATGGGTAAGCTGCTTAAGAGTTAATATCATCTGAGTAAAACGAATGCAACAATCCTTGAGTGATCCATACCCTGAATTTTATGAGCTTTCAGGAGGAAGATAAAGCAAGATTGGTACAAGAAACTGGATTGCAATTGAAGCAGATAAATAATTGGTTCATCAATCAGAGGAAGAGGAACTGGCACAGCAACCCTTCAACTTCTACTGTCTTGAAGAGCAAACGCAAAAGGTATTCCAATTAGAGAATGTTTGTTAGTTTGAATTTTCCATGAGCTTCGCACCAACCAAAATTTGAAAAGAAGTAATGCAGGTGAAAATAGTCATGATCGTTTTTTGTAATTGGAAGAAAATCGAAGAACCATTTCTCAAGTGAGCTCTGTTCGTGCTTCCTCTCAAGAAATCAATCCAACGTACTACTTAAAAAACTGTGACTGCACAGGACTTCATGGTATGACTATGGGCTCAAGTAAAACACTCCAATGCTGCCTTTTCAGATAGGAAAAGGCTGACATTGAGGATGACGTCGGGACTCGGGATTTTGAAACTGGTTTGTGACATTGCACATATATGCTCGAAGGCTTTAGACAGTTTAGTGCATATGATGCTAATCTCATTAGGAAATCCAATATTTTAGAAATTATAATACTGAAAATGGTTTGGATGCCTCAGTAAGTTATGATTTTTGTTTACCTTCTTAATGGCTGTGAATAATAATGGTGAGGGTTGTGGGTATACAGTGTAATAATCTGTGCATGTTACCTTACTTTTATACGTTATTATAGCTTTAGTTTGAAAATTGTATTGCAGAGTTAAATTTGTAGCAAATCTTGCATGAAAGTTTTTTTACAGTTTGATTGTTGATGGCTTGATCATGATGCTCTTTCAAGCAACTGCAGTGCCATAACTGGCATGAAATATGATGTTTGAGGTGTATTTTCTTCCTTTTTCTCTCTCGGATATTGTTCTCTCTAACAGAGGTGCTAATTTGTATATCAATGCAAATGCCGTTACCATGTCAAACTGTAAAAGATAGTCCTAGAGCCCGTCTATCGAGGAAGCAAAATGACATCAAGATATACACAACTTTCTTGTCTATTGAATCCATCATCAATTGAAGCGGGTAACTCTGCAGATGATGATGATACTGATTCTTCCTTTTTCTTGTTAATACCATGCGCAATACCTCCAATACTTCCGAAAACTTCTTGATGTAATTGCGGATGCAGATATCTATGCGTATGCCATTGTTGTTATTTGGGTACCATCTGAAGTAGAGTCTCACACTTCAAATAATTCAAGAAAATATTTTCCTAGTGTGATTGAATACCACTGAGACTGATAGAGAAGCCCATTTTCTTCAACCCATTCATTCTGTTCTAATTCAAAACTTCGCTTCGCTAATGAAGGCCCATTATTCATGTGGATTGCCCATGAGAGTGAGAGAGAGAGAGAGGCTCTGGGCACGAACAAGAAGCTCTGAAACTGGATTTTCGGATTTACAATGGGAAGTGGGATGGAAAGGTGAACATGTATGTAAGACCCATTTTGTATTTCTATGCAATTAGTAGTAACTATTGAGTATTGAGGAGATTTGTTCGTAAGTTCCACTTTTTGCACGGCTCTTTGTTACTGGACATTCCTACACCGATCAATCAATCAACAAAAGCAAGGATCCTTAATCCTCAGTATTTGCTTTGTTATATGCTTGAGGTGTTAGTCTGAATTAGGATTCTTTCTTCGTCCGTCAAAATTGCAAATTTACTTCTAATGAAATTAAGGGAAATTTTGTAAAATTAGAATTTACTTCTAATGAGTTTGCTTGATTGCATTATTTAATAGTAAAATGAGTTATAAAATAGTTGAAAATGAAAATACAAAATCACTATGAGCAAGCATTGTCGAACCTATACCACTAGAGTAATTATATAGATATAACATTTTTATGAAGTGGCTTTATCATATCAACTTGTCGTAAAATGAGTCGTATATCCACTCATTTATTCAACTATTGGCTAGTTTGGTTATTGAAATGCACTGAGATCAATTCAATTTAAGTTAATTTTAAATTAAATCTAGCATTCAAATACACAATTCTCAAATTACTAAACTCATTTTAATTCAAAACCTCTTTACACGTGGGACTTAAGACATTTTTCAACTTCTCATAAATATTACTAAACTCATTTTAATATCCAAACACATCTAAACTCATTTTATATGGGTCTCACAAAACTCATTACTATTAATAAAAAAAGTGAATTTAACATCCAAAAGTGATTATATTATACCACAAATAAATATTATACTCACAAAGTGATTATACAAAAGTAATTTCATAAATTGATATGGTTTAACGTAGTTTGTCAGATTATAAAGTTACTGATATTATAAAGTAGATATGACAGATTACATGAAACTACGTCAATTTATGAGATTATTTTTATATAATCCATTTGTAATGATAACTTATAATTTTTAATTTAACAACTGGAGAAAAGATGCATTTCCATGATGTAAAATTTCACTTGGCTTGAATCTGTATAAACGGTGGTGACTCTTTCTTATTGCTGTTTAGAGTATTTGTAGTGGTCTCAATAAACTTTAACCAAAATTTGATTAGAAAATTCACTTTTATACATTTTAGCTAGCTACTTTTTATAATACCAAATAATAGATTCGACAAATCTATCACTATTCTATTAAAATATTGATTTTGATTTTTTATTTATTTTAAATTTAATTATAATTTAAATATTTATTCATTATTAAAAAAAATACACATTAATTTTCTAACTTTTTTCAATTTTTTCCAAATCAACGTCTTTTTTAAACAAAATTTTATGAATTTTTTTCAAATCACATTTTATACGATATATTCAAACCCAAAATATTAGAATCAGCCAGCACGCTCTACCTCCAAAGTTGCAACTTTTACATAGAATTAGCATTTTCTCCTTGTACTGAGACCAAAATAGTGAAAAAAATGAATTATTTTATTTTAGAATAATATTTAGCCAACGAAATAGTCTTAGGCTATAACCACTATTTAGGTTTGGATTGGTTATATAAAATTAAAAATTTCATTTCATCTTAATTTATTATTATAATTTTTTTAAATTTAAATATAAAATTAATATTAAAAAATTATGTTATAATAATATTTTATTTATTATTATTTAAAATATATCATCTCATCTGTATAGCCAAACGAAACCTTAATTATTGAGTCTATTATAATCCGAGACCTCAGCCAAATTTTAATTTTATTCAGCACACTACTGGTACTCCGACCAGACATCGAGTGATAGTCAACATTCTCGACCCACATATAAGAACTATTTTTTTATTATTTAAATTTATTTTTTCAAACAGAAAGAAAACCCTCCAGAATCTCCGTTTAACTTCCATTCTCTTCGTTTCGCTTTCAGCTCCCCAGCTTCCATGGTGAGCATCTCTCTCTTTCTCTATCTTCCATTTCTCCCTCCCTCTCTCTCTCTGAGAGTTCCTTTTGCGTAATTTACAGGACTCACAGTCGGAACAATCTCCGTCACTAGAAGACTGCTTGAAGCTCTTGGAAGGCGAGCGGGATGAGCAGCGCCTCGCCGGTCTATTTCTGGTCACCAAATTTTGCAAAGGTGACGACGACGCTTCGCTCCGCAGGGTTTACAACGCCGTCGGATCTCACTTCCTGGATCGTCTGCTTAGAACTGGTAATTTCTGAATCCCCCGTTGGATTTCGAGAGAAGAAAATTTTGAAAACCAACGCTTTTAAATTCTAATTCTTTTTTGAATTAAGAAAACCAAGTTGTTTTACTAGGCTTTTAAGTTGTTTTACTAGGCTTTGTACTTAGTAGTTATTACAGTCTCGAGCATATTTTGTTGTTTAATTGGTTATGAGATTGATGCGTTTTTTAAGTTTTCTTTGTTAAAAGAAAAGTTTGATGAAGATGAGATTACGTCGTGGAATAATTTCTTACCACAATTTTTTTTATTTTTTATTTTTCTCGTCTTCCCGCTTAGTTCAAGGAAGACAATAAAAATTAAGGAAGTAAAAAGCCAAAATTTTTTACGCTTGAATTTTTCCAAGTTGGAAGACCCACCTCAACCGAAGCCATCAAGGGAATCGGTTGAGTGAAGTCATCTCCTGCTTTGGTTTCAAATATTGGACAGTGCGGTATTCAAGAAATTGAAGCTCAAACCCTGAATTTTGCATGCATGTGTGAATGTATGCGATAAGGGATGGGAAAAGGAAGCGTTGGTAGCAGTGGAGCCGACAACCGTGATGCATACTTGAAGTTATCTATTACCGTTCTTGCTGCCTTGTGTCGTGTGCCTGAAATTGCTTCTTCAGAAGATATGAATCTGAAGATTCCGCTGATACTAGAGATAATGTCGAAGGAGTAAGGTTTTGTCATTAAATTTTCTTTATATATTGATGAATTGGAACGAGCCTGAGCTCGAAAATGATATCCAGAATTCTTATCCCGTGTTTATTCTTTCTTATGATTTCAACCTGAAATTTGACCATCAGATTTTGTTATTGAAGCATAATTTTTAGTTATGGCCTCTGAGAATATTGTTATGAGCAAGGGATTGGAGCTTCCTTGCGTCTGTTATTAAGATCTATGATTATTTACCAAAAAAGGAATGGATTAGAGCTTAGAGATTATGAACTGATAACATCTTTTCACATATCAGAAAAAAATATTTTGAACCGAAAAAGGCAAATTAGTGTAATATGTAAAGCCGAGGTTACTCCTGGGAAATCAATTCCTCCAAGAGGAAATATCAAAATAAGTTTGTTGTATTTAGTTTTTCTTTAGGCTTTTATTAATAGTTTGATTTCAAATTGAGCTGTTCATACTTCAAGTTTGCTGTCATGTATGCATATTAAAAGCAAATTGATTGACCATGATTGTATTATATATTAAATGTTGTACATAGTAGCCTCAACAGGTGTGAGCTCTAAGAAAGTTGTCTTACTTCACGGTCACACAAACAAAAAAATACATAGTGATGATGTTCATTGTTGAAATATTCTAAAAGATGTGGTTTCCTATGACTTGAGTGTTAATCTTGGCTGCATTGTTTCAATTGGCTTGATATCTTTCATTATGCTTATATGGGATTTGGTGCTTGTCTGCTGTTTTTGCTTAGTGATATCTGTTTATTTTCCTTTTGTTTTCAATAATGAATTATCTATTCTGTTGATTGTGCATTATTTTTCAAAAGAACTTGGGTTCTATATTAATTTTAATGGTGCCTTTTTCTTTGGTCTAGGAATTCCTTTTTTGCCCAGAACTGTTCACTCATAGTTCATTGTTGATTTGTGGACTTCCTTTCTTGTTCAGCTCAGGCTCATCTGTGCTTGAAGAATGCTATGAGTTTCTCTACCTAGTATCAACTGCTTCTGAAGACGGAGCCTTGACATTGTATGAATCTGGAGTCATGAAAGTGTTGGCTTCTCAAATATCTACTTTTTCAGATGGTGAGTATTATTATTCTTCTCTAGTGAATTTTACTGTTAATCTTGTTGAAAATTTTCACATGTGGGATTCATTTGTGAAACATCTGATTGAGACAGGTCATGTGTAACATTGCCACTCTTATACAGTTTTGAGGGTCAAGTCATTAGGAGTATAGGGTTAAATCAGGTCTTATTTTTTATTTTATTTTATGAACTAATGTTAGTATTATTGAAAAAGTTAGGTACTTCTCACGTGTACATCCTGTGTACTTGGGCTATGCCTCCTCTTCTTATGCATAAAAATCTTGATTACCTGTCAAAAGAAATAAAAAATAAAAAATACATGCACCTGAAGGGCTAGGTGCCAGAAGAAAGGCACTTCCAAACCCTGAAGTGAAGGGAATGCAGTCAAGCATATGCATTCAATTACAAATAATGGTTGGATAAAAAATTAACATTGCTGGATGGTATTTTGGGGTAAATCATATAAAATATGAATTGATAACCCCTAGGGGTTGGCTTAAGTGGTAAAGGCCTTTGCATTTTCCCCTTGAATTACCTGAGGTGCACTTTTTGGAAACTCCTTGCCAAGGGAAGGTGGATGAGCATTGATTTAGTGTTTTTTGAAAAAAAAATTTGCTAAAAATGTTGTATTCTGTCTTTTATTAACAGTTTAATTAATTGTTTTTATGGTCACCGACCAAGTTCTTGCGTTGAAGTCTTCCAATCTTGTTGACCTAGAGATCCGAAGTGACTTGATACGTGTATAAAAGTGAGAATTTCACTTCAATCAGGCATGCTGTACTTTGCAATTTGTGCTAAGGCTCTATGTGGCTGTTGTGCTTAAGTGAGTCTGACAATTTTGACATTATTAGATTATGAATTTGTGGTCTTTCATCTAATTTTAACAGAAGTCATACGATGCAAAATGTTGTGCAGATTCTCATCTAATGGAGATAGCTACAAAACTCGTGATGTTGATACTGAGCAAGCTGTCTTTGGATGTCATTGCTAAGGACTACTTATTTGAGCTCTCAGTGATTGTAAGTTTAGCCATTTGTCATTTTTTTAATGTTAAAATTGTATCTCTGTTATCAATCATGTGGTCTACTAAATCTGTATTGACTTGATTTGCATAGCTTTTACTCTTTACAAAAGTGAACGTTTTTTTTTTATCATCTTTCATTTCTTTTAGGTGTCAACAATGGCGAGGCCATTTGCAGTGTTGCAGAATTCCTTGAAATTTGAATTGCTCCACCTACTCTGTACCATCATCTCATTGAATTATTTGGTATGCTGTATTCTTTTAAAGTTTTTTTTTTCAGATATTTTAGTCTTAATGCTATTGTATAAATTAGTCTGAATGTCAAATACTATTAGTCATAATGATAAAAGGTTCGGTGCAATGTTCATAAGTACACCAATGAAAGCTCCAGAAATTCAGATTGAACTGTGGGGGTTTTATCAATTGGTTGGGTGGCTGTGCCCATAATCCTTGACTATATCTGATTTATTTCTTGGTTCTCAGGAATATAAATTGGAAATATGTCTGGAAATTTCATATCTGATCTGTTGTATGAGCTTTGAAATTTTGGGCATGTTTTAATTTAATTCATTATATTTGTATTTATTTTTTACATCTGGTAAGCTAGATGTGAACTTAATTGGGGTTTTGAACCAACGAGTTGCACCTTGGCTAGAGTTTGTTGACTTTAGTTTGTTATATGGAAGGTAGTGAAACTTCTGAGTCTAAAAATATCCTTCCCAAACATCACTCAAACACAAGCACTTTTTAATTTCAAACCTCGAGCTTTTTTATCTAATTATTACCTAATCATTACAACTTTCCCAAACTTCCAAACAAAACACAAAAAACAGTAGAACTTTTTCAAATTTCAAAACAAAAATAATATTAAAAAATTATGTTCAAACAATATGTTAACTTCAAATATTTTTATTCAATTTTTTTTCCTCTCATTTCCCAAAACCTAATAAAACATTTTAACTCAAACCATTTCACTACCATTCACGGAATTCTCATCTCATTACCCAAGCATCCCTTTAAGCAATGAATATGAAGCTACTCATAGGTATCCTCATTTAATTCTGTACCTTTTAGGTTCAGATCATGAATTTGCAAGTTATGCTTATAATCATTGTATCTTTATATTATCATGTATATGCTTTCTGATTCGATTATGAAACTGATTGTGATGCGTTCTTTGTACTTGCAGGCACCACTACATGATGCCCTTCGTGTAATGCCAAACGGAAGTTGGTCATATTATATGCGTGATGGTATTGCAGCCATCCTACATAGTCGTGTTGGTATGTTGAACTAATTTTTCATTCATACCATTTATATATAGTTTTTCTTTATTTTTTGTTTGTTCTAATTTTTCACAAGTCAAGATTGGGAAAACATGTTTTTCCCCTTTTCCTCCCATTCCTCAGGAATGTTCTTTAAGATCTCTTATATCTTTATCATTTGAGGGCAAGAAAGCTGTCTGTGTTTCTTACAGCATTCATCTTTGTAGGGTGTGTGTGTGATAATGCTTTATTATTCATAACCCACAACCTTTTTTTTTTTTATAAATTCTGTTGAAAAGCATATTGATGCCCATTTTTTCCCACTCTTGTACAGCACCTGCAGAGAGGCTGGAGGCTCTTATGTTGGCTGAGACTATGGTAACCATACTTGGGGGGCAGTGGTTGCTTGGTCAAGTAAACTTGCCTCATAAAGAGGATCTGGTTCCAGTTGACAGGTAGGTGATACGTGTAAATGCTATGGTTTTAAAGCCATCCACATCAAGTGTGACATGTGGTTCATTTTCATACCTTTTATTTCCTTTTTCACTGCATTCTTTTGTCAGGTTTCTGCTGCTTGTCTTAGAACAATCGAGGGTTGAAGTTGCTGTTTTGCTTAATGAGCTTGCCTACTTGAAGTTTGAAGCATCTACGAGTTGTTCATCTACTGCTGAGAAGATTCTTTTAAAGCAAAGAAATGTGGCTATTGCTTTTTCCATGATGGAGAAGATAATTAAATTAATATCAGACACTGGTGGAAATGAAGGTACGCAAAAAATTCCTATAGTAGCCAGCTCATAATTCCATTATTTTTTTAAATTAGTTATACGTTTGTGAATATCTGTGCACTTGAATTTACTTGAGTTGTGTGATCGCATTAGTATTTTTTGGGGGGGCAGTTATACATTCTCTTGAGGGAAGATTTTTGTGTTTGTGTATGAGAAATTATTACATTTGGCGTATAAAATTACATTTATCTTATGTGCTATTATACTTCACTTGTATCCTCAAAATTTGAGTTTTTTTTACAAATTTAGTTGGCAAATCTTGTCTTTTTATTATTTAGCACACATTTAAAAAAAACAAAACAAAACAAAAAATGCTGCAGGTTACTTGTATGTATGCTATCTGTGAAGTTTGTGTCTTAGGTTATGCTGTTGTTTAGGTATATAGTTTGTTCACCTAACTGATTTCAATAATCTTTGTGGTCATTTTCAGGAGACCTTGTTGATGAAAGCACTTCAACAAATGTGATCAGGGCACTTAATGAGACAATTAGTGTTGTTTTGGAGTATTTACAGGATGCAAAGGTAAGGTAGTGGTTTGATGGCAATAAGATTTCATGTGTTGCCTTCGTCAATTTACCATTTGGATTATACAGGAACATGGACAAAGGAAAGGTGATGATCTTCTTGCTTCAGTGCGGATTGTTGGGAGGTCTGCTCAAATTCCCATTTTCTTTGCATAATTTTTTCTTTTTTATCTTTACAGTGAACTATGATCAGAGTGTTATTTTTCCTTCAATGCCACATTTATTGAAACTCCCTGTATCAAGCTTCTGTCCACAATCTTGGAATAAAACTTCCATTTTGTTGACTTCTTCTAGTAGAAGGACAAACTTCCTTTATTTGTTGCTAAGCATCCATTACAAACTAGGCTAAGAGACTATACAGGTTAGCAATATTTTTTGACAAGGGTTTTGCTTCATACAAACCATTCAATTGATTTTACTTATAAAAAAAACAAACCATACAATTGATTTCCCTAGAAAGAGAGAAACTTCCACCTTTACATTGCATGAGGAACTGTTCACCATATGTTATTTGATAAATTGTGATTTAATTTGAAATTCACCAATATGCTAATAAATGTATTTGAATCAGCTATCTTGCAGAAGCACCCTTTGCGTGCAAAGAGAAGGTCGAGAAACTATTAGAGTATATGCTTTCGATTGAAGGTGTAGATGAACAAAGGTCTGAGAGCTTTCAAAACATAATTCCTTGATGGACTGATAATTAGTTCTTTGGTTTTGGTTTTCTTTTCTTTATGTTCTTGGTATTTGTGCTTTTTTTTTTAAGAAAATAGTTGGAGAATGAATTTTGCTCAAATTGTTTATGAATTGCAGCCCTTTCTACTCAATATGTTTTTTGCTTCCAATGTTGTGTCAAATAACAATGAAGATTGAAGGATGCAATGCTTTGGCTTCTTCCGGAGGGCATAAAGCTGTAAGCATAATTCTTCTTCTTCTTTTTTCCCTCTCTGGAAAAGTCAGATAAGTTTTATTGATGATCAACAAAAAGAGGTATACAGGGGAGACAGCAGGCTGTAAGCATAATTCCCATTGATACATGGAAGTGCATCCTTGTAACACAATGTGAATGTTGTGGCTTCTTTAATACTCATGATCACTTGTCTTTTGCCTTCTATCATTATTCTTCTACCTAGCAATATATCATTTGACGACTATGGCACTGTAACATAATGGAATTATGTTAAAATTGGGGAAATCGAAATCTTGAATATACTTTTTACATGTACAGATGCATTGTCTCAACTAAATGGAACGATTTGTATTAAAGCATTTCTATTAATCTTTTTTGCCTATTGATTTTCTTTGCAGGTTATGGAGTGCCTCATAAAATTGATTGGCCCAGATAATCATATGGTTGAGAACGACAGTTCTGTCTTCTTGGCTTGTGATACAATCATGAATCTCCTGTTAAAGGTGGTTAACATAGTCTCATAATGCATTTTATAATATTGCTTTACAACAACACATAACACATTTTACTTCTTTTTTCGTCAATAGAAAGAGCACGTACTGTTGTCATTGGGCGAATCAACTTATGTTCATCTTTTGAAAGCATTGGCATATTGGACAGGTACCATTGTCTCCGTGCAGCTCCTATCTACAAATTTGCATCAAAAGTGGGAACCTATGATGTAAAATTCTTTTGTATTCCAATGAAATATTAGACTTCTTTTACTTAAGGTTAATTTTCTTGTGTGTTTTAATAATTTTCAACTTTTCTACCTTTGTATGTAGTATAATGTTCACTTATAAAAAATGTATATAGCATAGTGCTCAAATTGAACATAAAGTGGTCCTGCCTCATGAAAAGTCTCCAAAACAAAACAGGGTTATAATTTATGGATGGGAAGTTCGTTGGAGTATGTCAACCATATAGTAAGACTTTCTAGAGTGTAGTAGTACATCCTGTGTACTTGGGTTGTGCCTATTATTGGTATTAAATTTCTTATTAATTATAAAAAAAACCATATGGTAAGTTTGAAATATTGAGAGCTGGGAAAAGAGGGTGCTGGAACACTCTGGTTTCATTGCTATCTAATTGGTAAGAAAGTGGGCGCTAAAACCAATGATAAAATGTGATCTTTATTGGTAAAGGAAGAATATAGACAAAGCCATCTAGTATGTACCCCCACATGAACTTTCATACGAATCTATATTTATTAGAGTTGCTTTTGTTCAACCTTAAGTTCACTTCTGTTTTCGTTACATCATTTTTCCACTTAAAAACAATCTCCAGATACTAACCCCTTCTGACACTTAGACGGAGCCTATACTTAAATTCAGTGCGAGTAATTTAGAAGCTTAGTAAAAATGAAAGAAGATATGACAAAAACTTTCAATAAAAGAAAATATAAATACTTGAGTCTTATTTATCAAAAAAATAAATACTTGAGTCCTAATCTTATAAGCTGGGAGCTTGAATCACTATAATTGAATTCTGAATGAATATATTAGAAGGCTAGACTGTTGTGATCCCACAACTGTGTTGTGGAGTCAATGATGTGTTTGGATCCCTTGAACTTGCGCCCTCTAATACTTCAAAATTTCCTTTGGGATGAAATATTGCAATTATGTAAGCATCTCAGTCAAAATTTCTGAACTTGTTTTCAGAGGATACTGAAGACCTATCGGTTATCACGATGGCTTCAAGCATTTGTGCACTGATATTTGATTTCACATCAGAGAAGGCTCTTCTTAATCATCCCAACTTCGATGGTGGCTCTCTTAATGATCTGTCTAGACTCATTGCGAGAAGTTTGGCTTCAGGTGGACAGGTAAATTGCATGATGTCTAGCCCTCTTAATAATCCTTATGCTTTAAATGTGGGGTGACGTCCAATAGCCAGAATTATAATTTTCGTCCAATAGCCAGAATTATAATTTTGGCCTTGGGACAAGAATGTGCTACGAGCTGCACAAACTTGGGATTGAGCTGTAGCATTCTTTTTTGTTGGAAATTTGTGATCCAGGCTTTTGAAGTCCGATAGTTGTTTTCAAGGTGCCTTGGAAGGTTTCGCCTGATGCTTAAAGCAAGACTGATTATTGTCTACTTACATGCTGTTATTGCATTTAATTAATTGCAGGATATGTCTGAAGATGCCAATGCAGAGGCAGATCTATTGGAGATTGTTCGTGCAGGTTTGTGAAGTTCTCACTTCTGAAATTATGAATTCGTCAGCTTATGTATAAAAAGTGTCGACCTCTCTGTTTAGAACTGTGGATTTCTACTTGATTGAACAATCTTTCAACTTTCATCTACTTATTTTGAGATCCTGTTCAAGTGGTTTTGGGGTGTTCTTGCAGGATACTCGCGATGGGCTCCTAGGTTCCCCCATATAAGAGCGGCAGTTGAGAGAAATTCTATTTTGTTGCCAACCGAAGAAATCAGGAGGGGATTATGATCGTTTCTCTACGATCTCGGTGCATTGATTCTACTCCACTTTCATGTGGTCATCCCCTGTTGTTTTTTGGCATGCTTTTCCAAGTTGTGTATGTATATGGTTGCTGGCTTTCCGTGACATGTAGAGTTCAGCTTTCTTTTTTCCGAAGGAAAAATCTTCCTTCATTACACCGTAACTGGCCCCGTCAGCTTTCAATCTATTGAGCCTAGATCCTTGGGGAGATTGCTGAACCGTTGCCTAGAATACCTTTAAAATCCGATTTAGACAAGGATTATAGAACTCGGGCTCTATTTAATAGAAATTTTCTTCTCTAATTACCCTTTTTATGGTACAAGAGAATCCGCGCGCCTGAGTTTGGGTTGGGGGCATGGCAAACTCTGATATCGTGGCCCAACCTTTGATCGGACTATTGCACCCTCAAAGCATTCTTGCAACTTGGAACTCGCACTTCTTCCACCCCAATTGCGTTAGCTATTAACTGCTAATGGACCAAAGAAGTTAAGTGATATTGATTTTGATTTAGGTTGGTTTGGTAATAGAGAATTTTGAGTTTTAAGATGAAATATTAAATATTATTATTGTTTTGTGATTTGAAAAGGTTAAGAAAAAATTAAATTATTTATTATATTTTGTATAGAGATTTGAAAAAGTTATAATAATGAAATGAGAATTTTGAGTTTCAGATGAGAATTTTTATATGCCAAACCGAACCGTGAGACAGTCGCATTTCCTGTTTGCCTCATTGGTTTTTTTTTTGGTCTATTTGCAATTAAAGGCAATGCCAAATGATTTCTATTCTAAATATGCAATTATAAAATGAAAATACTTTAACTATAAAATGATTATGTAAAGCAAATTTATAAATTGAATTAACTTGACATATAAGATTGTAAAGTTATTTTATTGTTAAAATAGATTTAACAAATTCTTTGATTTAACAAATATCAAAGAATAAATAGTTTGCTTTATTTGTTCTCTTTATATATCTTTCTCATTATAAAAATCGAACAAACGGAGTACGAGTGTTTTTCCTCTGGATTCTTTGATATTCATTAGGCTATTATTATGTTTATGTTTTATATTTATCGGCGATTCATTTGGTCATTAGTTGCCTGGTCAATGAGTTGCCCAATGTCTGATGACTATGAGAGAGAGAGAGAGTTGCTAAAACCCGACTATGCCTTGACAGCTAAGGACGACTTTTCCCTGTCGACGCCGACGCCATCTTCCCCATCTCTCCTCTCTATATATTTCTGTACTGAGAAATTGTTTTGCAACCAGATAACACGAATACATGGACACTAGAGAGCTCTGAGATTGAGTGAGCTCTCCAGAGAGATAAAAATGGGTTGTGGTAATACGTTCTTCACTGTCCTCGTGACCTTCTCAGTAGCTCTAATCACGTACAACATAATCATCTCAGCCAATGCCCCTCTCAAGCTCGAACTCCCTGGGCCTTCTCGATCCTCTTCATCGAGAATATCCTTCGACCCCATCATCAAGATGCCGGTGGACAAATCAAGAGGTGGGGCCGGTTCAAAAAGTCCAGGGCGTCTGTTCCACACGGCGGTCACGGCCTCGGACTCCGTCTACAACACCTGGCAGTGCAGGGTCATGTACTACTGGTTCAAGAAATTCAAGGACAGTCCCAAATCCGAGATGGGTGGGTATACGAGGATCTTGCACTCTGGGAAGCCCGACAAGTACATGGACGAGATCCCCACCTTTGTTGCCCAGCCTCTTCCTTCGGGATTGGATCAGGTCGGTCTTCCCCTAGCTATTCCTTCCTTTTCATCAATTTATCTGTACTGTGTGTTTTACTTTTGGTAGTGCCTGTTTTTTGGAAATTTCAATTCAATTCGGGTTTCCGTTGTGGGATTTTAAGTTTGAGATATTTTGTGGATCTTCGAGGGCTATCAAACATAACACGGCATCATAAGGAGGTCTATAATCACTTTTATGAGATGCCTAATCACAATTACCATCGGGAAGAAATACAAGACATGGTTACAAAGAGCAGAAGTCTGCTATGGATGGGAAAGTAATTATAGATGCACGATTTACCATTAAAATCCCTGTATAAACAGGATTGTGAGTACTTTTTTTCCCATATGTGTGATTAACCCGTAAAGTGTAGCTTTCAAATTGTCAGGCCTGTGAGTATCCTGTTCAACTCTGTTAGTTCTTCGGCCATTCTCTCACTCACTGTTTGGTTTGATAATGGACAATAGTTCTCCATAGATGTGAGGAGTAAAATATGAAAATGAAATTAAGTGTAGTGACTTGCGCTTCCTCTTTTTGTTCCCCTTCAACTCTACTCTTGTTGGTTGCCAGTAAAACATAATCTATTGCCTATCTCACATCTCGCAATTGCAGGGTTATATAGTCCTCAACAGACCATGGGCGTTTGTGCAATGGCTTCAAAAAGCAGACATTAAAGAGGAGTATGAAACTCTTAACAACCTACTTTTGTCTTTGATGAGTTGATTTTTCCTTCTGGTCTCTCTTGTTCTGGCTAGATATTAGTTTACATTACTATTCATATGATGTATCTAGCTACATACTGATGGCGGAGCCGGATCATATCATCGTCAAGCCCATACCAAACTTATCAACAGACGGGCTTGGAGCTGCATTTCCTTTCTTTTATATTGAACCTAAGAAGTATGAGTCAGTACTGAGGAAGTATTTTCCTGAGGACAAGGGACCAGTAACTAACATAGACCCAATAGGGAATTCCCCTGTCATAGTTGGGAAGGTATGTATTGTGATTTGGAGTAATGAAAGCAATGGCAGTCTGTTTTGGTTTCTTTGGCCTTTTCCTGATTTCTATGATAAATTAATAGGAATCTCTCAAGAAGATTGCTCCCACGTGGATGAATGTTTCCTTGGCAATGAAGAAGGATCCTGAAACAGATAAGGCTTTTGGTTGGGTGCTTGAAATGTAAGGGTTCTCTAATCAATTCAATTTTGTGTCAATTTTGAATTACATTATTGACCTCTACTCCCTTTCCTGTCACATATATAGGTATGCTTATGCTGTGGCATCTGCTCTGCATGGAGTTGGTAACATCTTGTACAAGGACTTCATGATTCAGGTTTGATGAGATAACCACTCCTTTTATTGAGTGCACATACTTTGTTTAGCTTCTACAATTTATCAATCTACTAGTAATTGGTTTTACCATTGTCTAATCATGAATCATCAACACCGAGGAAAATTGAAGTAATTACTCTTTATCTGAGTGCACTTCAATCTTGTGGATACAAACTTGATTACAATATGCTTGGCATCTTCTGCCATTTCTTTATATTAGGCATCTTTGTAATAGTACAACGTCATGAAATTTTTATCAAGGGAAGTAATTAAGGATTCAGTGAGAAAAGATCTATACACTGCATTTATATAACAATTATTCTCACTGACTAAGTTACTATCTCCTGTCTAAAGAATAAAGATAGTTACATTTATTCTCCTGTCTAAGTTACTATCTTTTGTTTCCCTTGTCACTGTATTAATTACTGTTAGTTGGCTGTTTTGTGACATTTATCAGCCTCCATGGGATACAGAAGTTGGCAAGAAGTTCATAATTCATTACACTTACGGATGTGATTATAATATGAAGGTAGTTTTCTTTTTGTGACTCAGTTTTCGTATATATTTTTTGGAGTTAATGTTTCTTGGAGAGATGAGACACTTCAAGATTTTTTCTTGGGGGGAGAGGGTTGCTAGGCAGAATAAATGCCTGTCGGTTTTTTATTTATTGCCAATTTTACGGTTTCCAGTTTATGAGAAGTGTTTTCTACATTGCATGCTATGAGTATAGGGTGAGTTGACATATGGGAAGATAGGAGAATGGAGATTTGACAAAAGATCTTACGATGCTATCCCGCCACCAAGAAACCTTCCATTGCCTCCACCTGGTGTTCCAGAAAGTGTGGTAAGTTCTATCTCACCAATTAAGTAGGAAATCTATCGTTGGCTTGCTACATGGTTCATCTGGTTTTATTTCATTAATTCATTTCTTTTTACCTGGGGAACTCTTCTGCTCAGAATTTTGAACACAGAACTTACAAACTGTCTGCTTAATTAGCCTGACCAACATTTGGGTAAAATGAGGCTCATGGCATATTTTTTTAACATGAAATTGTTTGACCCAGGATCTATGCATACACGCTACCCCTTTACCAGCTGAGCTTGACCCTAGGACAGTAATTAGTCACATTGACAAAGAAGCGTGGTTGAGTTGTGGTTTTAGGACAGTATTGTTTTATGGGCTCACTTGTTTACACCCAATCAAATGCGGTTGAGTTCTCCCTTTGAGGTAGACAATATTTAACGAGTCTCATCCACCCTACAACTTCTTGAAAGCCAAGCGTGGGGTAGCGTGCACACTAGCGACTTACTACTTTATGAATGGAGTTCATACACGCCTGCGCACACATACAAATACAAAGAAAATAGTTTTCAAGAAATGATATTTGCTTCAAGAGGTTTCGAAATTTCTTCCCTGTTTTTGGTTTCGATAGGCTAGTTTATGCGATGCAGGTGACACTGGTGAAAATGGTCAATGAAGCCACAGCAAACATTCCGAATTGGGGATCGTAGGGACGGGATCTGATGCTAGGTTTCTGTAGACATGGCGCCATGTTTTGAGCATTGACGCACGGTATTCGTACAGATTTTGTGTACGTGAAAACTGTTGTTAAATACTTCTCTTTTATATACAAACTGGATTGCATACATATTCCCCTATGATGGGCGGGGACGGGGAGTCCATAAACTGGCAATCTTGCTCCACTCCCATTGTCCATGATGCTAATCTTCTTAGGTTTTCGACCCCGTACGGACGGACTTCTGCATTTTGTCCTGGCAATTCCTTAAAACATTCCACTCGAGCTGGGAACGGTTACAATCCCGAGCGGTGCTACTATCAGCGCTGAGTTTGACCGCACTTTTTTTTTTTAATTTTTTCACATTTTTTTAATTTATTTAAATATCTTTTTTTAAAAAAATACACTAATACACTTAAAATCAATTCCTTAATCACTAAATTAAAAAAATAATTATGACCATCACTTTGAGGGGGCAAATGGAGAGGCTTTTTTGTAATTTTTTTTCTTATTGATTAAGGAGTGGCTTTTAATATATTAATGTATTTTTTATTTTTTAAAAATATTTTAAAATGTTTAAAATATATGAAAAAGAAAAAAAATTAAATAAAATATGAAATTTGAATAAGCAGACACGCTCAAAGATAAGCGGCACACTAGCACCACTCAATATTATAAATGATCCGAAGAAATCGAAGCCTAACATCGTAACTTATATTATTGATTCAGTTACCAACATATGAAAAGAGGTTGAAGAAATACTTTTAATTCATTTTATTTTATCATTATAATTTTTTTAAATTTTATTTTTTAAATTTCATTATAAAATATAATAAACAATTTAATTTTTTCAAATTTTAAAATAATAATAATATTATAAAAATAATATTTTAATAATATTTTATTTAACTTTATATTTTCATTAAAACATCTATCTGAACTTACCGTCCAAACAACTTATTAATGGCATAACTACTTTATCTGGATCCTTATCTCTATGGTGAAATACTTACTACCCATAACAACATTATTAATTGGGTAATTACACGATGTAAGAGTTTCAAAATTTGTAATAATAGCTGACCGTTGAATAAATTAGATTTTATCATCCAAACGTTTATTATGGTTAGAGGATTCTAATTTTCTAAATGAACGTGGTTTGCACGGTTCTTTGGGCATAACAGAACCACATGTAGAAACAACTTATGAAGGATCTCACTGAAAATTGATCGACATGGCAAAAACTCGGTAACTAATTGAAAGGAAACATAAAACAAGTCATGAACACATTCATATTTTGAAGAACCAACAAAAGAATAAAAAAGAAGTATCGTCTGGAGGGAAAAGCTCGATCTAACACCATTCTCTTCAAATCTGATACTCTTCCGAGACCCTTCACAAGGGATAACTCAGATGCCAGTAAATGCCTTCTTACCGCCTCCGGAAGAACCAGCTGGTATCACCTTTAAGACGTTAAACCTTACTGTCTTTGACAATGGCCTGCAAAAGGGGAAAAAAATATAAAATTAACCATAAACACAAGGCACCCAGGAAAAAAAAAACTATTAACCATAAAATGTATCACAAAATGCTCAAATTAAATATCTAAACCTGCACTGGCCGATGGTGACATGATCTCCCTCTTTCACACGGAAGCATGGGGATATATGTGCTGCAATGTTTGAATGCCTCTTCTCATATCTAATATTTAGCATAATCGGTTAATCTTATCACCCAATAAACACAAGAAGTAAATAAATAGTATAGGTAAATGATTCTTACCTTTGGTATTTCTTAACAAAATGCAGGTAATTCCGCCGAACAATGATGGTCCTCATCATTTTGGCGCTATGGCAAGTACCGGCAAGGATGCGACCCCTGATGGAAACACTCCCAGTGAATGGGCATTTCTTATCTATATATGTACCTATAAAGACATGGCAAAATTCTTGTTACATAATATTAAAAAACATATACAAAATAACTAACAATGCAAATAGAAACTGTAAACCCCTCAGGATCACCCATAAAATTAAAAACGGGGAGACAGAGTAATGATCATAAATTCATAGGAATTTAAGATTACCAAATCCCTTTCATTTGCTCCCAAACAAACAAAACAAGTTGCAAATTCCTGTCACTTACAGTGCAAATTCTATAACCGAAAGAAAAAACATAGGATCAAACCATCACATTCTACATGATTTTCAATAGCAAAATCGTTAATTGAAGGCATATCAGATTCAACCATATTTCATAATAAGTTTGGTAAATCCATATACAATCATATGATGTCCACAACCTCATGGTTGAGATTTCAAAAAGATCAAAGTTACTAGAACAAAACGGTTACGTATCATCGAAATCACATAAAAAAGTGTCATGGAAGTAGCAAAAAGATCCAAGTCAGTTGAGTTTCCAAAAAGATGAAATTACACACTGATCACAAGATCTATCAAAGACATTGGATACAGAATGAGTTCGGCATTGACACCAATAAACACATTTCGAAAGGCACAAACTCATAGAAGCTAAATAATAAATGCCAACAAAATCAACAAGACATGAATCGCATCATGAAAATGTATCGCGCGAGGTTAATACCGTCAATAGCCTCTCTTGGAGTCTTGAACCCCAGCCCGACGCTCTTCCAAAATCGGTTGCCTCCTTTTCCAGGCCTCTTTCCTTTCCCCGACTTCTTTGAGCTACGCAATTTTTCATCAAAATAATAAGAGGTGTTCTACCAAATTTTTTACTTAAAAAAGCGGTATTCACAAACCTATTCTGTCCACATTTGATTGAGGAGAACGGAAAAAAACTCATAACACTCGAGTACCTTTTTTTATATAGGTAAAAGTAAATTTTATTGATATAAGAGGCGTCGCCCGAGTACACTAGATAGCACTCGAATACTAAATTACATTGATTTCTTTACCACTGTTTTCCGAGCAAACAAACGGAGCATAAATAAGTCAAATCAAACGTAAATGCAACTACTTACCAGAGGAACACCTTGGGCTGTTTCAAGAACGCCTTCTCCGTCTGTAACGCACAATAATGGTGATCTCAGAATATTAATAAAGCAGCCTTACTAATTACAATATGCTCCAATAGATAGAAAGAGAGGAGTAAAGAGATCCAACCTGTTCCGCCATGGTGAGGCTTTGCGAGTGCTTTAGGAAGCGTAGAAGCCAACGACGCAGATGAGGGGACGAAGAAAATCCTAAACCCTAGCGAAATGTGTGTTGACTGTTGAAAGCTTATAAGTGGAGCCCTACATTCTGTAAAGACCAAACCACCCTCAATATTAAAAAACGGGATTTTAATTTAGAATAAGCCTCGCCATTTTAATTCTCAATATTTCATAACATATCATTAGATGAATATAAATTATTTATTATATTTTACGTATGAATTTATTATCTAATATTAAGTCATGAAATTATGAGAAAATAATTAAAAATAAGATGATAAATAGATTTTTTTAATTTAATTTGAATATTTTAAAAAGGATAGTGATGCTCTTGCAATTTTATTACAATTATTTTATAATTTATTTTGAATTAATTAATTTAATTATATCATTTCATTAAAAAATAATTTTAATATTACATAATTACTTTTTATTTTAAATATAATTATAAATTAATTATAAATTCATCGTAAATTCATTATTTTCTTTTCAAAAATTAAAACTAATAACTAAAGCCTCTTGGAACAAGGGAGGAGGAAGTTAGGAACTCCATTAGGATTGAGAATGTCATGTGGAGGACCAAATATTCTCTACTATAAAGTGGGCCGAGCCCCATACCATAAAGGCCCACGAACCAAAAACTGAATGTTGGTTTACCACAAACCAAGGGCTCATTTGGACGATTCAGTTTGATCATTAGACTCCTTTTAACTCATTTTATTTAATTATTATAATTTTTTAAAAATTTTAATATAAAATATAATAAATAATTTAATATTTTTAATTTTTAAAATAATAATAATAAATATTTTATTTAATTTTAAATTTTATCTTAATTTAATTTAATTCAACTCAACGTCTAAATCCGGAAGTCATCTGAGTTAGAGTTTATTTTTGAACTGCCTTCAACATTCAAATAAACGTTTTATGCAGACTTAATGCACTTTAATTTTAAAACTCATCTGAGGGCCCCGCAACTGACAAACCTGGTTTCAAGGATTTGAAGGATACATTTCACTATTCTCATTGTACATTTTGCCTCATTTTTAAATAAAAAATAGTTATAATTAAAAAATATATTTGGATAAAACAAGTGGTCAGCAAGCATCTACGTCGGTTTTTTTTTTTTTTAAAGTCTTTGTTTAGAAGCTGCGCTGATTGTCAAAATATTATATGTCAGGTGAACAGTAATAATAGGGATTCATATATTTTATAATTTATTATAAATATATCTAAATTTATTTTAATGTCTAAAAATATAAACTTACTCTACAAAACTCATTTCACCATCTTAACTTACCACTATTTAAAAAAAAAAATTAAAATCAACCCAACATCCAACTATCAAAACACGCTAATATAAAATTCAAATTCAAACATAATTAATGACGATGTAATGATGTAACGGATGGATAATCTTTAGAGTGATACTCGCCCACGACATTCGCTTGATATATCGGTTCTCCCGGCATAATAACAAACTTGAAGCCGTAATAGTCCACAATCCGATGAGGATTAGAGAATGTCAAGCCATAAGATAAGTTATTCTAATCACACACTCAAACCAATATAAATAAAGGTAAAAAAAAATACGCATGAGGTGACTTTTCCACAATCAAAAAATAAAAATACCTCATACATTCTATTATGACTTAGGGATGAAATGCGTCTCTCACCACACTAATGTCCAAATTCTCCATGATTAATTATCGGTTTCTGTTCATGAACACTTAACATAATTTTGCATTATTCTTTTATTTTTTTTGGTACATTTAAATTTGAGTTAAATACAAGTTATAATAATTTGTTATGTGTGCTAAAGACTACTTTTTATACATAATTAATATTACTAAATAATATGTAAGTATCAATGGGAATTAATTTGAAAACTCAATCATAGCTTATTATTTGCAAATAGTATTAATGAGGAACAAAAAAAAAAACATATTAATTTGATCAATAATCTTTGGTAGCATTCATAGTACTGTTGCCATTTTCAAAGTGCCAATGATCTTATTATGATCAGAAACCATTTTTTTTAAAGTTTAAACGCCAATACATGACTTGATTCACAATTTTTTTTTCGAGGAGACAAACAAATTCATTATTGTCTCTTTATTGGGTAATTTGGGTTAGCTATGTATAATTATTCTTAGCATCTTCACACTTCACACACCACACTTATTTTAATTTTTTTTTTATTTTTTCTATAATAAATATGTAGTGTATAGATGATAAATAGAGTAATTCAATTAATTTAACGAGAATAAAATAAAATAAAAAATAATATTTTAATATATAAAGTGTGTGATGTGGGATGATGTGTAACATTCTTCATGTAAATATATATATATATATATGAGGAAAATGCTAAACATACGTGAGACGAAAAACGTGGACTCCTTTACGTGCCATGTGATAATGTTGTTAGTCTTTTATTTTTATTTAAAAATAAATAAAATAAAAACAAGATTAGAGCCATCAAGAAATAAAAATGGAATTACATACTTTCTTCCTTTTGCTTCATTATTTTCTCAATATTCTAGTCTCTCGTTTTTTTTCTTTGATCACAGACAGAGTTATTCCTTACAAATATAATATTTCAATCTATTGTTAAAACTCTCACCTTCTTAGTCCTTACAAGTTTACAACTGTTTCTCCTTTCTAGCAAAATCCTCCTCAAAATCCATGCAGAAAAGGTAGGAACAGATGAGATGCAAGGGCTTTTCTTCGAAATCTATGTAGCTACGTAGCACACTTGCGTGGTGCTTTCAAAACATTGTCCAAAACGAGATTGGTTACCAAAATATTGCAAATAGTTAGTTTGGTTACCAAATCCTCGTCAACTCACTTCATTACATCTTTTTAAATTTTCATACACTTTTCTAAATTTTTATATAAAATATAATAAAAAAATCAACTTTTTCAAATCTCAACATATTCATAATATTTAAAACTAATATTCTAACAATATTTTATTTAACTCAACTCAATTCAATCAAACATTAAAACACAACCTTAGTTAAGTCTTCTCTCATCTCTCTCTCAGCAGTCGAGATAAGTGATGGGGCCAACTTGTTGACTGCCAGTTTGGGTGGGAATTAGCTAGGAAAATGATGGAGGATATTCCGGAGAAATGGAGCAGATTAAAGCCGATATCGAGGCTGAATCCTCTGCTGGAGTTGGATGGGGGAAAGAAAGATGTGAGAGAGAGAAGGGAAAAGAGAGAGGATAAAAATGGGGAGAGAGAAAGGACAAGAAAGAGGAGATAAGTGAGGAGAAAATTGCCACTCTACACTAATTCACCATAAAGAAGTTTAAAGGGTCAAACGTGACGGCTATTCATTACTGTCATGTCTAACTCAACGTACGCTTTTGATGTCAATCTGAATAGTCGGCCACGATCTCATTTATATTTATAGGAAAAAGACAGATCGTCCCATAAGTTATAATAATTACCAGGAAAATGTAATATTACATAACGAATAATTATATAACATATATAAGGCTGGCGTACGGTACGCATGTTCAACATGGCTTCTTGTTTTTAATTTTATTTATTGCACAAGGTAATTAGACAACACATGAAAAATAATGTCACAGGTTAATTTTTTCATACTTTTCCAAATTTGTATCATTTTCTTTAGAAGAATAAAACCCACAAATCTGTTCAAACACGCTAACCTTAGGATGATCATTCTTATATTCTTCTTTCTTTTCGTTTTCATTCTTATCATCATCTGCTGAGTACGCGGTGCGTAGCAAGATAATGATCGATACTATTCCATTCCTTGAATTCTCGATGAACGTCTACATGAAAACCCAAAAAACAAATTAGGGAAAAGGTAAGGAAGCTACGTACGTGAACCCGGCATGCATCAGTTCTGAATTTCATCGCCGTGCGCACGTACAGTTGATACCTTCAACTGGGGAAAGTCCAAACAATTAGTAATGCATAACCCATAATTTGACTAATCAGATGGCAAGATAATTAATGATCGATACTATTCCATTCGTTGAATTCTCGATGAAGGCCTACAAAACCCAAAAAACAAATTAGGGAAAAATTAAGGTTAGGAAGCTACGTACGTACGTGATCCCTAGCTGCATGCATCAGTTAGTAATTTTCATGGCCGTACGTACGTACAGTTGATACCTTCAACTGGGGAAAGTCCAAACAATTAGTAATGCATAACCCATAATTTGACTAATCTAATCAGATGGCAAATCATGATTGAAAATTCCAACTCGATCCGTAATAATAGGGACAGATCGGTTGACCGGCGAGTTTATGATAATATAATGCTAGTGTTGGTGCGGATGAGGCAAGTATTATCCAGATTTTAAAGTTTGACTCGTTAAAAGAGATATGGGTTTTTGCTACCAATATTTTGCGACCAAAATTATTATATTCAATTTAATTTTTTTGGTCACAAAATTTTAATAATAAAAATTCGTTTATCTTGTAATAATTATAGACCACCAAAACCTAGTTGCAATTTCAAAGATATATATATATTATATCGGACAAGGAATGCCAGCGCTTACATGATGTCAGATAAAATCAAAGTAATATCATGTTTTCTTTCGATCAATCGTATGATTTGTCTTGTACCCCAAAAACTCTCCAACCCATTATAAAAGGGTACCTGAAGGTAAGATCTTTTCATAGAGAAACACACGGTGTCTCTCCGTTCTAATTAAGCAAGTTTTCTCTTTCACCATCTCCTTCCCCGATTCAGTAGATCATAACATCCTCTGAGTTAAAAGCTATGAAACTACGGCCAACAGTTGCCGATAGCCATGATCAATGGGTTATACAGATAAGTCGAGCCCTAGAAGAAGAAGGCCTCAAAGAGGACGACGATGAAAATGTTCCTACAATTACCATCTTCACCGTGCCTCCAACCCTAAAGTCTATTAAACCAGAAACATACACTCCACAACTCGTAGCCCTTGGCCCATACCATCACCAGCGGCCTCAACTCTTGGAGATGGAGCACTTCAAACTGGGTTCAGCTAAAAGAATGCAGAAGAACTTCAAACAAATCAAATTCCGAGACTTAGTTAACCGCATTGCAGAAAGTGATTACGCTATCAGAGCTTGTTACCATCTTTTCTTGGAGTTCGATCAAGAAACACTCGCATGGATATTTGCCATCGATTCTTCTTTCTTGTTGGACTGTCTCCAAACCTACTTTTCAGGAACTGAAGGCTCACTTATGGAAATCTCGTCTAATATGAGTAGACAAAGCAGCGGCACGCGGATGAAAAACGCACACCGTACTCATGTACTCAAGGATGTTATCATGATGGAAAACCAAATACCTCTCTTTTTGCTCAGAGAAGTCCACGGTTTTTTTGAGCATGAAGATCAGGACGCAGTATTGACCTCCATGCTATTGGGAGTTTGCAACTATCTATCACCGATCGAGTACATCAATCACAAACATTTTACGGAAGAATGTTTCACAAGAGCCCATTTGCTAGATCTTCTCTACTACATGATTGTGCCAAAATTGACACTCGTGGCTGATTTTGATCAGCAGGAGAAAATGGAAGAGGACGAAGAGATTGGCTGGTTTAGAAAAGCGATGAAATCAATCTTGATAGCGGTATGTTTTCTTATATTCGCCCCGCTTCGTATTCTCAAGAGAATTTTCCAGTCAAAAGTTGTTAAACGTTTAGCTACATCGCAACTTGCAATACTCTCACGGATATTGAGTCGTGCAAAGAATAGTACTGTAACCAATATACTACCTTCCACAGAGAACGTGGTCGAAAAATTGGGGGGCACGTTTTATAATCATCCTAGCGACGAAAGTCCTTCAGTCGACGAGATTGCAATCCCAAGTGTGACTCAACTTCATAAAGTTGGTGTCAAATTTCGTCCAGTCAAGGGTGGCTTGAAAACCATAATATTCGACAAGTATTCTGGTACATTTTACCTTCCAATTATTCACTTAGATGATAACTCCGATGTTGTGCTAAGGAACCTCGTGGCTTATGAGGCATGTATTGCACCAGAGGTGATGGTTTTTACACGTTACACAGAGTTTATGAATGGAATAATTGATACAGAAGAAGATGTGAGGATTCTTCGGCAGGCAGGGATCATCTTGAACCGCCTCAAAAGCGATGCAGAAGTGGCAAACCTTTGGAATGGGATGACAAAGTCTGTGAAAGTAACGAAAGTTCAGTTTCTTGACAAGGCTATTGAAGATGCTAATACTTATTATTCCAAATGTTGGAAAGTGAGGATCAACATGAACATCAAGAACTGTATCCTCTCTTCCTGGCCATGTCTTACGTTTCTGGGAGCTACTGTACTGATATTTCTGTTTATTGTGGAAACTGCTTGTTCTTCGTACGATTGCTCCAAATTGTTGACGGCCATATAAAGGTTGGCATGACTTTCTGTTGTATTTTACGTTGGATTGGACGGCATCCATGTACAAGTAATAAACTGTTCATACGTATTCTTTAATTTACTTGAATTTCTAAAGCAATTCATGTCGACGCGGATCCTTTTAATAAACAATTCGCTTGTCTCGTTACATATTCCATGGTATGAATCTCTTTGCAACATTTTTTTTTCCTGAATTATGGCGATGGTGTTATACACTATAATTTACAATAAAAGTTACAAACAAAACGAAAAGCAGGAGTTCGAAATTCGAAAAGGTGGGGAACAGCAGGACGACAGAAAAATAAGCTGAAATTACGGGGATGAATGAATGGCATTTTTCACTTAGGTCAATATATAGCAACAGCGAAAATCTCTTGGGGAATGAGCTCTCCTTAGTGCTGATGCCTTTTTTGGGTCCCTCCACTTTTTGAATTTCATCACCCTATGAAACCACTTTTTTGACAAACCTTTTTCAAAATTTTAACTGTCAAACACCAAATAATAAAAAATATTCTCATGTAACACTTTGTCATATTATTGATTGATTGAAAAATTATATTTTAAAGTTAATGTGGAGAATACATATAATAAAATGATTATGGATTATAATAAACTTAATTTAAAAGATAAATTTTGAATTTTAATCTTATAAATTAAATATTACAATTATTTAAAATAATATTTGTGATGGACTAGTTTTAGATGCTGCAATTTATTATTTTTGAATGAATAAGAGAACAGGGTATGTTGAGATGGACTTTATGTCACTTACAATCACTATGAGGTGGGCCCTCTCGTGGGCTTTGGGGTCGTAAATTACAGAAATGGGCCTCATTAGTTCATATCGGAATTTATTTAACTATGTGGAATTTAGATTGGGACAATTATTGGGATCTTCCATTCAGGCAAAGATTTAATAAATGGAAAATGCTAGATGCCTGCAGGGGATCCCGTTGGGAGCTACCGCTCCCAGTTTTTTTTTTTTTTTTTTTTAATAATTAAGAAAAAATTATTTAATATTATTGTGATTTTTTTATTTTTTTTAAATATTTAAAAGTATTAAAAAAATAATATGAAAAAAAAACCAAAAATAAAATTTTTTTTTTTGGTCGCAGCGGGAGCCTCCAGCTGTGGCCGTAGCACTCCCCTTAATAAATTTTAAAGCGGTAAATTGTGTGGCCGAAAACAGAAATGCAAAAGGGGTAATTCAGTCAAAATGGCTCCCAACACAGTGGTGCTTGGCTGGCTAACCGGGAGGGAGTATCCCACAGTCCCACTCTCACAGCTCACTTCCCTCCCTCTCCTCCCCACTTCCCCGACCGTTACCCGGCTCTCTCTCTCTCTCAAAACCCAGTGCGCAAGCAGAGCTCTCTGTTTCTGTTTCTGTCTCTTCTCTCTCATAATGTCATGTTTTTGGTCTCTACCGTTTTCTTTTCTGGCCACTTTTCTCTTCCTTTACTCTGCTACTTTCTTTTCCTTTTCACATGGGGATTCTCGCTCTTCACCCCTCAAAACTCTGCCCACTACAGGTACTACTCTCCGTTCTTTTTTTCCTGTTTGGCTGCTGAGAAAATGTAAGATTATAGAATATCTGTACAGTGTTACTGTTTCTCTGTACTCTGTTTTCTTCCAATCACCAACAAAGGAGCCATAATAAATTTCCTTTTTCTACCACATTGGCGCTGTTTGCGTGGAAGATAATTGTTTCTTTCCTTCTTAAATCTGATCTCCTTTCCAGGTTGGGAAAATGAAGGAAAATATGTTGTGGATCACTCGCAGGGGAGTTGGAGGTCTCTCGTGGAGGGTCCCACTGCTGCCCCTATTGAAAGCTCATCATATGTCTTGGCTTCAAAGAGAACTTACCGAAAAGACCCTCTCAATGGGTTCAAAAAGTACACCAAAGGATGGAATATCAGTGAGCGCCATTACTGGGCTGTAAGTTTCTCAAACTATACCTCCTAAGAATTAGGCTGGTTTTCTTGTCCTAGATAGCTGTCTTGAACACGGATGGCTTTGATTGCCAGTATGAGTTTTACTTTTGCATCCTCCTTTCCGGGCATGCCTCGGTCTGGTAGAGTCTAGAGTGGTGGGTTGGTGATAAATCATGATATATTGTCTTAACCTGTGGTGGTACAGTACGGAGACACTATTGTTTCAAGGGAATGAATGCCAACAAGTAAAACTTGATTCAGTAGGAGGCTTGTATTTAGCAGTACTACTGTATTGCTTGTGGATAAATTTACAGTTGGGTTGAGGAGCAATCTAGATTTAAAAAGGAAAAAAAAAAAAAAAGCTGTGGTAGAGAATGTTGGTCACATGTCGTTAAATAAATAATATTTTGATCATCAAGTGTCTTTACTCTAGCACAATCTATAAAACAAGAAACGTTTATCTGAAAAATAAAAAGGAGCAGAAAAGGATGTTTTAATCGTGAATTTATTAATTCTTTCATAAGAAAGTTTCCTTTTTCTTTGTATGAGATCTCCCGGTTGTCTTTTCTTCTTCCTTTTTTATGGTTTGAATGCGGATTCTTCTTCTTCTTTTTTTAAGGAAAATTAGGAACCTTTTCCAATTGTATGTTGAAACTTATGGATGTGCAGTATTAGAATGGATTTAAGGTTGGGATTGGCAGAAAGTGCATACAATGTATATAAAAGGAAAATTATACTAATAAAACAAGCATGTGCCAACCAGTTCCCTTTCCAATTATAGTGGGAGAATATTCTGATTTTCGTTTAATAAGGCGCTTCCTCTGTTTCATCATCGTCTGATAAGATTCATCTTAGTCTAAAGTCTAAACATTTTATTTCTTTCACATTTTCCATAGAGGTCTTGTTCTCATGATCAATTTACTGATGCTTTTGATTTATTATCAATTATCTTATTTGCAATTTCCTTCCTATGTACACAAGTCCCTTCTTTGGGTTTCTTTTGTTTAATTTCGGGATTCAGTTAATTTACTTATAATAACATTTTATCTGTAATTATAATGGTTTTTTGTTATGTTTGAACTGCTGTAATACTATTCTTAACTTATTTTCCCGTTTCCTTTTCTTTTTTGAAAATGCAGTCTGTGGGGTTTACTGCAGTTCCCTTGTTTGTCATCGCTGCAATCTGGTTCCTTGCACTTGGAATGTGCTTATGTCTCATTTGTGTCTGTTCTTTCTGTCGTAAAAGGGAGCCTTATGGCTATTCCAGGACGGCTTATGCTCTCTCTCTTATCTTCCTCATAATCTTCACTATTACAGCCATGTACATCCTCTCTCTCTCTCTCTCTCTCTCTCTCTCTCTCTCTGTGTGAAGTTCCACTTTTGTAATAACTTGATGTGCTATACTGTGGTTACAGTGTTGGATGTGTTGTTTTATACGCTGGTCAAGGGAGGTTCCACAGTAGCACCACGAATACATTGAAGTATGTCGTGGTTCAGGCAGATTTCACGGTTGAGAAGCTTAGAAGTGTGTCTGGTTATCTTGGTGCAGCTAAGCAGATTGGAATAGATCGAATTTTTCTACCTACAAATGTTCAAACTGATATTGACCAGATTGAAACAAAAATTACTTCTTCTGCTAGTACCCTTGCTGACCGAACAGTGAAGAATTCAGACGAAATTTGCGAACTCTTGGATTCTGTGTAATAAAGAATTAAGTCTTGCCTTCTCTATTTTCTTGCTTCTGAGACGTATCTTAATGCTAAAATGAATATGGTGATGTTCTTACAGGAGATTGGCACTCATCATAATCGCGGCTATTATGCTTGTCTTGACATTTCTTGGATTCTGTAAGCGCTGTCAATCACCTTTTTGCAATGCTATGTATCATTAATTTAATAAATTTAAAATATTTTCTGCAGAGATCCTAATCGTTTTTGTATTCTTTGCTTTTGCTTCAGTATTCTCAATATTTGGCATGCAGTCTCTTGTTTACATGTGAGTAAGAAAATCATGTCCAGCACTGCATTTTCCTTTTATGTTATCTCCCTCATTCATGTCGCTCCAACAAATGCTGCATTTGTTGCAGCCTGGTGGTCGCTGGGTGGGTACTTGTTACAGGAACATTTATCATGTGCGGCATATTTCTTCTCCTTCACAAGTAAGTATTGTGACAATGTGTAACGCTTACAGTTTTCTTCTAGATATTGAACATTTCATATCGTTTGCCACAATCCATGTTGCTCATCGCTTTCTAATAAAATGGTTACAAAGTCTAGATTGGCAACTCCCTGCACTCCATTTGACTACAAGTATTTCAAGAATGATTAGTGTTAATACTGAGTCCTGATGGCTCTATTTTAAGGGTGATAAGGGTGCTGTCTCGTCAGTCAATTCTTAGTGTTGTCATTTTGCTGTTTGCCTACATCTTTATTCAGCACTGTGCTAAATTGAGGCTAATTAAATTTTTTATGAAGTTAGAAAGTTCGTTATGTTCGTCAAAATGAAGACCAATGGGGGCGGCTCAGGCAGAGCCATGACATGAAGTGCCAAGCATAATTTTGTTCTTCACTATAGAGGAGATTCAACATCTTTTTGTCACAGTAATCTTAAATAAACTGTAAACGAAAGGAAAATGGATTTTCTTTCATTTGTTGTGCAAAAATATCTCAGTAAGCATATAGTATACACACATTTTCTCTTCAATAGGAATATCAATTCTCAGCATTACAGCAAAAAATAAAAAAATCGATGGTCGCAGTGCTAAATTTTCCCCGTCCTTCAGAATTTTCAACTTCAGTTTGCTAACTATCAGGTTCCTTCTTTTGATGATAATATTTTAGCTCAGACGCTGATCTTTTCCCCTTTTACCCATTAGTGTAGCTGCAGACACTTGTGTTGCAATGGATGAGTGGACTCAAAACCCTACTTCTCATACAGCTTTAGATGATATACTTCCATGTGTGGATACTGCAACTGCCCAAGAGACCTTGATACGGAGCAAGGAAGTCACTTCTGAGCTTGTCAATTTACTTAACGAGGTCATTACCAATGTCTCGAACTTAAATTTTCTCCCCAACTTCACACCATTGTACTACAACCAATCAGGCCCGAAGGTACCCCTTCTATGTAACCCATTTTATTCCGACTTGACGGATCGAGCTTGCACTGCTGGTGAAGTGGACTTGACCAATGCAACAGAGGTAAGAAGTTGGTCCTCTTCATACTCCTAATGATCACATGGTCTCGTTTCCAAATACTATTTTCACATGTACCAATTTAGCAAAGCATCTGGAGGCCATTCTCCAATGCCACAATAAAAAAACGAAGCTAGCCTTACTTTCATTTAAATCATGCAGGTTTGGATGAACTATGTCTGCCAAGTTTCAGCAACTGAGATATGTGTCACAACAGGGCGTTTGACCCCGACCTTCTACAACCAGATGACTGCCGGAGTAAATGTTAGCTTTGCCTTGTATAATTATGCACCTTTCCTTGTTGAACTTGAAGATTGCACATTTGTGCGGGAAACATTCAGCAACATACATAGAGACCATTGTCCCGGTCTGCGGCAATACAGTGGATGGATCTATATAGGGTTGGTGATGGTCTCCACTTCAGTTATGCTCTCACTGATCGTCTGGGTTATCTATGGGAGAGAGAGGCGTCACCGCGTGTATACCAAAAAGTTAACATCTGAATCAGCCGAAGCTTTTGAAGAAGGCAAGGAGCAGAAGTAAGAGAAACTCTAAATATTATTTCCACTGCATTGGGACATATAGGATGGACTATCTCTATGCATTCGGTTTGGGTTCCATGTGTTGTAAAAAGAACTACTTCTATCATGCATTTACGTAGAAACCAACTTCCAGATTTTGCATACATGTTTTGGCACTGATATGATGAGATTGAATGAAGCAAAGTGACGTGTGTTTATAATTTTCCTTGGGTTAAACATCGGTGAACGACTTTACAACCTTCCTTGAAATAGGCTTTGGGACGGCAAGTATCCGCCGTTACGATTGGGTTATAAACTCATGGTCCAGTTGGGCGGTACCCACTACCACTCAATGCACTCATGAGCATTCATCGTTTTGTCTTCAGAACTTGAAACACCAATTAAAAGACTGACCCAGTGCATTTCAAAGTCATTTCAAGCCACATGTTGATGGATTTTCCAAAGTAAAAAGCAACGCAAGTGTTACACTTCATTCACCCACGAAGTTGGATTTGGTGCCATGGTAGCCCTTCAGTTTAACTACTCACCCATCTCCACCCGCACAAAGTTGTTCGGTTCCTTTTCAACCAACACCTCCCTAATTTATCAAAGGAAAATCATGAACACGTAACGTTTTTTAACAATTCTTTACGCAATTAGGTATTAAATGATAAATATTTTTTAAAAAATATTATTTTATAAAAATATCTTTATCTTCTATTTTAATTTCATAACATGAGATAATAGGATAACAGCACCATGTCATCTATGATTAAGAAATAAATAATTATTTTTTTATTCTTTTTATAACCTGCTGTCTCTCTCTCACTCTCTTGGAGGTCGCTTTCACATTTTTACAATCGTGTGGGTAGAAAGTCTTATCTAATGTTCCAAAGTAGGTTGCCGTTGAGATTGTAGCAAATCTTATCACGATGCGACCAACTTTACTTGTTAAGTTTAATGGTGTGGAGTTCCGAATTCAGCTCATATCGCCGAAGATTGCGGATCAAAGAAGGCCGCTTGTTTAAAAACCATACCCAAACAATTGGAACTAAAAAAGAAAGAAAAATATTTCTAATTCGAATATGAATAATCGTTGTACTTCTATTTTAATACAAACTATCATATAATTCACTATTAATTTGTTTCATAATTATTACTAATAATTAATTACTCCATATTTTAACACCCAAACGGATATTATCTATTCGTTATTGAGAAATATTTTATTTATAAAATAATTTTATAAAATTAAATTTACAAACTAACGTAATATATCACAAATTGAAAAATATTTTCATCAATATGAAATATCACTTTTATAAAATCTCTTTTGAGATAGTTGCACTTACATTGTAATTATTAATTATTGTTAAGGGTTTTCTTGCTTGAAAAATAAGCACTTATTACAACCATAAATTATCAAGGAAAGTTGAGTGAAGAAATTGAAATGCAATAAAGTTACACAACAACCTATGAAAACAGCACCAGCTTTCCCGTCTACATTTTCTGAGGATAGAAGTAAGAAATAGGACTCCCAGCATTCAATTGGATATTTATTTCCCAAATGATAAGAACGTAGAGAAATCCAAGATATCCAAAATACCGGCCAGCATGAAGGCCATGGGCTACGATTAGCCACCTAAAGTTTCCAGCCCTATTCTGTTCCGTTTTTCCAACGAATTAAAAGGGACTCCCATATTTATGTACCGTCAAATGTCAAGACCTTATCACTCTTCAGACTTTACAATCCTATATATTTAAAAATACATTTAATTGATTGAATAATGTTATATACTATACTATTATTTTATTTATATTTTACTATATATAATGTAATATATTTATCACCGTTTGATGATATAGATACATATAATAAATGTCATTCAATAGTTATAAATATACCTCATCTTATAAGAACGTAGCAGACCTTCTTCTTCTTCTTCTTCTTTTTTTAATGAGATATTCGAAAATCTTGTTAATTAGAATCAAAGCGAATTGAGTCGGCCAAGTAATATCCCACCTTACGTCGTGCCAAAGGGGATTTGAATAATGTCAATTATTTAATTGATGATAAATTACATAGATATCTACAATAGTATTGGCAGAATGGACAATCTGAAATTAATTTTTAAAATTATCCTGATAAGAGATAAGTTATGATAAAACATAAGTTATCAAAATATACAAACGAGAAGATATAAGTATTACAGTTATAAAAAAATTTTATAAATATAAATTTACAATAAAATAATATTTTATATGATATGTTAAACATATTTACAATATAATATAGTGCGTGAATATGAAATCATTGCCGTCATGCCTCGGAGAAATCACACTTGAAAGCTAATCCATTTCCTAACGTTTATCCCTATTGAGAGATAACGGCCCTAGTTGCATTTTATCATTATAATTTTTTTAAAATATAATAAATAATTTAACTTTTTAAAATTTTAATATAAAATTATTATTAAAAAATTATATTATAATAATATTTTATTTTTTACTATTTAAAATATTTTATCCCATTTTATCTCATGATTAAAAGAGATTTTAAATTTAGACAAACACAAACAGATAGAGGAAACCACATCTGGTGATACAAATAATTTAAAAAATAAATAAATAAAAAAGGACAGTTTATTCATCCTTTTTTTTGTCCAAGGTAATATGCTGTCACGCATTGCATGAATAAACTAAGCCAAGCCAAGCCAAAATCCTAGAGAACTCCAGCAAAATGTTGACAGGGCTACACAACGCCTCTCTAGCATCGCCTAACAATATCTGCAAAAATAATTTAGCACTAAAATCATCAGAAGGCATTACTTTTGTCGAGTAAAGATATTTACGTGATTTTCTGCCACCATTTGAGAATAACATTGAGGTGAGATGATATGTAAATAGTAATAAAATAATTTATTTATAATAATAAAATAGTTTAAATTATTATGTTTTATAGAATTTTAAGAAATAAGAAAAAAATATTAAATAAAATCTTATTAGAATATAATTTTTATTTTAGAATTTAAAAAAAGAATTATTTATGTATTTTGTTTAAAAGTTTAGAAAAGTTAATGTCATAATTATATGAAAAAAATTTAAAATTAAAAATTAAAAATTATTTATATGAAAACTAGCCTACAAGAAAAAAACCAGAAGGTTTTATGAAAATGATTGTCTTTACTCTTTAATCCGGATTTGATTTAATTAATTTTTAAGAAATGTATTGGCATAGAAGAATTTTACAAAAATAAACTCATAATAAATTGACAAGACTTATTATAATACGTTATATTATAAATTATTTATATAATAAAATAAATATAACGTATCACATGAAATCATGATTAAAATAAATATATATAATAAATTAACATAATTTATTGTAGTACGTTAAATTATAAAATTATTTATATTATAAAATAAATATAATGTATCACATAAAATTATATTGATAAATTTGAATTTGTAAAATCACATTATATGTATAGCACTTTATTTAATTTTTATTTATAATTAGATATGTCAAAAGAATAGTTTAGAACGACCGAGTCGGACAAAATAAGGGAAAGTGACAGTGTGTCCCTTGTTCCAAGAGATAGTCGAGCATCATGCACCAATAGTCTACGAAATATTATTCCTTTTAACAATATAATTTAATGATTATTATTGCTACTTGCTGGTTTAATCATTCTAATGTATAGCTGTCACACTTTGATTTATTTATTATATTATTGTTTGTTTAGATTTTATGTAGATCTTTACTTACATTGGATTTCTCAACCAGTTTATACTATTCTTTTTATTTAAATTCAATAACATTTTATCGTTTTAATCTATTGACGTTGTATTTGAGATTCACCTTTCAGCAGTTAGTCGAATGATTCAATGATGAAATTTTTTTTATAAAAGTTTTGTTATTCATCATATTTATTTTATTTTTTTTTTTTAAAATTAATTAAATTATTTTCTTTATTTTCAATATATCATATATTTAATAAAAATAAAAAATAAAAAAGTATAGTATATTATATGTGTATATGATGAATATAATTTTTCCAAATCCGTTATAACTTATGCGGCCGACAGCGCCGCGCGTGTGTGGAACTTGACCGATACAAGAACGCGCGCATCATCATTGATGGTGAAAAGCAGCGACGTTGGTGCATAAGCGATGTAGAAGATGGCAAAAAGTCTACTGCTTACAATTATAAATTCGGGTCACTGATTTGAATTGGTCCACGAAAATAGTCATTGAGAATTTTAAAGCGCACGCGTCCCATTAAACTATAACTTCCTGAACAAATATTCTTTCATGATGCCAACGTAACATAAACTAGTAAACTACACAATGTAAACATTGACCTATTCAATTTCAAATTTCTTTACTTTTTCATATTTTTCTTAATATTGTGTATGTAGAATTCTCAACACGTTTTAAATCAATATATATATATATATATATAATAACTTATATAAGGAGAGTCTTACCGTAATTGCCATTCCCAATTTTCACCCGTAAACCCATATTGAAGTCAAATGGTGGAAGATTCCTGCCGATTTATTGTTACTTGGTATTAAGAAAAAGATAAATATTTAGTTTTTAAAATATATTACAAAAATATAACCCATAAATTGATTTTTTCTTAAAATATAAATTCACTTAGTGCAATATTGTATACCGAATTATAAAATTATTTGTATCATAAAGTAAATTATATATATTTTTATCATAAAGTAAATCTAACTTAGAATTTCATAAATAGTTACATGGCCTTAATTTATTTAATTTTTCAATGTTTATTAATATTTTTATTTCCTTATGCATCTTTAATAAAATTCTTATATAGGGTAAGCTTTCTATCGTTTGGAAGAAAAAAATTTCAATTAAGTTTATTAAATTATTATGTCAATTAAAATTGAGAAGCATTATTTGAAAATTTGAGGGATGTAATCGGTCTGGTTAGGGGGAGTCATAGATCGAAAATTTCAATCCATCATTTTTGTTAGACTAGACTGGTCCATTCAGTTCAATTCAGTCTATAAACATTTTGTTCTCTTTTTTCTTTTTTGATAGAAAATTAATACAAAAAATTAAAACAAATTAGTAAAATTACGATTAAGTGATCTCTTTTGCATTTTATATATGGTTAATTAAAATTAAATAATTTTATTGTACATATAGTTAATGGTGATCGCTTGAATGAAAATTACATAATTAATTTAAACAATTACTATATAAAATAATATTTTATAGATAAAAATATATATATACACATTTGGTTAGTCTTGATTTGATCTAAAAAAACCATTTACCATGTCCCGAGACCAACTAATAAAATTATCGATCTTGTTCGATCAATTTTTTCAATTTAAATCAATAGTCTTTCCAGCCCTAAAAAAAATTTTAGATCACACATTAATGACATAATTTAATTTATAAAATTAAAAATTTATCTTTTAAATTTAATTACTACATATGGCATAGAGGCTTTTAAATATAATTATTTATTTCTCAATTACACAAAAATTTGTGTGAAAAAAAAAGGTAATGACATGGTATTTATGGAGACATAACCGATATTTTAGTATTTTTATTTAAAAATTTACAGTTATTTTTATATATTTTATTAATGTAATTAGTTGTATTAATTTTTTTAATATAAAATAATTATTTTAATTAATTAAATTAATAATATATAAAAATATACAAAAGTGATAGTTTGTATCCAAATCATTTTTATTTCTGTCCGTTTCTTAATAGCCATATACGTGGCAGGCGTTTGCCACAGTCAAAAGTTGTTTAGACCAACGGGCACGAAACGGCCTCCAAATTTCGTCGGCATGCGCGCCGCGCGGTCCATATCATTCCCAAAAACTATATTATCCCCTATCCAACCTCTGGTCAGCTAAACCGTAGTTAACTTAACCAGCCCAAAAATCTGAAAACCCCACACTACCCACGGGGTTTCAAGATTAATTACTATCCGGCCCAATGTCCATCTATAAATCAGCCGCTCGAGACTCGTCAAGTTTGCCAAACCAACTGCCCTAGCGGTCTGGGAGGTAAAAAAGAAAAACAAAAGTTTCTGACAAAAAACCTAGCCCTTCTTCCTCTCACTTTTTCTCATCAACAATGGCTACCTCATCGTCAAAAACCAGACCGAGCGGTCCAGTCCTACGCTCTCTCTCTCCCCCAGCCAGACTTTACTATCCCACCGCTCCAAACTCTTCTTTTTCTTCGTCCTCTTCAGTCTTCGCTTCCTACACAAGCTCCAGTTTCTCTTCACCGTCAACAACTTTCTTCCACAATGACCTTCATCGACATCACTACAACAACAACAACCACCACCATCACCAGCGATCTGCCTCTCCCACACGCGTCAACGTCTACAACTCGGGTTCGCTCTCTCCCTCCGTCCGCTTCTCCATCGACCACCGCTCAATCTCCCCAAACCGTAGCCAGGTCATCACGAGCCACCAAAGCCACATGTCGATCCCCAAGAAGACGTGTACGTGCGCGCCGACGATGCATCCGGGTTCGTTTCGCTGTCATCTACACAAGAAAGCGTCAAACAGTCGCGGGAGCCATCAGGTGGCGCCGTATCCGAACAATGGGCTGAACATGCGAAGATCGGCAATGAAGAACTCGCTGGTTAGAATCGGAGGCGTAGAGGGAGAGTGGGTCAAGAGAGCATTGACCGCTCTGATCAGGCCCTCGTCTCATCAGCTAAGGAGAAGAGCCGCGTTCGAGCCCACGCCGAGCCGGCTCTCGATTATGTCCAGAGCTGAGGATCTATGAGTTTCCTTTCTGTTGTGCACAGGTTGGTTTATGCTTTTCCGGTCATCTTTGAGTTTTCGAGTCCTAGATTCCGGCGAGAGAGTCGGAATCCGACGGAGGATTTTGTTAACGTAGTCGTCAGCGGCGAGTTTGAATGCCAAAGTACGGCGCAGTAATGAGGAATCCGGATCAAATCTTGTGCGGCACTTATAGAAATGGAACCGAGCGGTCCGAGCCAACTCTTGCAAAACGGAAGTCGGGGCGCCCCGAAACCGTAGTTCTTTTTGGAGCGGCACCGTAGAGAAAATTTCTTTTGTACATATAATTTGCTGTGGGAAGAGAGTTTTTGGACATCATATATTTTCTCCAACAAATTAGTAAAATTATAACAATCGTAATTAATTAGTATCAATTTTGAGAATAATTTAGTATTTAATAATCTGATTGAAACTGGCAGCAAAGACTGGTTGGGTTTGGACGAGATCCGTAGTCGCGTTCCGTCCACTTCTTTGCAGCGTCAGGATTCCCGTCGTGCGTTCCGTCGACATCCCTGATTCGTGTTGACGGTGCCTTTCGTCGTCACCGTTTATCATCGTCAGTTCCGTTACCTTTCCGTTGACCTCGCCGTTATCGTTTATCAGGATACGTTGCTTTCGCTGCGACGCAGGTATGTATCATGTATGTATGATTCTGTCCCTGTTTATTTTTGTTCATTTATGTATTAATTTAATTTTCTTTGTCCAAGTTCATGCATTACCATTTACGTTTGGTTCCTGTGTTGTTGCAGGTGTGACGCCATGGAGTTCAAATCTGGGCTCCGATTCGAATCTGTAAAATGGACTTCAAAATAAATGAAAAATTAAAAATATGACTGTGTTATAGACTACAGTACCACTTCAAGTAGAGAACTGACTCTTTGTTAACCAAGTTTAGGAAAAAATGAGAGTTTTGGAACAGAAACTTCCCACAACTACTACTCATGCCGAGAAAATTAAAATTAGTTTATGCTGGAAAACAAAATTCTTCAATTAAGGCCTATTTAAATGTTAAACTGAATTAAGATAAATTAAATTTTTTATGAATAGTAATGAGTTAAGATGGTAGAGTGAATGTTATAAAATTTACTTAAAATAAGTTTATATATGTTTAAATTTGGATGTTAAGATTTTACAAGTATTTATGAGAAGTTTACTAATAAAAAAAAATTTATGAGAAGTTAAAAAAAGTTGTGGTTTCATGTATAAATAAATATTGAATTAAAAAGTATTGTGGTCTTATGTGTAAATAAATTTTAAATTGAAATATAATTAAGGATTTGAGAGTTATATGTTTAGATATTATACTATATTTAAAATTTTTAAAAGTTCACTAAAAAGGAGTGGAATCTATTAACTTGTTGAATTAAGAATTTGTGAAGAAAAAGGAGACGAGTGAGTGCGCATTATTGACACCCACAAAATTCAAAGGAGATGAGTGCGCATCATCACAAACACAAAAATGATGTGAGTTTAATGGGAGATGAAATTTTGAAAAAGAGCTGGAAAGTGAGAAAGAAGTGCAAATCACGTCTTTCGTTTGGCAATAATGGTATATTTATTGAACATTCAAATCGCATCTCTTCTTGTTCACCACACAAATGTTGTTTCTTTAGCAATAATATTTATTATATGGAACAGCGGATACCTGTTATATATATGTATATATTAAACTAGTCTACTGGGTAATTTTTCATCTCAGTATATAAAAAAAAAAAGGAAGTAATTTTTCACTAAAGCCATAAGAGGCTTTTTCTGACAGAAAATCAAGTATTTTTTTTTTTTCATATTGTAAATTTTAAAAATATATTTAAAAATATTAAAAAAATATGTTAAAAAAAACAAAAGATTTTGCACTGTCGAGACTGGGATCCATGTGGGGGCTGTAGAGCCACTCTTTTTCATTTGTACCTTCAACTCAAAAAGAAGCCCATACGGGGTAGGTAGAAATTAAGGAGGGCCTCAGGTTCAGAGCCCGACGAAAGTAAAGTTGTTTTTTTTTAAGGACAGCTGTACTTTTTATGTAATGCCACATGTGTTGTCTCTTCTTGGACAAACAGCCCGTGGGATGTAAATGCTCTAACCGTAACTGACATGACAGACAATGCTTCATCCATCCCTTCCCATGCAAATTCCAACTCAAATTTAGTGGACGATTACAGGATACCCTTAGTACCTTACCATGTGGCCGCACTGTGCACAGAAGGGGGCCGGGCTTACAATGGCAATTTAATAACATTGAGGCTACGTTTAGACGTTAATGTGAGTTAAAAGTTAGCTGTAAATAATAGTCTAAATTAGCTGTGAATAATAATATTTTATAAATTTTATTGAGATACATTTAATTTTTTTAAATTGAGACAGATTTTATTTTTTAGGTTAATATATATAAAATAAGTTATTATGAGTTTAACTTTTTGTACGTAAAGTTAAAAAAATAATAGATTTCATTAATGATTAGTTTGAGATAACACAACTATATTCTTGTTATGTTTTTTGAGAAATGTTGCTTCTCCGGCTGGAGCACCCGATGGTTTTTTTTTTTTAACATAATGATTAATGTAGTATTTATTTAATATTTAAAAATATTAAAAATTGCATGAAATACTAGTAAGATAGTTTGTAAACAGTCGTAAGATAGTTTGATATAAATAGTAATTGAATTTTAAAAAAAAGAGATAGACAAAGTTGAATAAAAAAATATTATAAAATTAAAATAATATTAGTATAATTTTTTAACATTATTTTTATTTTAAAATTGAAAATGTTGAATTGTTTTTTATTTTTTATTTGAAAAGATAGAAAAGTAGTAATGATTAGTTTGAAAGTATTTATATTTGAATGATGTTTGGAAAAAAACCGAAGGATATGAGATGAGATGAGATGAAAAATGTTTCCAAAATCCCCTTGGTATTATTTACAAAAATTATCACTTTTTCCCCTTCATATCTAGGTATGAATAAAAGCTATTGAGAATAAAAAAATAAGTTTGAATAAAAGTGAATGACATGAAAATTATTTTCCTTGATAGATTTTTTAACTTGGACTCTAAACTTTTGCCCTACATGAAAATTACTTATTCCCTAAGTTAAGTTAATTGAAATATTGTTATAATTAATATATCCCATTGGAGATATTATTAAATTTTATACCTAATTAGGACCATAACGTATTAACAAGGGCGTGCAGACCACCATGAATAAAGTTTATATACTGTCCCAATTTTCTGTCCCTGTCGCTAAGTGGTAGATAGACAATAACACAAATTCGTTGTAATGGGTTGTCTTATGTAGTAGCTCAGGGGCCAGTCGGCCCATATCGCCCCACCCTTTATTGGGCTTTATCTTCTAATATTTGGTTGGTTGCTTTGGACCTCGAATTCTGATCCACCAAATTTTCAATTTATCTAGTTTTTTTTTTAATAGAAATTTATTACGAATAATTTTATTTATAATTCTCACACATTACACATTATATTTTTTTAATTTTTTATAATAAATATGTGGTATATATAGAATAAGTAGAACAATTAAATTAATTTAACAATAATAAAATAAAATAATTAAAATATATAAAATATGTAGTATGAGATAATGAGTAGCATCACTTTTAAAAAAAAATTTAAAGCTTATAAACATAATTTGAGTGGTGTTACATTATTAGATAAATATTAACTGGACATTTTAATTTGTAATTTTAAATAATGGCGCATCAATTTGTAAAACATGTATGGCAAAATTGGTAACTGTGGCATTAATAATGAAGAAATAGACATTCTGACTTATCTCTAGGAAAACAAATTTCTCCGTTCAGTTTTGCCGGAGAGGAAGGTGTGAGTCTTGGCTCCACCTTTCTCTCCATCTTGCTTTCCTTTTCGGTTCCCTTTATGCTATCTATATGTGAATATGCTTATATGGTAGTTTTTTTTTATTGGTTCGGATTTTATCAGATTTGTAGCTCTTCTGGCCCTGAACAGTTGACATGAGCCCCACCAAGACATTCGCCTCCTACCGATCTACTGGAATGACGCGGAAGCCCGCCTAATATGTCAGCGAATGGCACTCGTGTGCGTGCCGCACAACGATGGCTCCTCCGGGTACACGCGCCATACTAGTAGAATTGTCACCCTCTGATCCTTCAGATCAGCTCGACCTATCCTCATTCTCACTGGCGCGTGGTCTTCATGCGCCATTCCAAAGGCGCGGGTTTGTTTTTTCGGCCAGTGTATATCTGCCCTTCCGATGCTAGTCTATCCGAGTTATTGTTTTTCCTAATCGGTGATCTTATGAAAGAGACCAAGAACCTCACCAACAAATACTTCAAGACTTTCAACTATAGTGCTTCCGCTTGCACTGCCTCCGGCAGTAACTTACTTTTAAGATGATACCCTCTTTGTAGGGTTTGGATAGAGACTAAGAAACTAGTATCAAAATCCTTTTTTTTCTTTTTTTCACCTCGTTTATATTGTGGTTGTTGCTTTGGGGAATTTGTTAGGGAACCCACCATTTCTAACTTGTATCATCTTTTAATTTAATGAAATATGCTTGTTTAGAAAAAAAAGAAAAAGAAAAAGGAAACGTGTATCATTTTCCTTTGGTCAATCCCTTTGTCCCCGTCATTACCTCCCTTTTATCATTTACACCGCTTATTCGACTTTCTCAAACTGAAAAGGCAAGAAAAATATATATGCTAAAGATATTCCTGGAATATTCCGTAAAGTTCTAGAATTATTAAGTTTATATGGTCTAAACGAGACTTGGACTTTTTTCTCTCTCTCTCTCTCTAAGCAAGATACTTTCATTACATAATCAAAATCAAAAGAAGTCTCGTTTACAAGATCCTTGGATCTTGTTTATATACTTAAATATTTTTAAGTATTCTTAAATATTTATTTTTTTAAATATATAAAAAGGGACTTTTCAATTACAATTTTTTTTAATTTTTTCATATAAATTATAAAAATAATTATCGAATTATTATAATTTTTTTTAAAATTTTAAATAAAATATAAAAAACAATACAATATTTTTTAATTTTAAAATAAAAATAATATTCAAATAATTTGTCAACTTTATAATATTTTATTTAATATTCTCTTCATATTTTTTTAGAATACCAATAAAATATCTCAATCCAAACAATTTTAATATCATTCATTAATATTTTAAAATATTCAATATCCAAACAAACCCTTAAAATTACAAAAACTTCTACCAACGAGAGGACATTTTACTGAATCGTGATTTCTTTGTAAATTTTGCTGCAGTTATAAAAATAATATATATTAACGTGACTTCATATAATATATTAAATTATAAAAATATTTTTATTATAAAATAGATATAACGTATTAAATAAAATCACCTCAATGCATAAATTTACTTTTTATAAATAAAATTTGGTTAAAACATTTCTAAAAAACATTGACAATTTTTGCAAAATCGAATATGTTTATTTGATCATATTTTAATTTTCTATAGTTGAGTTATATTCCGTGATAAAGTCGAGAACCCTTCGAAGAGTAACGATGGAACTGTAAATTTTTAACAACTGCTTTATAATTTATTTAGAAGTCTTTAAAAATAAATATTAATTTTATAAAACTATAAAAAATTATAACGGATTAATAATCATTTTTCACCCATTAAAGTTTAAAACCGACAATAACACGCTTTACTTTGTGTCCTTTCAGCCCGGATTCTATATTTAAGAAAAATAAAACCACAGGTACAAAATATGGTTGTCTTATGCCCCTGCTTCTCTGGCTCCTTGGTTGAATGCCCAACCTCTATTTGTCGCGTGTATTTCACACTTCACATCGAATGTCGAAAACCAACAGTTGTCGAAACAGGGTGCAGAGGAGCGTCTCACCTGTGTCGACGGAAGGTGGGAAATTGTAATAATACTTTGGAACGCTGACCTATTGTCTTGGAAACCCTAGTGGGGAGAGAGCTCAGAAACTCTGTCATTGCCAGACATTTTCTCTGCAACCCAGTATACCATTTTCGTCCACTCTCCCTCACCCCCGCCACCCCACCCCACCCCACCCCAAATACATAGCCCAACCTGTAGAATCAGATTCTTATTGGAGACGGATAAACTAAATTGAAAAAGGTTTTACTCTTTTTTTTTTTTGGGTTGTTATCGGCTTATTGCTACTACAGTCTACAATTTCTGAAATTCGGTTTTTGGGATCTGTGTTTCTTGTTTTTATATTTGCATGAATATCTGCTGTGTTTTGTTTAGAAAAAAATGGGACTTCTTTCGAGCATCAACTTTTTGGATTATTTTTTCTTCAATATCTGCATATTTTCTTTTTAAAAATTTGTAGTGATCGTTTGCACGAACAGGTCATGCTGGTTTTGATTGGAACAAATTTGCTTGCAGGCCCTACTTCTTTGTATACATATGATAATAGTCGGTTGGTGAAGAGGGCTAAATAGAGCTTGCTGGTTTTAATTTGGAGGGGCTGCTTCTTTCATTTCTCATTTTCATAGTAGTCAATGGGAAAGCCCACAGGGAAGAAGAAGAATCAGCTAGAGCAAAAGCCTGGCAATGCAAACGGTAAGCCAAGCAAGCCCTCCGATCGAAGCTCGACAGCCCTGGATGAAGACACCGCAATCTTCATCAACATGTCCCAAGAGCTCAAAGAAGAAGGTAACAAACTCTTCCAAAAACGCGACCACGAGGGTGCCATGTTGAAATATGAAAAGGCCCTCAAACTCTTACCCAGAAATCACATTGATGTTGCACATTTACGTTGCAATATGGCTGTTTGTTATATGCAATTGGGTCTCGGTGAGTACCCTCGAGCAATCAATGAATGTAATTTAGCATTAGAGGTGTCGCCAAGGTATAGTAAAGCACTGTTAAAGAGAGCAAGGTGTTATGAAGCTTTGAATCGATTGGATTTGGCATTGAGAGATGTTAATACTGTTTTGAGTATGGAACCTAATAATATCACCGCTCTGGAGATTTTGGAGAGGTTGCGAAAGACGATGAGTGAAAAAGGTATCACTGTTGATGAGAAAGTAATTGGTTTGGCTAATGTGGATCTGCACGGTGCTGCAAAGTTGCGGAAAGTGGTGAAAGAGAAATTAAGAAAGAAGAAGACTAGGAAAGGTGAGTTGAAAACAGAGGATAAGGTGGTTGTGGAGGAGAAGATAAGTGCCGTTAAGGATAAGGAAATGATTACAAAGATGGTCGAGGAAGAGAAAATGGCTAGTAAGACTGTTGGGAAAGAAAAAGAGGTTACAAAGTCGGTGAAGTTGGTATTTGGCGAGGATATTAGGGCGGCGCAAGTACCAGTTAATTGTAGCATGAAGTTGGTAAGAGATATAGTTCAGGATAGGTTTCCAGGACTCACAGGCGTTCTTGTGAAGTACAGGGATCAAGAGGGAGATTTGGTTACGATCACTACTACTGATGAGCTGAGGTTGGCCGAATCATCTGGTGATTCACAAGGGTCTCTTAGGTTGTATGTAGCAGAAGTTAGTCCTGATCAGGAGCCACTCTATGAGGGGATGAACAATGAAGAGAAGGCGCATGAGAATGATAGAAAATCAGGTAATGTTGTTGAAATTGGGGATGTGGGGAAAGGCAAGGAAGTTGAAAAAGGATTGACTTCTATCGAGGACTGGATTATTCAGTTTGCACGACTGTTCAAGAACCATGTTGGGTTTGATTCTGATTCGTACTTGGATCTTCATGAGCTAGGTATGAAGCTATACTCAGAAGCTATGGAGGATACCGTGACAACTGATGATGCTCAAGAACTGTTTGAAATTGCTGCAGATAAGTTCCAAGAGATGGCAGCTTTGGCATTGTTTAATTGGGGGAATGTTCACTTGTCCAGGGCAAGGAAGCGAGTACTCATTTCAGAAGAGAGTTCGAGAGAATGTGTACTTGAGCAGATTAAGGCTGCATATGAGTGGGCACATAAAGAGTATGTGAAGGCAGAAAAAAGGTATGAAGAAGCTCTTCAAATCAAACCAGACTTCTATGAAGGCTATCTTGCACTTGGGCAGCAGCAGTTTGAGCAGGCGAAGCTCTGCTGGTACTATGCAATTGGGAGGAAGAATGAATTAGAGACTGAACCTTCCTCAGAGGTCCTACAGCTTTATAACAAGGCTGAGGACAGCATGGAGAAAGGCATGCTGATGTGGGAAGAGATGGAAGAGCAGCGTCTAAATGGACTCTCCAAATCTGAAAAATATAAAGAAACTCTGGAGAAAATGGGGTTGAATGGGCTATTTAAAGATATTTCTGCTGAGGAAGCTGCAGAGCAGGCTGCAAACATGACGTCACAGATATATCTCTTATGGGGTACCTTGCTTTATGAGCGTTCAATTGTGGAATATAAGCTAGTGCTACCAACTTGGGAAGAATGTTTAGAGGTTGCGGTTGAGAAGTTCGAACTTGCGGGAGCATCTCCCACAGATATAGCTGTTATGATAAAGAATCATTGTTCCAATAATACTGCATTGGAAGGTAATATAAAAACAAGCGCAAAATTTTGCTTCTCTAGTTATGTGAAACATCTTAATAATCTGCAATCACGCAGGTCTTGGGTTCAAAATTGATGAGATAATACAAGCCTGGAATGAGATGTATGATGCCAAGAGGTGGCAATTTGGTGTTCCATCTTTTCGACTCGAACCATTGTTTCGTAGGCGGGTTCCAAAGCTTCATTCAGTCTTGGAGCATGCTTGATTTTTTTTTTTTCCTGTTGATGCGCTGCATATTTTTTAGGGGCACTGCACAAATGCTTCAGCTTCCTCTAGTTCATTGCTCAAAAAGCTATGTTTTGTGGATTAAAATAGGTAAGCCTATGTCTTATCACACTGCTCTTTGAGTTAGAGTTAGAGAAATCTATATAAGTGTTTTACCATATCGTCGTATACACTGCCTCACCCTAACATTCAAGTGTTCAACAATGAGGTGCTACACGCTACCTTACTGTTATTCATGAGAATAATAAAACATATTCAAACATTTGTATTTAGTAGAACAAGTACAGAGACTAGGTAAAACTTTGAATACTCATGCTTGACAACATACATGGATTTTAGCAACCATGGTTAGGATGTGATTGATTTTGGCATTTGAGTAGAATTGTGCATCTCTTTCTAGTGCCGGTCATTGCAATAAAACCTCAGATGAGTTCTACGTAGAGTAGTAAAGCAAGTTTATTGCATTGTGATTTTGGTTTTGGTTTTGTGAAGCATTCTTTTAAGACTACAAGTAGTTGTAACTTTTATCTATACTAATCTGTCCTTATATTAGAAATTGAAAATTTCATGAGCAGTTAGTGTATACATATATATATATATCTATATATAACAACAGCTAACCTTATATATTAACCAGAACAATCAGATTGTAATTGAAACAGTGAAGGAATTAAAAAAAAAAAAATAGAACATCAACTGATAGCCGTAAAAAAATATTGGACAAAAATGCTTTCCAAGATGTTAATATGGCATATTTGAGTTTCTTGATATCCCGGGGGGAATTATTTGAGTTTATTCTATCCATTAGTTGCCCCTAGATCTCCCTTCTCAGTGATTGATGATTTCTGTTTGTTTGTTTTGTTTTGTTTTATTTCCCCTATTATACATTGTAAATTCATTTTAATTATGATTGCTCTATCTTTATGTTGATGCCAGTATCTAATTAGCATAAATGGACTGAATAAAACATGTTCTTTTTGGTCATCAACGTCAATGCAGGTTTTTGCATGGATTATTGTGTTTAGCTCGTTGTTTGCTATGGGAGCAAAAGACGACCTGTGTCTGTATGTTGGTTTTGAGGAGAGCGTCAGTTGTTAGGCCATGAAGCCGATCATGTCATTCATTTTTTGGGAATTCTTTTTTTTCTTCCCCGGAGCAATTTCAGTTGTTCACTGTTTGAGATAGCGGGTATATGATTGAATTTGTTTGGTTGAAACAATAAATAGGGGTAACACTGTTACCCAATAAGGTTTGCGTTATTGTAAGTTGTATACTGTATTTGTTTGTTTGCTCACTTTTGAGTTGAAAGAATTTGTGGGTTTTAAATATATAGCAGAATGATACCATCTTTCTTTATCTTTACATTACATTCTTCCCCTTTTGCTGAACTCGTCATGCCCCGTTGAGATGAACGCATTGAACAGGACAATTAGATAGCCAATGAAATAATTTTGCCAGCGGGATCCTCGTGATTTTGTGATGAAAAAACATTGTGTAATGACTAAAGTGTCACTTGTTTGTCTACTTGTCAAAAGAAAAGTGTCGTTTGTTTGTTTGTAATCTGGCTTATGCTCTTTGAGATGTCCTCTTAATGTTGTGGGTCTAATTGAGAAGGTAGAACATGTGCTTGTAAAAAGTTCTGTAAGAATTTGAAAATTGTTGTCTTCTCAACTTCTAGCCATAATTCATTGTATCCGGAGAAACAACGACAAAACGAATTCAGAATGCTTGATTGAGGTCCCTATCCATACGCATTAGTAGTTCTTCCGTTTTTCCAGTTTCTGTGCTGCTCTAGTGCAAACACTGGAATAGCTTTGTTAGTAATGACATGTCAGTTTCTCTGGCACGTACCAATGCGATCAGCGTCAATCTAAATCTGAAGTATTTTGCGTTAGATTTCAAATAATTAATAGCCAAACATATAAACTTGAAAGTCAAAACGATTTTTTATATTTAAGACCTCCGACTCCTGCCGCACACTGTGTCCATCATGACAAGAAAATAATTGCAGAATGTGCTTCGAATAATGACACCAAAATAATTGCGGCATTCACGAGAGTAGAACATTCTGCTGGAAGGGAAGAAAATCCATGCTAACTGGCAAGGGAGTGATCCTCATTCATTGTGAATAAACAAAAAAAGAGGTTTTAACTTGTAGGAAACATATGATGGACATTGAAAAAGAAGGTAAGACTTGAGAAAAGGCAGAAGCTTTCTGAAAGCATAGCTAAAACATCGAGATAAAGAGGTTTCTGAAAGATCTCAACTGTGAAATCAAGATCTTAGAACAGGATAAATAAAAACTGGTTTGACAAGCATAGTACAAAGCTAGTAATCGTACTTGTATAGAAAAAAGAAGGTCATCTAAAGACAGCTAAGACGACCAACTATCGGACTGATCTCCCGGTTTCGACCACTTCGTAATCAGTGATCACCTAAAATGCTATCCTGATAAGTACCTCTACTTATCGTACCTAGAAAGTGCCGCCTCGTAATATAAATCTCTCTGATGACCGTCCCCCATCAGCATCATCTAGTAAAGAAAATTTTCTTACAGAGATGGAGAGTCTCTAAGCTTTTGGTGCTCTGTTTCTGTTACTTTCTCTGTTCTTCTCTGTTTTGGAGGCAAGCCTTTCTATTTTTGCCTTTTCTAGCTTCTGAGAGGTGGATAGCCTTTGAAGGAAATAAGCAATTTCCTTCCACCATGCTCCCCCTCTCCATCAATCCTGTCCAGAATATTTGACAATGTTATGTGTTTCCAGTGGACTGTAAAAGAACCTCCAGCACCCATCTCCCATGCAATATTCTCTTGTGATAGCCAGTTAATTTATACCAGCTTTTTGGATGGAAATGTACGTGTATTTGTTGCTTCAAATCTTCAATTACGATGCCAGATCAACCCCACTGCTTATCTTCCATTCGATGTCAGGATATCCGCAAAGATACTTGGCCTATGCCTCATTAAGTTTGACATATGTGCTATCAGCTTTGCCTGGCCATTGTTCAATAGCCGAATTCTGATACTTAATGGGACTTCTTATTCTCATCTCCCAAATTCAGCATAATGCTTGTGCAGTTTTTGAATTAACGGTTCTGATATGTAGCCCTTTGCATTTGCGTTCAGTGGCAACTGGGCCGGTATTCCATATGTATGATAACGGTGGGCAATTGCATACTGGGATAATTTTCTCTTTTTCTTCTTTCATTGCCCCCTGTTAATGCAGTTCTTCACTATACCCACTTGTGGTAGCTGCACATCCACAAGAATGAAACCAGTTTGCCTTAGGATTAACTGATTGTGGGTTTCATGTATTTGAGGTGCTGGAATCAGAAGGAAAATGGGGTTCCCCCCCCCCAAAACCACCTGATGACAATGGATCACTGAGTTCGATTGCATGTCCCCGAGCTGCCTTTGGTTACGCTCAAACCCAGAGCTGATGGTGCAGGGGAAACAATTTGCCTGCCTTACTTTATCGTACTATTTCTATTTATTTTGGTATCAGCTACATAGTTACATGCATGCTGAAATATTTGTTGCAATTTAACAAAATATGGCCATGGAACTTTTGAACTGCTAGGCTGGTCAAATATGCTTTCGAGTTTTGGCCAATTAGCCTGGCAAGAGTAACAAACCAATTGCTTGCCTTGATGAGCCTGGATCTGAAATAAATTTATTTGACTGGCATTCTTTCTTCTCCTGCTGCTTCTTTTTTGTACTGGCATTCTACTTTCATCAGTAATACACTTTTGGGGCTGCTTCCTGCAATAACAGTCGCCATTGGCCTTTAAATCTGAAGCTTGTCGATTCAAAAGCAGATCTGTGATTTGTTCATAATTAAGAAAGCTCTACTTTTGATTGATGTCCATCTGTGACGGTAAAAGCTTGGCTGCTTATTCAGTTTATTAGCTGTTTACGAAGGATACATATGGAGACGAAGATCCGGGATGGCCCTAATACTTCAAATACTTTGATGTGTTTATGATCAATATTTCCTGAGCAGTAAATATTTCATAAAATAACGGCTAGTTATTTTGATGTGTTTTTTTAAACTTTTATTGCATGCATTTTTTTAACACTTTTAAATATATTTTTTTTAAAAAATTCATAACATTATTAAAAAACACTTATTTAAAAGAAAAATAAATAAAATTCCCAGCAGTAGCTTGGGACTAGCATTATACTTATGATCAATGTTTCCTCATCAATCTTTGGAAATGTTTATTACGAATGTTTACTTCTAGGTTGTCTATTCAGAATCTGCAAATTCGACGGTCCAAATTTCCTGTTACCTACCCAAAAAGTTAGAAAGCTACCCGTAAATAGAAATTCTAAAGGCCTTTTTTGCAGTAATGTTATATATATAATTATTTTTATATATTTTTTGTATATTTTATTGATATGATTAACTGATTTTTAATCAATTTACATATTTTTTGTATATTTTTCTGATGTGATTAATTATATTAATTTTTTTAATATGCAACTAATCATATTAATAAAATATGTAAAAAAAATATGTAAAAATTACTGCATAAAATACTTTTGATAAATTTTTATAACATGCAATCAATTATATTAATAAAATAAAATACGTAATAACGACTGCGCATGACAATTTTTATTTTATTTTATACAGGCTAGAGTGACAGGCAAATCGCACGGCCTAAAGATAGAAGTCTCGTGCGCTTAGAATCTGCAAAGCGAACGGTCCAGATTCGACCTGTCATCTTGTGACGTAACAACTAACGAGTCCTTGATAGATCGAATTATCCCAAGTCTAAGCGGCAAAGCGGTCAATGAAATGTCCCCATCTTCAAAACCCTAATTTTAATCCCCTCAATTTCTAAAACCCTGGAAACTCTCCCTATAAAGAAATTTCTACGCTTCGAATACCTTCTCTCCCAATTAGGGTTTTTTGGTCTCTCTAGGATCTTAGTCTGCTCGGGAGATGGATATGGATACTTTTCGCTCGAACGCCGTTGCTCTGGAGTGTTTTCTTTGCTCTGTGATGGAGGCTGTTGTGGTTGAGACTGCCATTGTCGCTGCCAAGTCTCTTGCTTTGTCTCTCTCGATGGTATAGACTAAATTTAGTATATGGGCATTTTATATTTCTATTCTTTAAGCTGCGAACCTCTGGTTTTGCTAACTTGAGTTTGTAACTGGATTTCTTTCTTTCTTTCGTCTTCTCCTCTTATTTTTTTTGGAATTGTGAGTGTGAACAATATCTGTTTTCGAAAGGTAAGATTTTGCCCTTGTTATGTTGTACTGTTTTTTTTTTTTTTTTTGGGGGGGGGGGGGGGGGGGGGGGGGGGGGGGGGGGGGTAGGTCAACAAATTCTGGCATCAGCATTTTCAGTGTTTTCACTGATTATCTGCATCAGAAAGTTGTGGTCTTTTGTATTTGAATTCTTGTGTTGAAATCGTTGTTTCCAAGTTTCTTAAAACATATTGCGTGGGAATTTTAGTGGGCCTTTGCGTGGGAATTTTATAAGCGAGTTTTTGTGTAGACCTGGTAAATCTGGTAGAAGATTTACACCAGCTTGACGTTGTTAGTTAATTTCAACCCAGAACCATGACCAAATTTTATAAAATTTAGTTTAGGGTTTACATATTTCATGGGCTGTCATAGGTGTGTATACCCATTAGATTACCTCTTGTTAGCTGGTATTATGCCTAGGTTATAATGTTCTAGTTTATGGCTTGGACCACGGAGACTAGTTGAGTGGGTTCTTTTTTCACTTTTCTTTCTTAACATGTAGGTGCTCAATGCTCATGTTGTGGGGAGTAGATTGGTAGAGAGGGTTTGCAACTTGCTACTTCTCTCTCTCAGACCATCCTCTAATTTCCTTTGTGAATATGCATGGGAATGACTGTCTAATTGAACTGAATTTTCAAGGAAACAACATACTCGTTATCGTACAACTGATTCCCTGAAGCACGTTATTAGTTTTTTGTTCTAGTTAGTTGCCAAAATGATTTGCATCAATTGCCATGTTTAATTTGTATTCATGTTGACCTTTATCCTTATGTGTGAAGGTACAGTTCATATACACACTACTCATTACAAGATATGTGGGATTAATACTTCGAACAACCATTGTCTGACTTCAAGCCAACACTTTGTACCTTCACACATAAGCGTTTTTTTTTTTTAATTTTTTATTTATACATCATTTCCTATAAGCGTTTTTTTAATAAGTTCCTATGTACCTGGGCTAAGCCTTTGCACCCTTCAATAAATTTCCAATTTATCATTACTTTTTTAGTCAGTAATTTGCAATAAGCAAGAATTTGTAGAAAGTGTGTTTATGACCTGCTGTGGCATTCTACTAATTTTTTTCACGCTACCTTTTTAACTCCTCTGCCAAGTTTTTTGCATTTTGTATGGACTCTTTAGTTGATCTTATTAATTGGCATGAGTTTGGATTTTTTTTTCAGATGGGACTTTCGCCAAATGGAATGGATATTTTGCACAAAGAGCCAGACTCATCTGGAGGGTTAGCGACTAGATTTCTTCCACCTTTTTGTTATTGCTGCTCTATTTTTCTGGAAAGGGTGGTACTCAACCAATTGTATTTTTCAGGTTTCCATTGTCTGAGCTGCATGCAGTGAAAAAACCTGGTCCCGAGAACAAAGATGCCAGTGAAACAGAGGATGATGAAGATGAGGAGGATGATGATGATGTTGCGGATGATGACGAAGTTGATGGAGGCAATGATGATGAAGCACATGATGATGGTGGTGATGGTGATGGGGATCCCGAAGATGAGCCTGAAGCAAATGGTGATGGTGGAAGTGAAGATGAGGATGATGAAGATGATGATGATGATGATGGGGAGGAAGAAGAAGAAGATGATGATGATGATGAAGAGGAGGATGACGAGGAAGATGAGGAAGAGACACCTCAGCCACCTGCGAAGAAGAGGAAATGAAAGTTTGATTTTTGTATCTTTGTTCCTTATGTTTTGGCCACTTATCCAAAAAAAAAAAAAAAGTTTTGGCCACCTTTAGTCGGGTTGCAGGGGAATGTTGCGATAGTAGAACTCGAGCGTGCCTTTTCGACAGACTGGAGAATTAATATGTAGCACTTGATCAACTTTATTATTTTATATTTCTACTGCTCTATTATGTAGTTTATTTTGAGTTTGCAGAACTTAAATCATTTAATTTCAAAATGATTGAGATTTTAAAAAATTATTGGAAAAACCTCTTGAAGATTTTAATATTGCACTCATTTTCTCAGGTCTAAGGTTCAAAGAAATCCCTTTTGAAGTAAACAATCTCATCGGATTGGGGGATTTTTTTATTGAATTACTTGAAATACATTTGCAGGAAATTCATTGTCGAGAGCTTATGCGCTCCCGAATTAATTGAGACGTTGTTCCTGGGCACTCAGTGTCAATAAAAAAAAAAAATATCACACTTTTTTGAATCTTTATTCAAGCTCTTTTTATTTAGGAAAGGGAAAAAAAAATGACAATCAACAAATAGTCCTCTCCAAGATAACGGTAACCCAATAACAAAATCAAATTATCTCACCACATTAGGAATTTGAATTGACCTTTTATTGAATTATGTAGGAAATAGATAAACACGTAAAATTGATTACGAATAAATACTTCAACTTATTTTACGTGTCATCTTTCTTTTGGTCTTTTGATACTCCTTAAGAACAAGCAACATCAGAGTACAATGGCGTGAAAGGAAACGAAGTATCCCAAGCATAGGTGAAGCTGAATGTAGTTAAAGGATAGATGGGTTGACCGTTGTTGACAAGACACTCGCCATTGGATATGCTCAAGACTGAAGGGTCAATATCTTCCACAGTTTGAAAACCACTGCAAGCTAATTTCAGGTGCAATACAGAACAAGGGCAGACATTGTGAATTGTCACCTTCCACTCCGGTTTATTATGAACTGTAGCTCCGGTATCAGTTTGGGTAATCCCAATTTTTTCCAGAGAGCATTGGCAATGGACTGCAATTTGAATAAACATAATTTAAATCATAAGAAATGATGGTATATGCAATGCATAAACTATAGAAATATTCATATATACCTACCTAGGCCAATGATCAGACTCAGAGAGATCAGAACTAGGAATGAATTTTTGGCGATGATGGCAGCCATTGGAGAAATGATATATGGTCACTCTCTTTTTTGCTTTAACCGATTCAAGTGACTTCCTCGACGATGATCTACTTATAAATAATAGGGGTCTTTTGAACAATTTTGGTAAGGGAATATTAGTCATTCTTTAGATATCTACCATTTCCAACATTATTAATTCTTCAAGATTTTGTGTTGTTAAATGATGAATCTTTAAGAAATTTAGAACTTAATTTCCTCAAATCATGCGCCCTGGATATTCCATATCAGAACTTTTATTTTCCTTGAATATAGCCATCGCATATGCAAACAATCTAAAAAATCTCGCCAATATTATTATTAATAATTATAGCCTAATCAGTGATCGAATCACATTATTTTCGTGATACCCAATAATTTATTGTAAATTGTAATCGTTTATATAATTAAATTTCACCTAATAAATATTTAATATGTGACTTAATTAGTATAATTATGGTATAATTATATCTATAATCGATGAAAGCTGTATTTTTAATTACAAATATCCACTTACGAATATAATATGAGTTTTGCTAGTTATCATTCCCACGTACCACACACCACATTTGTTTTTTATTTTATTTTTTTTAATTTTTTTGGTTTTATTCTTTCCAGAGTAATTGAGTTCTTCTACTTATCATCCATACATTACATATTTGGTAACAGAAAAAAAAAATTATGTGTGGTGTATGGTTTGAGGATCAAGATGAGTAGAATTTTTCTGATGGATATTATTGAGAGAAAATTTAGTTAGAATCCTTATTTTTTATACACCAACACATCGATGATATATATAGAAGCTTTTCACATCAACTATGCTAAAAAATAAGAAAAAAATCTATTCATCATCCCAATTCTCATCGTTCTATGATATAACATTAGATAATAGATTCATAAGTGAAATATTATAAATAGTTTCTCATCATCTCATGCCATTATGTATTGATAATGAGATGATGAGAATGAGAATGATAAGTAGTATTACTCAAAAAATAATTGGTATTTTTTTTTAAAAGTTATAATGGTAACACACCGAATTATGTATTGCAAAGCTCTATCATTTATAGATATATCAGAGAAAATAATATTCTTGATCGAGGAATATCGAACCAGTGGATTATAACTTACAAGATAGAACATACGCCCTTGCTTTTCAAGGGCGACGTGGCATTACATAATCTGCAAGTATTGTGCCGCCGGTACACTCCCATGCCATTTTTAGCACAAGTAGTAGATAGAGATTCTGTAGACTTCTTAGCATAAATTATTCTTGAAATTCATTCCAATAATTTACCAGAAATTAAGTAACGTATGATAATAATAATAACAATAATAAAAAGAGTAAGAATATTAGTTAGGATTGATTTTTTCCTTAAGCATAATGCATGCAGCATGCGTCTGGATTTCACCAAGGTTCTCAGTACATGATGTTTAGTTTTGATAGTGAGATGAGATGGAATGGTTTTAGATGAAATTTGAATAAAATATTGTTAGAATATTATTTTTTAATATTATTATTATTATTTTAAAATTTGAAAAATTTAAATTATTTATTATATTTTATATAAAAATTTGAAATAATTGTAACAATAATGAAATAAGATGAAATAATTTCTGTATCCAAACTAAGTAAGGACAAAGGTCTTTTGGTTCGATTGTGGCTTTATAGTCAGCGTCCACCTACAAAAAGACAGATTTGAAACTTCCACGAACCTTACGCACTGAAAATTCTAAGAGGTCCCGCCCCGTCTTGGATAAATTAGAGTACCAGCCCCTAATATTAATAAATATTAAAAGCCTTTGACAATATATATATATATATTATATTGACTATGTATGTGGCTTAGAATCCAGTGCCGACCTAAGAGAAGTAATTAGAACCTCCCATGAATTTGGGTAAGGCGATTGGAATGATCTGTCTTGTTGGGCATGCAGCTAGCCCCATTGTCTTCAACCTGCAGCCAGCAGTACTATTAGAGTAAGTGCATGCTTATTGCCTGTCACACTCAACCAAATTCACTTAATTAGCGTTTAGACATAGTTTTCTGAGAAAACAGGCTACTTCACAGATATATATATAAAATCTTTGTATTTCGGGTTTCATCGATTTATGATGATCTTGTTATTGCCACACAATCACGTACAGATCACTCGCTAGCCTCGTGATCACGCAGCAGAAAAAGAGTTTTCATTAGGTGCTTGCAGTACTTATGCATGGGCTTTCACTGTCATGTACTGTATGATAAACATAACTACATGATGAATCCTATACCCCTAATATTCCTTTTCCAAGATCTAAAAGTAACCCATATCCCCGATCATCGTGAAGGTGATAGGGACAGTGAATCGAATTCGATGGGAGTATGTTTTACAATATATAAAACTAGTCGAGGAATTGGCGGTTGTTGGCTGTGAATAATAACAAAAACAAGTACGAAGAAGCATCCATGCATTTATGCATGTCAGATGAGGGAGACCCAGCTCGTTAACCCTTGAATTGATTATTTTATGGTTTTGTTAGTGACTACCTGTCCATAAAAAAATGTTCTCTGGTGGAGGTTTTTCTTCATATCTAATTATCTGAATTGTCTGGGTGCGCTTTACCTAACAACTATATTGATATCTTCAACTACAGGTGATCTTGATTTTGAGATTTGTCAACATCTCTCTCTCTTTCTTCTTCCCCTCTGCAATCAATTGGTATCTCTCTCTCTCTCTCTCTCTGTGTGTGTGTGTCTATATATGTATGTATGTATGTATATATATGTAATATCTTAAAATTAACAATGGCTGGAATTGCAGCAGACAAGGGTACAAAATAAGCGCATGCAGAAGAGTTTGTCTTATGGGATGGGTTCTCTATGTCTGCTCTTTTGTGGGTGTTTCTGGCTTTACTGGATGATTCACACCTCTTATATGTCTTCAAAGAGTACGGCTGGAAATACCATTGAAGGTGTGGTTTATATAAATGGGGAAACTTCAATTGGACGAATAGATGATGATTTTGTCTGTGCCACTTTGGATTGGTGGCCTCCTGAGAAATGCGACTATGGAAGATGTAGCTGGGGCAGAGCTTCTATACTAAATCTAGTAAGCAAGCCGATCAATATCCTTCGCATAGTACTTCAGTACGTACCCCGTCCCCATCATTCCGGCCATCGATCTTTGATATCATTCAAAATATAAATAGAGTTTTTCCAAAGGTGGCGGTAGGTAGGTAAGGGTTGTCCACAATTGCATATTACAAAGCTTTTTTTGAATTTTTTAGCCATGATCGTCACCTTTGAGTTAAATCCTCCTTTTAACATTTTTGAGATCAAGACGAACTGACCAACACTTTCTCATGCCAAATTAGAAACACGAAAACTATACTTTGCATCTCGGAATGAATATTTAGCTAGGATCGAAGATAGCGACCACTGACCACTGATCGGAAAAGGTGATTACCATTACTCAAGTATGGCCAAAATCTACAAAATATGAGTGGTAGGGGCGAAAATTGGTATGGCATCGATTTTTTAATTATCCACAACAGATCAGAAACATTTTATAGTGATTTTACTGTGCATGGCAGGAACCAGAAGTACTGGACATCACAAAATTGCTTGGTCCATGAATCAAATATTGATTGTTTTATTTGCAAAACTCAAGCAATAAGCATTCAAGTGGATATCTAATAAAAATTTTGAACTTTCCCTTTGAGAGAGCAAAGGGTTTTCAACTTTTCAAATTCTAAGGAGCTTTCCCAATATGAGATTCTAAGGACTTCTGATTACTCTCAGCTTGCTTGTTCTTGGGTGAACTTTTCGTTGCAGGTTGAAGGTGCTTTTTCCTTAATTTGAAGAGACTTAACCAAAAAAACAAACAACAAACTCCTAAGGGCGCCTTGTCAAATAAATTGAATTAGCCCAATTAATTCCCAAGATTATGGTCAATGTCGTAAGGAGCAAGCTCATGTTTCATTTTCCTCGTTGAAATTAACGTTTTTTTTTTTCTTGGTAGGACCTAAACAACGTTATATTACTGAATGCCATCAAAGGTAAAGTAGTCACGACTAAATAAATTACTTGCTGAACAATTTCTTATATTACCCAAGTTTAGGACTGATCATATATATATATATAAGCTTTGATCTTTTGCAGCTTTTTCTCCATTAAAAATTAGATTAGGTGGGACCCTACAGAACAAAGTCATATATGAGACAGAAGGCAATGGACAACAATGCAATTCATTTGTCAAAAATAATTCAGAGCTGTTGGGATTCTCTCAAGGCTGCTTATCAATGTCTCGCTGGGACGAACTCAACCTTTTCTTCAAGAAAACCGGGTACCAACTTTGTCAGTCAAATCAACTGAAATTATATATGCTTAACATGAACTAAACCGAACCAATGAAAACTGATCTTTATTGGTTCAGTTCATGTCGAGTCGGACAGGGTGGGTCGGGTTTTCGGATATTCTGCACAGGCCTAAACACTTAAATTATTAACTGTTTATCAACATGGCATCATCACATCTTGGTTTGAAATCCAGGGCTGTTGTTGTTTTTGGTTTAAATGAGCTAAGCGGCAAGACTATAGACAACCGAGGTGCTGCTGTTGGAGCTTGGAATTCCCGTGATGCCGAGTCTCTTATACGATATAGTGTCAGAAAGGGTTATACTATTCATGGTTGGGAGCTTGGTAAGATATCTTATGCACATATTTGGAACGTATATGTCGCTTTATAATAGCTTTTCAGTCTTTCTGATGCCACAATAGATATATTATCATTTGCCTCCCAAACTGTAAACTAACAGAACATGCATGGTGACCTTCTTCATTTAATCAATAAACTCAATGTAATCTAAGCTAGCTAGGAACATACATTCCACTTACTTTTTAAGTGTATTGCCGAAGGCTTCATAATCTCAGATGTAAATCTTCTTCCCTGACAGGAAATGAACTGAGTGGTAATGGAATTGGAACAGAAGTTTCAGCACATCAATATGCATCTGATATAGACTCTCTCCAAAACATAGTGCAGAATATTTATGCTGGTTTCGAAGTAAAACCACTAGTCATTGCACCAGGAGGTTTCTTTGACGCAAACTGGTTCTCAGAATTCATCAAGAAAACACCTAAATCTCTTCAGGTGGTGACATTCCACATCTACAGCCTTGGTCCAGGTACATTAATTATTATGTAGTAAAAGAATATGGGGGAAGTAATATTTCACCACAAAATATTGTTATTTCTATATGACATTCCTCTCCAATCTGGATTCTCTAGAATAAGAGAAAGATAAACACAATAAGTAAACCTCACCGCATTTATAGCTGCCCGAGAATTTATCTGATAACTCTTTTGTTTTCTCTAATGTAGGTGTGGGTGATCACCTTGTTGACATGATCCTGGATCCATCTAGTCTAGACAGCGTATCGCATACATTTAGTAGCCTTCAGAGCATCCTGAAGAGTAGTGGGACTCAAGCAGTTGCGTGGGTTGGCGAAGCTGGCGGTGCTTCTAACAGCGGCCACAATCTTGTCACTAATGCATTTGTTTTCAGTTTCTGGTAACAGTACGCTCACTTTCTTGCTCTCTTTTTCCATGACCATTTGAATATGCTGTTGGGTAAGGATCTTGTTTGCCATCTAAATAAACAAATAGGTACTTGGACCAGCTCGGAATGGCGTCTTCTTTTGACACCAAAACATATTGTAGACAATCCTTGATTGGTGGAAACTATGGCCTACTCGACACTTCCAGTTTCGCTCCAAAACCTGATTACTACAGGTTATTCTTTAAATTCCAAGTATAATATTTCTCTTCCAAAGCGATATCTATTAATAGGTCTGCGCCTACAATAACTGCAAAAGAGCCAGAATTAGAGAATTATGCATCTTTCCGTAAATCACCTAAGCTATTAATATTGTTGCTTCATTTTATAGTGCACTTCTTTGGCACCGTTTAATGGGAAACAATGTTCTATCCACAAACTTCCGAGGAACCAAAAAAATTCGTGCTTATGCTCACTGCTCAAAGAAAATGGTAAGAATAATCTAAAGTTTAGTTCACAAAAAAAAAAAAAAAACTGATGAGGGAAAATGAAAGAGAAAGTTAGCTCATCAAATTTTCATCATTGCAGCAAGGAATCTCATTGCTCTTGATCAACCTAGATGGTACCACCACAGTTCAAGTGTACATTTCGACAGAAAATGATACTAGCATCAGTACTTCGACTTCACAAGAAAGTCAAAATCCAAGAACAAAATTTGCTACAATGTCTTCAGGGTCTAAAATTGGCAATGGTACTAGAGAAGAATACCACTTAACAGCAAAAGATAGGAATTTACACAGCCAAACAGTGCTTTTAAATGGGCAAATACTCACAGTAGATTCTTCTGGTGCTATTCCATCCTTGGATCCAATAAATGTAAACCAATCAGATCCAGTAACTGTTGCTCCTTTCTCTGTTGTATTTGTTCAAATACCTTACAGTAATATCTCTGCATGCAGTTAAGAGCAGCGACAAATATTGATAAATCCCACTTGCACGTGTACAATAATATCCCAAATTTGTACGGGAGACAAAGAAGGGGTCACAAATATGAGTGATTTTTTTCCTCTTATCTTATTCTATAAGATGGTGAAACGCAAGCTATAAAATGTTTACATGTTTCAACTAGCAGAGAGAAGGAAAGGAGAAAAATGCTTACAGGGATAATACCATTGAAGAAGATTCCAAATCAGGACCGAATGCTAATAGGGCTACAGTTGATTGCTTTCATTTGGAACAAGATTAGACAAGTACAGAACAAAATGAATCAATTGACAATCATTACATGAGCGTCAAAACTCGCTACGAAGCTCGTTTTGTTCTAATTGTTTTGTTTTCTTTATCAGTGTGTGACATCTCTCCATAGTAGAGCACGTGCTAACCTTCCTCATGCATTCCACAACCCAAAATTCCAAAACACCATCCTTAAATGCCAGTTAAATAATGCATTCCTCCAAATCTTAGGTACAAAATCACAATCACAAGTTAAAAGATTTGGACCAAAAAGCCATTCAAGTTGCCGTCACTTTCTCCTCTTGGAGTGCAAGTGGAACCGCTGGTCTCCAAGTAGTCCCATCAGCACTGTCCATAAGAGCAATCCCAACAGCAGCTAAATCTTTCCTAATTACATCTGATTTTTCGTACTCCTTGTTTCTTCTTGCTGCCGTCCGTTCTTCTATTTTTTCCAAAACTTGGTCTTCAGTTAACTTAGCACGCTTCAAAGCTTTTTCCCTAAGCTGCTGCAAAACCTGTAGCATAAGAAAGTAAATATTAACTATAAAGTACTAAAACATCAGATAACAGCAATCGGGGGATATAAGAAGTACGGTATCCAAAACTATTTAAATATCTGGAATTGATTAAGAAACAAGTGCAAAAATGGTGGAGAAACAGTGACAAAAGGACCAACTCAGAAAATATGTGAATTGGTAAAGAAAAGATCAATTTTGGTAGAGGTTGCAAATGCAAAGTAGAAATTTAAATTTTGCAACAGAGAGCTCTGATAACATGAATACTCTGTACCTCTGAGTAACTTGTGGGCACTAGTCCTAAAACAGTCAGAACAGTCTTGATTGTCTTTTCCAAAGCTCCAAGTGATTCTATTCGAAACTCTTGCTTCTTCCCCTGTTTGGATTATTCAGTTACATAGGACACAAAGAAAGAAAAATGGAAGATAGATTAGGAATTATATCATTAGCAAGAACCAGGTGTATTAATCATACTGTAGGAAGAAGCAACAAAGAGAGAATCTCAATCATATACAACTTTACTGCAAAGAAATATATATATATATATATGGCGGAAATTTGGATGAGTGCAAACAAGATCCTAAAACTGGTCATGAATCTTTTTGGTTCACAGGTGGCATGCATGGGTTTAAGGGTTGGATTTAGTCCTCCACTCATTGATATAGCTTAAAAGCTCACCTATCTTTAACGTAAAACATCTTCAATGTAATCTTATTCCGCTCTCTGCTTTTTACTTTAAAAAAAAAAACTTTAATGTAAAATGAAACTACAATATACTCATGCCAAAATATAAACCAATACTTTTTTATATGTAAAATGAAAATATAAACCAATACATCCTATGAGTTTATTTCATGACGTACACACCATATTCAAACAAATTACTACAACAAAGTTACATATTCATGCAAATGAACAAGTGTATCAGAAACACAATACCTTGCGCGTATGCAGGAGATCATTGATAGTCTTCAGTGGGTCAGATATTGCAGCCAGAACAACAGGAGTGTGAAGGTCATCTGACATTGAATCCACAAAAATGTTTTGGAAGTTATTGATGCAATTTGCAGTATCTGGTGGGATAAGATCCACTCGAACAGCTACATCATTCTGGCTTAGAACATTTACACAATCATGCAATGTCTGCAACCAATTGGATCACATGTTTGATATGAAATCCAGTGTTACGAATTAAAAAAAAAATCTAAAAATATCAATACATCAGTTCAAATGATGCAATGCATCACCAAAAACTAAACCCAATGAAACCCCATGTTGTAAAAATATCTTTCATCAGGGACCCAAGCAGAAAGAACAATAGCTAATAGATATAAAAAATGAATCTGACTCAAAATTGAAGACAAAATTAATAGATATAAAAAAAATGATCAAACAACTTCCGGAAAATCTGCTTTGAGAGAGAGATGGGGGTTGTGTCTTTGGTACCTGATAAATGTAGAAAATACGATCTGAAGCACTCTCAAGCTGTACGTCAGAGTAGTTGATTGGAGATCGGTAGTGGGTCCCCATCAAGAAAAGTCTCAAAGCCAGTGGATGGTAAAGGTCTATAACCTGTTAAATCATTATATGCTTATCCCCAAAGGATGATTTCAAAATTTTCTAAAATGCAAAAAATGAAGGGCTCAAACCAAGGTGATGAAGTCAATTACCATACAAAAAAAGTAGGATAACAAAGAAATGCTGTAAGCCGGACAGAATCCTGTACCTGCCGTATTGTAAAGAAGTTCCCAAGAGATTTGGACATTTTCTCCGAGTCAACAGTGACAAAGCCATTGTGGATCCAGTACCTTATATTGCTTTCTTTACATGCAGCACAGCTCTGAGCAATTTCATTCTCATGGTGGGGAAACACAAGGTCCATTCCTCCACCATGAATGTCAAAAGAGTAACCCAGATAAGCAGCACTCATGGCACTACACTCGATATGCCACCCAGGTCTTCCAAAACCCCATGGGCTCTCCCAATATGGCTCTCCTTCCTTTGCAGCCTGCAAAATTATATAATAACTACAAACAAATTCTGAACTGAAGATAAATAACAATGTTCACTGTCTTCTGTCCATCTGCCTCTAGTACAGAAGATAACAGAGAAAGTCATGTAAATACACATACTGAATCATATTAAAAAGAGAACCAATCAGAACAACAACCAGCGTGACATATTTCATTAAACCACTCACAAACATGAAGGCATAGATGTGGGCACACAAAGGCACATGCATGAATTTACAAAGTGAAGTCCCCTGTAATCAGCTAATGGCAAAGCAGGTTAACTAGTACACATAAACGGGTATAATTACAAACTCCGATTGTTTAATACTTTGCATTCATAATGCAAGTACTTCTCCATTAATTTTAGCGACCGGTTACCTTCCATAAAGCAAAATCAGCTGGATTTTCCTTCCTTGAGTCCACAGCAACTCGTTCACCAGCTCGATTATCCTCTAGTTTTCGCCCAGATAATTGTCCATATTCTGGAAACTTGTATACATTGAAGTAAACATCCCCGTCAATTCTATAGGCATATCCATTATCAAGAATCTGCCAAGAAGCATGTCAGCAAATCACAATCAACAAATCTCATATTTCAAGGAAAATCATCCAAGAGAGAGCACAAGAGAGGTATACTATTAGACTCAAATACACTCACAAATTAAAAAACAAAATGAAAACTTAAAGAAAAGTGTACTGTATCCTAACAAGTCAAAAACACTTCTAGATGTGCAGCTTGAGACAAGAGATCAGTTTTAAAAATGGTGTCAATTCAATGTAGAAGCCCTTGATATTGTGATTATACAACAAAAATAGATAAAAACTAAACAAGGCACCTGCTTGATCATATCAATGATTTGAAGCATGTGATCTGATACTCGTGGTTCAACAGAAGGTGGCAGGCAATGAAGATGCAACATATCTTGACAAAACTCATCACAGTAGCGTCTGCTCAAACTGATTGGATCCTCCCCCAATTCATTTGCCCGAGCAATTATCTACAGAATTTGCAAAACGCAGACTCAGCTATCCTGTCATACCAATGTGAAAAGAGGAAGGAAGTTGGTATTTGGCATCCAGCTCTTGTAGCACAATGACATAAAACCCTATTTAGATTTTAAGAGCTACAACCCAAATTACAAGAGTGTCTAACAAGATAGTAAGAAACAAAATAAACAAGTTATAGAATGTGAACAAACAATTAGTCACAAAGATTAGAAATCAAGTGGAAAAAAAACCCAAAGTTTATGGGTGTTAAAATCTTGTAGAAAGAAACGAGATACACCAGACAAACACATTCGGAGGGTGGGGTGGATGAAGAGGATTCTCAATCTTCATGGTTACTCGAAATTCCAACAAGCCCACACACGCTTTACCAAGCAAGAAAGATAAAACAATGCTAAGTCTGTAACTCTTAAGCGAAGTTTAACTTGTAAATTCAACTCACCTTGTCGTCCACGTCGGTGAAATTCCGAACATAACGGACTTCATATCCCAAATGCCTAAGATATCTGCCTAAACACAAAGTTTTGCGAACAAATATAAATACATCACCAAAATTCAAAAATAAAAATTCATATTTTTCTCCATACAGATATATTTATATATATATATATATATATAGAGGGAGCTAATAGAAGTAAGGACCTGTAGAGAATATCAAAAGTGACATAGACGCGAGCGTGGCCGATATGGCTGAGATCATACGCGGTGACTCCACAGACATACATGCCGACCTGGCCCTCCAATTTGGGCTCGAACACTTGCTTATTTTTTGTCATTGTGTTGTACAGCCACAGCTCCGACGGCTGAGACGAGCTCAAAGAACTGAGACGAGTGCAACGGATAAGGCTGCTCGTCCCGGACTTCGGATTGAAGAAGAGGGTATTATGGGAGGGGTGAGTGGTGAGTCGAATCTTCCGCGTCAAGTGAGGGAAGCGGATGGGGCAGAAAGGTCTGCAAAACTTGAGGAGCGTAGCCATTTCCGGCTATTACGGGGTTCTCTTCTGAGCTGCAGCGGTGGTTTTGGGTGTATGCTTCGGCAGCTCCCAGCCAGAATTCATATGAATGGCAAATTATCCATTTAGATATATCAAGAGTCGAATCAAATGGATACACATTCGATAATTTCACCCAAAACGGCCCACTCGAACTAAGGAATGTCGATGGGCCGCCGAGTTGTTAAGGCCCGTCAGACATTCAAAGTTTGTTTTAGTTTTTTTTAAACCCAGCACTCCTCGATTTGTTTCATATCACTCGTCGTCGACAACGATGTAGACATTCACTTCCAGGATATTGGGCGAGGAGTGTTCCACAAAAGAATTCGTCCCATTGTTGTGGAACTTTAATTGAAAGCAAATTTTTTTTTGAAAGAGGAGTTTTAGTTGAAAGGATTTCTTTCAAGTTCTGCTCTCAAATGCAAATTTGCATAGGTAACTTTGGGAACATTAAATTTGCATAGGCATGGCATCTGGCAAACAGAAGCTTTCTTATTGACTAAACAAAACATGAAATATTTCATCAACTTTACACAATAGCATTCAGCTACCACTTAAGCTCAAACAGCCGAGCACCAACTGGAGAGGACAGTCCGGTAAACATGTGTACATCGATTGTATAAAAATTGCAGCCAATCTCCCGATCCTAGGCAAAAAATAATCTTGCTGATGCTTTCACAAATCCCCCACGGACAAGACAGATATGTGCCCCAGAATGAACCAATAAGACAGACCACCACTGACCAACCCTAGAAGTTGCTGAATGTGCTTCTGCAAAACTTGCTGAGTGCTAAATGAATGAACCATGAAGGTAGTCGGATCAATTTCTCTGATAAGAAGCTATTTCCTCTGATCAAGCCAGGGAACACACCTTGTCTGGAAATAAGAAGCTTAGATACTAAATACAAGTTGCATAGCTAGTAAATGACATGAAAATAAGGGTAGCACTACGTTTTTTTTTACAAGTTAAACTTTATTAATTATCAAAAAAGGTGTTTCCCTAGTATACATGAAACATTACTATTGAAAATAATTATTAAGATTGACTGCTACCCTGACCCAAATCAACATAAAATCCACCTGCTCTGACCGATGCTTAAAAAAATGTTCTGCTGATTAGAATGTTTCTTCAAGGCCTTTTCCTTTTATAGTCCTTATATAAGGATCCATTGCCCAAAATTCTTTCTATTCTCCTTTAAATAATAAAGGATTCATATGTTAAAACAAAAGAGCAGGATCTGGTCGCTACTTTTAGATAAGCTATCGATTAAAGCATGACAAAAAGTTTACCTTGTCTAATGCTACCGCAGCAAAGGCGGTTCTCATCTATATAAGTTGCTTGGAGGCCCATCATCCATGAACCCACTGATATATCATCATGAGCGTATGATTTAAGAGATGCACTGCACATGATTAGGAAATGGGAACGAGATTTGCACTTGAACACAATGATAAAGCACAGAATAATAGGTTCCGCAACTTCCGTTTGATACAGTGGAGGGAAATAAATGATGCAATATAAGTAGCAACAAATTACCTGCTCATTATTTAAACTGAAATATCAATTATGTCATCATTTTGCACATTTCAAAATACGCAAGCAAGTTGACAACCAATGAGAATTGTAGAAAAATCAAATGAACTGACCATCAAGTTCCAATTTTCAAATGGATTTAGTTATTGAGTTTCTTATAGTATCAGCAAATTACAGTAAGCCTCTAATGACAGACACGTTGAAAGTAATCAGCTCAAAACTTGTAACAGAATTCTATTGGAACCAGACCCTGTGTCGTTGAATCATTGAAAACTAACCTGTTGATGTTAATATACTGAGCTAAATTCTTGGAGAGTATAAGAAGAGAGCCAGAAGCATGTCGGAAGTACCTGAATGAAGACAAGTAACTATGATCAAATGTTGTATCATGGCAATTGGAGCAGCAAGCAGCACCATCGTCATGAGAAAAGCCAACTACATTATTAATCTCTAAAAATAGATGAAGACTGCCTAATTTGTGCAAACTATTTTCAGACTCCCAACATCCTCAGAAATAATTATCATGTAACAAACAAAAACACTACAGTCACCTCCTGACTCCTGAGGTTATACAACAGATATTAAGGGAGAGGAAAATTCTCATTCACAAGCTAGATCACTTACGACTTCTCATCACCAAATTTCCACCAGTCAGGTTCATACCAAGACTTTCCCCTGAAAAGAACAATTATATGCTGAAAAGCTGGTTTCAATAACGTTTGGATTATAAATGTTTTCTGTTTAGAGTATCTGAAGAAAAAATGCTAAATATATACTCTTCGGATATCACATCTCCTGACTTCATGCACCCAATGTAAGCACCATCTTGACCACGACGACGGTCGAGAAGTCCAATTAACCCCTCTGCCAGAGCAGAAAATAGAGCAAAAGATGTATCAAAAAGTTCCGAAAAATATATCAGAATGCACCAAGTTTTAGCTTTCTGAAAAAATAGATACATATAAGAGCTTACCCAGATCAAGGTCTATACTGTCATCAACTTTTACATAAAATTCTGCATTCCAATTTTGAACTGCAGTACTGAAGAAGAACTTTGCTTTCTTAGGCAGCTCTTCTTGAGCCTCCTCATGACCTTCCTGATATATATCAACGAAACATGTTCAAACTCTATGCAAAGCATGTTATAAAGCTATAAAATGAGAAGCAAATACTCAAACTCGAGCAAATGCATCAAACTTTAAGCAATCAAAGATTTATCTTTCAATAAAAGTTTAATTTTGGATTATGAGAATTGGTGACTATGGAATTTGGAGATTTTTACAAAAGCGTAACAATTAAAAGTGGAAAAAAAAAAGAGAAAAAAAAAAGAGATTCCTTTGAGACAGTTGCTTCAATTTAAATTTCAAGTTGTCCCTTTCAAAACACATTACTGAAAGATATCATTATGATGAACCCTTTTTTAAGGTTATATGTTGGTTCATATATCAAATGTAAAAGATTGACGAGTTAAATTGTAGTATCATTTGAATTTCTAACTCACAAGAATCAAGAAATCCTTTGTTGAGCGATATTCCTCATCAATATTGCGATCTAAGCTATCACCTCGATTAGCACTGCCAGTTTCAAAGTTAAAGGTTAAGACAGAACTTTAACCATTCTCGCTAACCAAAGTGTAGACCTGGTAATTCTAAAAGAACCAACCAAAAAAATGAAGGAAAAAGAAAGCATATACTAAAATTATTTTAAGTATTATGTGTTTTTGGGTAAACACCTCCGCCCGATTACAAAACGAATGACCACTCCTCTTTCTTCAAGTTTTCTCAAGGCATCACCTGTAAAAGCCACAATAATGGTGCTTTAATATATTGCTAAATAAAGAGGCATCTATATATCCTTGAAATTTCCATTCACAAAAGGGACTCATAGTGTTAGACATGGCATATATATATATATATTTTATCACTAGTGTTAGACATGGTGTAATACAACATCTAAAAATTTATATAAAGTAAAAGTGATAGAGATGCATAGCAACTGGTTATAAGTAAAACGAAAACAAAAATTTTAAGTAGCTTTGGAGGATTGTGAATTAAGGCTTTGTATATCATGACTGGATGGGGTATTGCAAATTTTCATGAGCTTCCTTGAACGTATGAAACGCCACACTTAAACATTAGTAGTCTTGATTGGACTGAAAACTGGATTGTACCCCTCTGTGCTTATACGGAAATTCATTTACTTATAAAAAAGAAATCCAATTTCAAAGCCTTGGGCACGTTCTTGTTTAAGGTCTCAATCCTTCAATTCTTCAATCTACTGTTTAGCTTTCTACTTCGTAGACAATACACAATAGAAACTCCATTCAAAACCACAAGAAATCTTTTAAGTTTCTCCAGACGGATCAGTTTTTTATATTTTAATATTCCTTCAACTTTTTCAATAAAAATAAATATAAATTATTTACTGAAGTCTAATTGAGTAATGCTACAAATCTGATCTACTGTCTAGATAAAACAATAGAAGTGTCTTCCCCGTCATCAGGCTCAATTCATTAACAGTTTATGATTAGAGGAGATAATTTAAAAACTAACATAAGCTCTCGATTATACAGATATATGATGAAAAGAAATTCAGCAATCTGTGCTAAGAAGACTTTTGAGTACAGTCAGCTTCAATTTGACAGAGCCAGAGATCCAGAAATTGGGGACAGCAATAACCAGACATCCAAAATTACCACAGCTCCAGTAAACTGGGAATATCTAGCATAATGAGCATTCAGGTTAGAACCAGCATAATGAGCAATTAGAATTCCCACTGACCTTTAGGCATCCAAGACCCTCTAAACACATTTCGCTTCAAGCGACTGCCAAATCCAGTATAAACTCCAATAACAGCAAGAAGCTTTTGGCCAGAAGAAGACCCACTTTGCTGAAATTTGTCCTTGAGATACCCTTGACTCTTAGCCAACGTCAAGTCCATCTCAGCTTCCACAATCCTCCTCTCCAAATCTCTAAAAATAAAAATCAACACCATAGATTCCAACACAAACACTAAATAGAAACTGAAGCACATCCAACTCTGAAAAGAGATATTTGCAAAGAAAGATAAGAGAGGTACTTATCAAACGACAAATAGCAGTTACCTGCAGCCTAGGACCATTAGCTTATCTTCAACCGTAAGAACCTTGGGTCTCTGAGAGTAATAACACAGCAACGTATTTAAGATTTATTGAATAAAAAAACTGAAACGAAACAGACATTTGCACAAGTCACATCCCACGATTTGAAAGCTCAGGAACTCTATGAAAAATATATATGTATATATGTATAACTTATAAAAAAAAAATGTATATATGTATATATGTGAAAAAAGTTATCATCAATTATAACACTTTTAATAGGCTAAGATGAGCTTAATATTGTTTGTCGAGGTACAATACTTCCTCATTATTGAAGTAAGAGCTTAATATAAGGAGGGGAACGAAAAAAAAAAGGACCTGGAGGGCATTCTTGTAAAGAAGATTGGTAAGCAATTTTCTGTTCTCTGCATCTTCCCACAACCTGATTATTGGAAAAAAAAAGTATCAGCGATTGATAACGCATAGATTATTGATGTGTTACTGATCATATGATGTAGCGAAACTAAAGAAAGAAGAAAAAAAACATGTATAGATTGGATGGCTGAATTGAAGGCTACGTTTTTTCCCCATTGGATGGAGCTATGGGATTCATAAGGGAGGATCCTATTCCAAATCATTAGTTAGGCTGGTACGTATACCAATGACACTTGAATTGCACGTGAATTCTGTAGACCCCATCTCTCCAATTACAAAGAGAACTAATTCCAATTCTTTGCAGCCAAACACATCCTAGATACTATCATCTTTCAGTCATTTTAGAAGAGACATTATTCTCCAGGAAATCAAAATGGATGCAAAAGCTGAAAGATAGAATTTTCCGTCCGAGTTAAGAGGAATGGATAAAAGAAGAGGGAGACGAACCGGCCGGCAACGTAGAGCCAAGCGAGGCATGAGAAGAAAGCCATGAAAAGCGAGGGTTTGGAGGACTGGAGAGGTTTAGATCTCGACCGCCGCTCTGATTTCATCGTCGTTGGTAAGCTCTCCATCTCGACCGGGAGAGGGAGAGGGAAGGAGAGTAAATCATAGACCATACAGTCTTTACGTCTATTCTAAATTTCTAATTAAGCAATTTAATTTGATTATTAATATGAATTAAATGATTTTATTTTTATAATTATAGAAATAATATCTAATCTAATATCCAGTAATTAAAGTCTTGAGTCCTGTAGATTTGATAAGTGGGCCGAATGGCCCGAACCCATTCTTAGGCGACCCTTTTTCCTTTATTTATTTATTTTTTCTTTTCAATCTGAAATTCGAATTAATTATAAATAGGGATGAATTTCCGTATGTTTTTGTAAGAAGTGTTACGTTCAGAAAAAGTAAATTTATAAATTGACATGACTTTATATGATACATTAAATATACTTTATAATAAAAATAATTTTATAATCTAATATACCACATCAAATTCTGTCTATTTATAAATTTATTTTTATGAAATCTCTTTATAAATAGAGCATTTCTCGTGTACGAATGACTACACCTACATACAAAACAGATAACTTTACCATTCAAGCTGAGCATGCAATTTTAATGATATTAATAATTGTATATTTTTTTGTGTTTGGGTCAATATTTTATTTATATTAAACTTTCTTTTAGCATCTCTACAAGCATGTCAGAATGCAGATTTACACCCAAAAACCATTTAGGAATGTGAAGCGGATGAAATCTGAGAATATATATCAGAGAGATTTAGGGTGCGTTTTCTTTTTGTCCCCCTGCATTTTAGGAGCATGTATGATACGGAACTTTGTTGGAAGAAGTAGGAAAATTGAGTGATTGGCCATTTCTAGCTCCCTTTTGAAGTAACACCACCATGGTTATCACGTGATTTATTAAAAATTATATATATATTTAAAACAAAAAAGATATATGAAAATGCAAAAAGAAAAAAATTGAAATCATAGATTCCCTTATAAATTTCAGATGGTCAAGTAGCATTATTCAGACAAATTTTGGGGTGGAGCAATTGATATTAATGATGAATTAGGCTCATAGATCTTAATCCTGAATCCCCTTAGAACCGTAATCAGACCTCGGATGGTTCCATCGCACCCCATGGCCAACAAATTAGATGGCGGGGCAGATTGGCTTAAAGCTGGCCTATTTGGGTAGGAAAAGGAAAGCATGCTGGTGGAATCCCTCCTTGTGTCATTTCTCTTGATTGATAATCACATTTTAGCGTCTGGAGAAGTACTACTCTGCTTTTAGAAGCACGAGTGCAAAAATGCAAAGATAAAACTCAAAGCTTCAAATCAACATCAGCCAGGTAACAATTAAGGATTGAGAGAGAGAGGGCTTGCAGAATAGTTCTCACCAATTTTTCAAGAAAACAATTCAATGATGACAGAGCTGAAGAATTAGTGAACGACCGTCAACATCACAAACCCAAATATTAAAAACGTTTATTTCAGAGGTACCAACAAAAAAGATGCAGAATTTGAGAGCATAAATTCAGATAAATGTCCCAGAGCATATTTGCCTGATTATAACAAAGGCCTAAAGGGGCTCCAACCTCAAACTTATCATAATCTTTCAGCCTTGGAACAGAGAAGGGGCCCGTGGTTCACAGTTTTTCAAACTAATACTCTTAACTCCTGGCAGCACCGCCAGGTAACATGTTTGCCAGAGAGGGAACCCCTTGGCTCCTCATTTCTTCTTGTGCTCGCCTCATTTCCTCAGGGTCTGCCACCAAAACATAACAAATGGATATAGTCAATAAGATAACTCGAACCACACAACAAACCCAATTAGCCTTGAGAAACTCTCATGAAACCATGGACTCGAATCTGTTTTACATTAACCAAGCCAAGCCAACCAGGATAAAACTACAGCAAGTCAGAGCCTCAAGACCAGGTGTTAAAACTTAAAAAAACATAAAACGCTATGAACCAGAGCACTTTACCCATGTTCTCCATTAATTTGGGCATTAGAAACATAACCACCACCATAAATCCCATCATCAGACCCATTGGGCTTTTCACAACAGACATGATGGAAAAGGGTTCTCTAATCTGTTAAAGCAGAAAAAAAAAAATTAGAACTTCTAACTGACAACCTAAGATGAAGAAACAGGAAAAGTTTAGTCTAAATAAACCTCATAATACTGTTCCTCTCTCAACGGCTCTAGAACCAACTCATTCAGACCCCTCCTGTTCTCTGTAAGTGTTGCCTGAACCTTACCTGGATTTCTGGCACTGACATCAACTCGGACCTAAACAACAATTAAGAGAGTGCAATCATGAGAAACCATATTTTCTTGTAAGTGTAATCCTGAAAATCTTATTGGCCATTAATGATTAAAGAAAATTAAATGACAGGAAATAGTAAAGTTTAGAGTCTCACCGGAGAAAAGAAATAGCCTATAGCATCCACCTCAATTAGATGAGTTCCTGCTGGCACGTTATGGCTTTAAGCATACATGTTAAGGAACCACTAAGAGTCTTTAAAGTATGCTTCACAAGCATCCCTCCCAAAAGAGTAGAATTAAAAGAAAAAAAAATTCTTTGGAATCTTAAAAGAAGAGCACAGATCTTCATTCTGACAATTTTTTTATAAGTCAGATGATTTCATTAAAAAGCACTAAAGCAATCTAAGTCCACGGGGTATACAATAGTTATACCTATTTAGCAAGAGCAAAAAGGTTCAATATTCCAATTTACATTCTGAAATCACAAAAGAAAAAGAAATGGTTCAACAATTATAACAATAACAAGAATTTTTTTAGGACAAACATTGATTAAAAGATAGGGACGGGGTTTCTGAAGAGAAATTTGCTGTGTTTAAACAGAAAATACCGAGTATCCTGAATTAATCTTAACAGAATAACACGTCAAAGTTAAAAAATAGGATACATGTCAAAGTGGAAAAATAGGATACAACGAGAAATATCCATCGGGTCTCAGAAATGGTTCAACAATTATAACAATAACAAGAATTTTTTTAGGACAAACATTGATTAAAAGATAGGGACGGGGTTTCTGAAGAGAAATTTGCTGTGTTTAAACAGAAAATACCGAGTATCCTGAATTAATTTTAACAGAATAACACATGTCAAAGTTAAAAAATAGGATACATGTCAAAGTGGAAAAATAGGATACAACGAGAAATATCCATCGGGTCTCAGAAAAGTAACCCTTTGGCCTCCATTTAGTATAACTTTGACATTTGATAATTTTCCAGGAAGACCAAAGCCTTGTGCACCCATACCTGTCAAATAAATTCACAAATGACATAGATGAATTGTTAAAAGGGGTGGTAAATGGAGAAGTACCACATCTAGGGGGGAAAATATCCAAAACCTAAATCTAAAACCTTTTACCTACGGCAGCAATGAAAGGTCAACAAGCAACTTTTGATTCGTGGTCTCTAATGTTGTAATAACACAAATTTCATCTATATTGCGTTTTCAATGTTCTGGTTTAAAACCAACCACTCAATAACTGAATTTAACTCAAACTTATACAATTTACACACTAGTCGGATTGTAAAGACCATAGTAGTTCCAATTTTCAAAGCAGCACTTAAATCAAACAGGAAAAGAACAACATACTTCGAAGCTTCACCCGACCGTTGATCGTGTATCCATCACTGGAAATGAAAAGAACAAAAACGAAACGATAACAACTAAATTAAGTAACAAAGAAACTAAAGTTGAGGTCCTAAAATTCAAATCCTACAAAACTGATAAAATGTTTCTAATTCAGTGCCTAAGATATAGCAAATAATCAACATATATATATATAAGCTACAGTTATATATATTGATCGCTTTCCATTCAAAGGCACCAAAAAAAGAAGAAATTTTATTGACAAGGAGAAAAGATGAGAAAGCTTACCCGGCTGATATGGCGTGCGACAAAGACAGAGAGGAGAAGCATAATAATGAATGAAGCAAAAGCAAGAGAATAACCGGTTTGGATCTCATGGTCGCTTGCGCTAATAACATAGATCGTAGGAACAGGCTTCGGAAAGTACGATAAATCAGAGCCAGAAGAATACGACGGGGACTCTGCTTCGTGTTCTCAAAATTCACCGTTTCGTTTCGTTATTATTGCGCGATCCAGTGTTACTGACCTTACCGTGTTCTTTTGATCATGCACTCTTAATTGACTGTATGGACGGCATAAAACAAGGAGAGAGTGGGGCTCCTCCGGACCGTCGATGAATGAGTCAATGTTTGTCCATAAGTGAAATATAGACCGTCCATGCATAATAACGGTTCATTTCACAATAAATAAATAAATAATGTTTTAGCTAAAAACAAATTTCTAAAATAAATTCATGAAGTAATATATATTTTTTTATACGAGGGGGTAGAAGTTTTGAAACCAGATATTTCATTAAGAGAACCAGATCGTATGTTATCAAGCTATTGGCATGAACTAACATTATTTAATACTATATATTAGATTATAAAATTACTTTTATTATAAGATAGATTTAACATATTAAATGAAATCATATCAATTTATAAATTCACTTTTATAAAAATTTTCAGAAATGTAATGTTATGGAAATAACTACAAGATAACGTAAAAAAGATAGAAAAATATTGCTTATCATTCTCTCAAATATCTTTGTATTATATCTATCAAATAATTAAAAGAAAATTAAATACTATGTCAATGTCATATTAAAAAATGATATAAAGATAATTGAGTTACACTTTTCAATATGGTTTCGATGGGATATGATGCAATTGGTGGGTCGGTATATATTTCAAGCATTAGTTTGTTTGTTAATGGTTTTATCATCATTGTTTTCCTATTCTTGCCAAAGTCTGCAGGTAAAATATCAATCAACATTGCATTGGTGAAAAACATTGATAAAAATGCCTGAAAATAAATATTTTCATTGGACCAAAATGAGAAGTTATTACAACATGGGGCCAACACTCAAACCCAACGAAAAGACAACCTCATTTACACAATCAACTATAGTACAGTAACATTCATCACTTTCCACTTTCTGCGATGCCAATGATGCATATACCGGAAAGGAACTTTGGTCACGATAATTATGAATGTGGCATCCAAATCAAACAATGGAGAAAGAATTAGGATTTCCCAGATTAAGCTAACAAGAATATAACGAAATGCTATAATCCCAACTTCTTTGAGAACCAGTCTGAAAGGTTAGCTATTATAAAACCTGCAAATACCTGCAATGAACCGCCAAAGGAACATAGAAATATCAGACTTTTGTGCTTGGCCACTAAGAATTTTCAGATAAGAATTTTGAGTTTTAAGATAAAATATTAAAATATTATATTTTAATATTATTATTATTTTGAGATTTGAAAAAGTTAAGAAAAAGTTGAATTATTTATTATATTTTGTATAGGAATTTGGAAAAGTTGTAATGATGAGATGAGAATTTTGATTTTAAGATGAAAATTTCTAATGGCCAAGCACATTTAGACACAGTCAGCCTCAGAAATTTGAATCGATTAAGTGTATTCTGAATACCACGGTGTAGTACAGAGATCTAAACATGATTACCAAAATAAATTAGAGATTAAATAAGCTAATATTTTTTTCCAATGCAGAGTAGAATACCATTGCAGGGTAGCTCTCTCTCTCTCTCTCTCTCTCTCTAGTGTAGTACTAGTATAAACAGCGACTGATATTGATGGTGTCAGTATTTCATCCTCGTTAATTTATATACTTTTAGGTTTCCTAGAATGTTTAGGAGTAGCTTGCATTGAAAGGAATGGTAGTTTTCAAGTAATTTCTTTCTTAGGATTTCTATCTACAGTAGGACTGGGATTTGTAACCTATAGAAAGAGACGTGGTAAACTTATTTGATAATCAAATATTTTTAGTTCATATTGAGAGTTCTTTATAAAACAAGAGTTTTTTGTTCGCTCATTGGTGTTCAAGATTTCAAGAGAGAGATGAGTGGCTGAGTACTAGCTGGTTCTTCAACCGAAGTCAAAATATATTCCATCAAAATCAGCAGCATTGAAAGGATGACACCAATATTTTTTATGGATAGACTTGGAACATATCTCTTCCAGCAACTCAATATATATATATATATATATATATATAATAAGAACAAAAAATCATGGATGCAACACTAACTGTTTCTTTTTTAGAAAAGAGAAGCAACCGGATCACATTCATGAACACCCTAGTCTTCTACTTTTAACTCGTGCCCTACAAAAACAACACTTTCCACCTAATTCACAAAAATGAAAGAGATTCTAGAAACCTTCAAAAAATGGATTTAACAAGATACAACAAAAGCCAAAGAAAATGCATCTTTATATCAATATCATTACCTGAACTGAACCAAGAATGTAAATTGCTGAATAGTGACGACCATGGATCACCATGTCAGCCAACATAGCAAGAGGGATGGTGAGTGACATGCCCAAGGTGGCTACAAGTGGAGTTGTCCATACAACACATAGTGCCCTATGGAGATATGAGATATTTTAGCACAAAAAGGAGAAAATGTAAGCTCCGCACCACTGATTTAGAAGCAGTAGCTTTTACATACCAAAAGTAGTCAGAGAGGACACTTCCTACAAAGCCATTGGCAAGAACAACTTCGTCCATCTTGGCAGAATGAGGAATTGTGAACTTGGGTTCAATTCCCAAAGCTGTCAATGGCCAAACTGAAAGGGGAAAAAAAAAACAAAAGGATATATATTCATTAAAAATAACCCCAAGGGATTGGTCCAAATGGTGAAGGCCCTGGTCTTGGGATATCAAGGTCCAAAGTTCAACACTTATTGGGTGCAAACAATCATTTGGGGCTACACCCCCTGATGAAAAGCGAGCGATTTAACCAATTCCGTGTAGGGAAACTTCTGAAGATGCGGTGCACGAGACTAGGGTTTACTATGTAGAAGTGGGTCCGAAGGGCCTTGCTTTGGAGAGGTTCCCCAACATAAAAAATAATAAAAAATAAAAACAGAATCCTACACTACTCTCTCAACATGAAAGACAGCACAGGGGAGAGAGAGAGAGAGAGCACCTTTCAAACACTAAGTTAGCCATACGAAGAAAAAAGGAAAAGGGTACACAACTGAGATATAATGCTAAGTGTCCCTGGATTCAGATATATTCAAGAGTAGGATGTCAAAGTAGATCTTTGATTTCTGTACGTTTAAACAAGTGGTTTGATTTGAAGAAGTGGACCATTATATGTCTCTTAAATTATCATTATTGCCAAATTTTTAAAAGGAAGAAATCCCCAACAATTTAACTCTCAAAACTGAGACCGTGGACAGCAAACATTTAGTAAGGACAAGAAATGTCCACTGTCAGCATCCACTGCAGAAAGAAAGGAGGAGCAAATAAAGAACCTTATAAACACTCTTGACAGCTGATTAATAGAATTGTAGCTAATCAAGATTCTTACCAAGCCACCACAGTGCTACAAGTGAAAACAATCCTATATAGCCGAACAACTTCTGCACATCAATCCTTTCTCCTTCTTCACCTGCAAACTTTTTTAGAAGCACTGCAGCATTGATCGTAAAAGAGTGTTACATACTTTTTGTCAATATAAATTTGGAATGAATACTAAAATTGAGTAACAAACACAGTTCCTGACCTGTAAACAAACCATATGACATAGCCGAGAGAAGGCCAAAAAGATCCCCAACAAGAGAACGTTTCCCATTGCTGAAAACAAACATCAACTGTCAACACCCAAAACATGCATTGCAAGAGCAAACTGACTATATGCAACTAGAATACATACATACATACATATACATATCTATATATATATATTGAAATGTGAAACAGGTATCCGGCATAATCTGCATTCATATACTTAAGTGCTTGGGATATTTTCTCTCAAATTCATAAAGTGGAATGGAAAAATCTTGGGCAAGGCAAAAAAGCTCCAACAAAAAACTTTTTTGATAGTTAAAGCTCCAACAAAAAACTTCAGCATAAGCAAAGGAAACTATAGAAAAAAACAGGGATTAAATAACAATTTTCATATTATGGTAAATGAGCGGACAGCCTATCTACCAATAAATAGGTAAAGTTGCATATTGGTACTCGGAATTGTCAAGATTGGTCTCAATGCCCCTTTCCATTGGTTTCCTTCATTTGTATAGAAGAGAGTTACAACCGAGCGCCAAATGTTCAGTGTGATTCCAGCGCCTAATTGCTGCTGGTTTTACTGTACATGTTAAGTATTTACACATTAAGTCTATTTACAGCCAACCTATTTATCTGTTATACCATCTAGATATAGAGAGTTACTAAAAGTATCTCTGTAACATGAATGGCTGAATCTTAGACCCCTGCCAGCACACCAACATGTAAGCAAAGAACAAGAAAGCTTTGCCACTAGAAAAACTAACACCTTCCCTGAACTAACAGCAGGCCTTGCTACCTCTACATTTACTTCGATAATGTATTATTCCAACATCATAATTGTCACATTAGACACAATATCAACCACCATCAATAAGGCACTTTATTTCATCTACCTTTGAAATAGGTTTTAAGTATAATGCAAGTCAAGATTGGACATGATGCCATGAAGTAAGCACTTACGCAGAAGCATTCGTCTGTGAATCATCAGTAGCCCAGGTTTTTCCCAGAGTCGTCATGGCAACACCAGCCATGCTTACAAAGACAGCAACTACTTTTGCTATGTTTAAAGAATCTTGGCCCAGAAAGGCACCAATGAAAAGGGTAAAAAGTCCTGAAGTAGAGGATAATACTGTTGTACTTGCAACACTTGTACGTGCCAGTGCAGCATTTGATAAATACTGTGAGCCAAAAAAAAAAAGAGCACAAGTAAGAAGTATTTGTGGGTTCTTCATACTAAATTGAAAGCCTTACTACCATTAAGAAATCAAATAACAAGATTTCTGTGAAAATACCACTAACCATGCATTAATCAAAATTTGCAATAGCAAAGTCAATGAAAACAATGTCAACAGGTAACAAAAGAATACAGAATACTGATATCGTATAGATATACACCTTAAGACTTCTTTTTCAAGAGAGTGGCACCATATAAGTTTGTTAAAAAACCCTCACTTATAGTGGAGAATATAAACATTAGAACAAGTTCCTCTTCACCTGCGTGCCTCACAGTCCAGTAGTAGGTAGGCTGGTACGCTTAGACTTGGAAGCACGCACCTCCTTGTCAGACATGTCCTCACACAAGGTAAGGATACCTGATTTAGGTCAATGCCATGACGCACATGTTTTGCAACAAACAATCCCTCCCTAAACTCTTCACCTTGAGAACTCTTTTTTTTTTTTTTTAAATTGGCACCGGGTGTCTGAGAACAAAATTCCGACTAATCCCAAAGGTGCATAGGCCCTCGACAAAGAGTTTTTCACAAGTGCATCTCCAGTAATTCAAGGGAAAGTTCTCTCAATCCGATGGCCCCTAAAAATTGTTTGCATCCAAGAGGAAGACCTAGAGGGAGCTTACCACTAAAACCAGGACCTTTAACACTTGAGCCAATCCCTAGGGGTTTTGAGAACCTTATAAGATAGAAAACATGATTAAACAATCAAAATACAGTTTCCAGTTGACCGAAGAACCTGTTTTGCACCTAACAGCCAATGCATGACAAAACATACACCCGAGACATCACAAAACTGCCATAAGTAATAGACTAGTTCACATAAAGGACATGCACCCTTTGTGGTTATAGGAAAAAGATCTCCCCCAACTCACAAGCACAAGCACCAACTAACACATCCAACAAGTGGGGAGCAATCAATAATGCTTAGAACTATTCCTACAAAGAGAACAGTTACTGTAACATTTATGTTAGAGGGCACAAGTGTTGCCTCATATCATTCTACAAATCAAGATACATGCACAGGAAGAATCATTTTCTGCTGATCCAAAAAGAATCCAATTAAACATTTATCCAAAATTGTGAATGGATTCAAATCAAACATTTATCCAAAAAAGTAAATGGATCTAGGAAAACAATATTCATGATAAACTGTTCTATAAAACAAGACGGGAGATATAATTTTGATAAAACCAGCCAAGGAAGTGCCTTACCTCGGTTACAAACCAGATCGGGGCAATGTAAAATCCATAAGTAGCAATTTCTCTGGTTGTAAGCTCTCTATCTTGTTTCAGTATGTGTGCATCATCTTTGTGTTTAGCAACCAATGGCCTTCCTTCTGCGAGAGGTAAAAGGTCTGCTTCACTATCTTTTCTATTCAAGGTTCCCTGAAGTTCCAATTCAAAGTTATTCTGGCCTCCAATGTATTTCAGAGTAGAACTCAAACCAACAGAAAAATCATTCATGCTTTCTGCATTTTTTCCACTTTTAGAAGAGCGACGTTTTAGGATATTACACACCCAATCCTTTAAGAATGCTACTGGAAGGTAGACAACCAAAAGAGAAGCTCCAAGATATGTTACTGCAAATGGCTGCTTGTAGTCTGTAAATATGCCCTGCAAATAAGATAGCAGTCAGCTGAAACCTGACGCGAGAAGTAGTTCAGGTGCTGGCATGATATTGTATTATGCCAACAAGTAAATAACTAAGCGCTATGTCAAACATGCTGAGAGATGAAATATTGCGACTTACTATTGCCCATAAATGATTATGCAAACACTTGAAGAAACAAGAAACACAACCTTATATAAGACCCTTGTAAAAACAAAAAAAAAAAACAAAAAACGAAAACGAATATGACGCTTGAGATGAATATATGCTGAAATACGATGCAAAAGCATCTCCAACCACGTAGGATCGCAATTTTCTCTTTTACGTTCGGTGGACAATAATCCAAGCTATTACCAAGCAGATAGATTTGAATTTCAGCGAATGGATCCAAACACATGGTATCTTCCATCATTTTCAAACCCAAACCAGAAACAAGAGCTTATAATCCATCAAACACCAACAAAAAGGCACATAAGTGCATTATCATGAATGGAGATTTCACCCGAATCCGACTAAATATATAAAATTAAAACAAGAGAATTAGAGTGCATATAGCTATAAGCTGACCTGGGTGACTTCTGCAGAGGAGACCCATATAACAACAACAGCAGCTATCAGGAATAACCCAGCCCTGTATTTCCAACTCATAGCGAATCAAACAAGACCCAGATACAGAGTCTACAGGAATTGCCAAAGATCTGCGTTGTAGTGGTCCGCTCAGATCTCTGAAACGTCTTTTTCGTTTCCCCGATCAGTGGATCACCGACATGTAAAAATAAGATCTCGGGAGACAGAAAAGGAGAGAAGGCAGTTGGGGCTGCTGGTGTGTGAAACAACAACAGCGTTGACGTTGTTTGGGTGGGGGTTGGTTGGAGGTGATTTTTTGCAAAAAAGATAAAGCCAAAGCACAGGGAACGGGGACGAAAAGAATGAGAGGGAAGTGTTAAAATTAAGTTTCTGACTTTCTGCGGTTAACTAATTAATATAGTTCCTGCCTCTCTCGCTCTCTCTCTCTCTAAAATTATACCCTTTTAAGAGAGGATATTGGGCCACTGAGTATCTTTTCCTCACATTTTCTCTCCCATTTCCCTCGGTTTTTCTTTCTTTTTCTAGTCCCTACCCTCTCGGAGAGGAAGACCTGAAAGGCTGAAATTCTATTTCTTTTCGTGTCTCCCTCTCTCACTCCCCTAAACAGCAATGCTTGTTTCATAAAATTTCATTTCTTACAAGTTTTTAGGATTTTGCAAATGTTTTTTGGTTTTCCAGCATTTGAGTACGGAGGGCTTTCATTTCAAAAATAAACTATAAACCATGTTAAATTTGAGAGTAAATTGATAATTCAATTTCGGATTTTATATGTAGGTAGAGGATCCTCTTATTCTTCTGCTTGGTTTTTAGTCACGATTTATGAAGGGCTGTTGAGAGCAACCGACATGGGAAACACAACAAGTACTTGCTTCGATTTTGTATTTCCTGGCAAAGTGTCGGTACTTGATATCCTTCTCAAACATAGCAGCAATACATTGCTCATTTAGAAATTTGTTTAAAATATATATTTCAGTACCTAATTTTTGCAGTAGCACCTTCACCCCCATCCAATATCTTTCAGTATCTATACAAAGAATATCCATCGCCACTGGTTTCTGGGGCACAGCTAGTGTTCTGTGTTCTTGTTTTTATCTTAAGCAAGTATTAGTGGGGCACTCAGTTGTCCCCCTTGTTGACTGGTTTCAAATACTAGTGTTATTGGTACGAGTATTGTTGTGGACATATAACGAGGAGGGTCCATCATTTATTATGTTGAAAATGAGTTATACTATTGACAATTCTGGTATGATATAGATTACTTATTACGAAATTCATTATATTCATAAATTAGTCAAAATACTCACTTTTTATGTACGTTGATATAATAGACTTCGGTATCAACGATATGTTTAGGCAACTATCCCATCCTATTTTATTTTATCTCATCTAATTATTATAATTTTATCAAACTCATACAAAAAACACAATAAACAATTCAAAAATTTCAAATTCTGAAATAAAAAATAGATTCTACTAATAATTTATTCAATTTTTAATTTTATCTCATTTCGTCTATATAACCAAACGAAATCTTATCGTGACAATAAAGATGGTTTTAAATAGACGTATTTTATAAATAAGTGCAGAAACACACTTTGACACACTTTGCACAATATAGGTAATTTTTTGTTTGTAAAATAATTTGAGAATTACTACATACACAAAAAGATTACATAAAATAAATCATCAAACTGATGTAGTTTTATGGAATTTATTAAATCTATTTTATAATAAAAATAATTTTATAATTTGACGTATTACATCAAATCAGATCAATTTATAAATTTACTCTTGTACAATTCGATTGTGGCAAAAGTATTTTCCAAATGAGATATGATGCCTACTCGTAGTTAAACAAGATCACGTGGAATGGTGGGCTGGCTGATTCTTCCTCCTCCCGAACTAAACCCGAAATTAAAAACAGAAAAAAGACAAAATGGGCCATCCTTCAATCTAATTTCAAGGAGGAGAACCCCATAATACCTCAGCCTCAATGGAGGCTGACTCTGCGTCAGAAATAGAGGTTTCTCTGACTCTCCTCAGAATCTCCAATTTAACTTCTCTTTTCTCTATGCTACTCAATCCTTCCCCCACTTCCACTTGCACTGCAAACCTTGTAACACAGCTTTCAAATGGATGATTCTCCATGTTTTTACTCCCTTTTTCGTCTAATTTCGTGTCTGACTCTGTTTCAACATAACTTCCTCCGTTCTCTTTCTCAAGTACACCACTCCCATTTTCCAATCTTTGCAACTCCACGAGCTTCCTGACCAAATCTTCTCCAAGCATTGCTAGGATAACTTCTTCCCTCCCAAAATAAGCAAGTTCAAGAATGCAGTCCAAGGCTGCAGCTCGCATAGACAAATCTTCCGAGCTCAATAGGTTAATAATTCTTGGGATTTCACCATTAGACTCCATTTCATCTACCAATGGAGTTCTGATAAATGTGATCAGTGAGCAAAGAACTTTGGCCGAACGACATGAACCCATCGAAATCAAGGCCCCAACAGTAGGACCCATGAGCACCAATCCCACAAAAACATTCCTGTTGAATCTAACTAAAGCATCTACGACCAGAGCCGCATGGTCTCGAGCCCGCTTCGAACACGTTGAGTTACAAAGTAAAGATTCAAGAATCGAAAATACCTTCGCTCTTAAAATCAAATGTTGAAAAGCTCTATCGAAACCTTGGCACACCCGATTTTTGAACTCAATCAAGACCCTAACTTTCTTGTCCTCGTCCGCCGATTCCTTCAACGTTCTTGCAAGGATTTGAACGATATTGCGGTCTAGAAATGATTGAATTTCAGCCTCAGTCGTGAAAGCAACCTGGGAGATCTTGTAGTTTGTGATTTGCCGGTGAAGGATGGATTTGAGGCCGTAGCCCTGAGATTTTTCGAGCTTCTCGAGTAAGGTCTTGAGGTTGCAGAGCAGCTGAGAGATGTTGAGAAGTTTAGGGTCTGAGGGAAGAACAGTAGCAGCCTCGGCTTCGACCACCCTAGAAAGGATTTCAACGGTAATTTTCGAATCGTTGTTGTTGGTTAGGAAAATGGAGTTGCTTTGTAGATCTTTGGAGGCCTTTTTCAGCGTCTCTAGGAGTATTAGAACAGATTGATTTTCCTTTCCCTGATCAACTTCGAAATCCATGACTTGTTAGATTCGAAGCTCAGTGATTTTGAGAGAGAGAGAGGAGGAGGGGGGAGTGGCGCGGTGTTGGGGGAGGGGTAGGCCGGGGAAGGACAGGGAAACCCAAGTTACCTAACGATAGATCCAAAAGGGAGGACCAACTAACCAACCGTTCAACGTAGTTACGGATACGATTAGCAGCTGTCATCGTATTCAGACAACCCTTCCCCCGCGAAGAGAAAGCACCCCCCTTTTGTCTTGTTTTGTAATTTTCTTTTTCTCTTTTGGGTGCGGCTACTATGCCGCCCCACTACCCAGTGAATTTTTTTTTTTTTTCAATTTTTGTTTTTACACTTTTTTTACCACTTTCTTAATTATTAAGTAAAAAAAATACATCAATATACTTCAAATGACTTTCTTAATCATTAAATAAAAAAAATGGTACACTGCAGCGGTACATTTTGGGAGGCACAGTAACTTCTTCTTTTCTTTTTTTTTAAGGTCGTAGTGTGGGGAGGGCAGAATGAACCGTACTGCACTGCACCACACAAAGAAAAAACGTCTTGTTTTGTATTAGTAATTTAGTACGAAAAAAGTCTATATGCAGCGTCGTGCGCAGGTTCCCGCGAAGCATCTCCTACGTGGACTCGAAACGCACCGTTTAGATTAAATAAAACGGTGCATTTTGATACTCATTACGAGCTGAATGGTGTCCTCTCTATACTGTGCATTTTGCATTTCTGTGTTCTTCTTCTAGAGGGACAGAGTACTTTCTTCTTCTCCCACTCAGTTAGCCTTCTCTCATTCCACTTCCCATTATAATACAAAACCCTAACCCTAATTGAGGATTTCTTTGAAGAGGATGTGTGTTTCTGCAAGAGGTTAAGGTAGCATCGGGATCTTCTGCAAGGCGTCGGTTCGATTTTGTCTTTGATAACTTGCTACCCCATCTCAGTCCATTTTTGCAAGGGGTTATTGTGTTTGACGATTTTTTTCATGGATTTTCTTCTTCTATATTTTTCATTTTCCTTCCTTGCAAGGCGTCGGTTCAATTTCACTCAAGGTAACTAGAGCTTTTTCAAAACCAACAGAGACGAAAGTGTAAAAGAAATGAAACCAAGAGAGAAGCTGTTATGATCCTGTCGTAATGCGGTGTGATTTGTTGGAGAATACCTTGGCCTACAATGCAATGTTTCAACTTATGGCATGATGGAGCAGTAGAGCTAAAGGTGTCCAAATACAAAGTCGTTTTATTGGCTCTGATGCTCTTTTCATTTGGAGCTGTGTGTGTTGTTGAGTTTAATTTCATAGAGGTCAGTTTATCAATCCTAGAAGTTGTTAGTCTGTTGTAGAGAGTGAATATAGTCGAAAGGAAGGAAGTGAAGAGGGGAGAATCTGGAACCTGAAAAATTGTTAAGGCTAATCTTTTGTATGGAGGTTTGGAATCCCTTAAGGTATTCCACTATCAATAAAGTTGTGGCTCTTTGAAGCCTTTTATCAAACACCTTCCCTATTTGCTATATTTTCATTCTGATTCCTTAAGCATTTTATTACATCTCGTTTCGTTGGGTTCCTTAATACACTACGACAACTCATTCAACATTACAACAGATTTACAAGAAAATTCATTATAGAAACCTATCGAATATATGATGGACGAAATTGTAAAAGAAATAAAACGAGAAATGATGGACGAAACGACAAAAGAAATGAAAGCAAGAGAGAAACCAGTCAATAACTTAGCTTTTTAGAAATCAAGAGCCGAAAGCAAGAGATAAAGAAAAAGTCTGTATTGCCCTCTCTTCTTCCTCCATTTTGCTTCTTTTTTTTTTTTAATAAAATAAATGCTACCACGTCAGAAAGGGTGCACATAATTTGTGCCTCTACCCAGCAGTACTCTTTAGTACGATGTATTGCATGGATATTGGTTATGTCTTGGACTACGATTATTACGAGAAGATAAACGTTGTTTTTATATAAGCAAATTTATTATCCTTATATTGCAAACTAAGTTTTATGATAAAATAAATTTAATATATTATATAAAATTATGTTTTTTAATAAATTTATTTCTATAAAATCTTTTCCTGATTGTATTATTTATTTAATGTGTTAAAGTTATGAGATCAATTATGAGAGACTGAAGTAGTAACAGATATTGGTGTGTGATAACTAGAGGGAGTTGATTAAGAATAATGTGAAAACACTCTTCTAAAATATTGAAAAATTATTGGACTGGTCCATCTGTTTTTTTGTCTTTATATTTTAAATAATATGTAGCATTGTTTTATATTTTAGATAAAGGAGTTATATTATCTAACTTTCATTCATTAATAATAGTAATTTGATTTTAATGAATCTTTTTAAGAATTTGTATGTTAGATTATAATAATTTAGTGTGTTAGATTATAATAATAATATATAACCTTTTAGACTAGTAATAAGAGCTTGTAACTCTAATATTATTCTCATAAATTTATAATCACAATTAAAATACTTTGCAAAATTTGGAAATGAACTTCATCTTTCCTTTTCGTCAATTTATTCTGTATTTGATCATTGTTACCAATTGGATTGATTTTCGTCTATATTCAATTCAAAATTTTTTATTTTTGGATAAGTGTCTATATTCAATTCAATTAACTCAATATTACCTTAAAAAAATATTAAAATAATAAAATAAACATTAGAAAAACTCCTCTCTACACCAAGCTAATATTGGATGAGAGAGAAAAATTCCAAGGTGAGAATCCCTTCACGGATCATGATAACTTAGCATAAGAAGTGTTCATCAGCATCAATTTTTTCATCGACATGGTCTGAAAAACTGAAACCTAATTAAAGGCAGTTATCGCCTCAGGTCAATAATCAGAGGCGGGTATCGGGTATCAAACTCGGTACCCACAATTTGGTATTATTTTTTAACTTGGATACAACCTATTTAATTGAATTTAAAAACTAAACACACCCAAAAAATAAAAAAGTGGACTTTTTGCGAAATTTGGTCAGCTCGGGTACTTGAATTCGGGGTTTAAAAAGTCCGAATTCTTTCAAGTATCGACTTGGGCGGGTACCCAGTCCGCATTAGACGCCAGGTATAGCCTACGAATAATAGTGCTAAATTTTATGTCCCCTAAACACGCTATAAGCATTTTGGACAAATTAGCCACCCACGGCATTGCTTATGATTTTAGTTGTTCAAGCGTATTTAAGGTGGAATGCAATTGAGGAAAAAACGTGGCCGGTTGTGGCTGTAATAACTTGTACGCAATGTTTAGGGGTTTTACGAATTATTCTCATTGAATGTCACTCCATTTTCTTTTTATACACAGTTCACTAGTCTATGACTCTATGGCATAAAGAAAATTCAACCTTTTCCCGTCTATTTCTTGATAGGCGTTTCAATTTTCAAAGACTAATTACACTTTATTAACTCCAAAGCCGATTAAAAAATAATATTTGTAGTTATAAATGGCATAATAGTTGTATTTTTTTTTAAAATAATAAAAAAATATGAAATAAATTTAAGAACTTAAAATTTTTTTTTTATAATAAACACTATTCTTCTTTTTTAAAAAAAGATGCGTGTTACTTGTTTGGAAAATGATATTTTTTTAAATATTTATTTTAATTTTGATTTTAATTTGATGTGTTTGAAATTTTAAAAAAATTATTTTATTGATTAGTTATATAAATAAATTGCAGATAAATTGTAAGGCTATGATCTCCCTAACCCGACCGTACTAAAAGAAAAATTAAGGAGTTTTCATTCAATCAAAAGGTTGAGCTGATAGAACAGTATCTTCATCAGATTGAATATGCTGAGTCTGACAATTCCCGTTGGACAGTGGCAGAATCCTCTTTGAAGAAAGTTTCGTTCTAGAGTCTGCGGTCAATCCTCGCTCCTTGCAAGGCTGCAACAAAGCAGTGACACGACAACAAACCTTTGGCTGCTATTTTACGCTTACACCCATCGTCGCTTCCTGCAATCTTACGCTCTCAAATCTCATTAACACTTTAATTAACCGTCAACGTACTGACTAAGCCTTTTCCTACTCGGTTCAGGTATCCTCTTTCTATTCTGTTTCAGGTGTTCTGTTTCTATTCTGTTTTTGAAGCAGCTATTCTGTTTTATTATTTTCTTCCTCGTTCTGATGATCTAATTGTAATATTTCTAGCTAATTGTCAATTGTTGTTCTACTCGATCTTGTTTTGTTTCCTCGGGTTTGTCTGGTTTTTTGTTTTGATGGGATATGGTTGTTAAAAACTGGGTTTAGTGGGGACTGAAGCAGTGGAAGGACAACGGACGACCGAGAACTGGAGTTTTTTTCCCCTATCAAATGGGTGGGGATTGTCCAGTTCAGGCTGTGATTTCTGGGGTTTTTTTTTTTTTGTTTTTACACTCGTTGGATTTGACCAAATTGGCTGTTGTACAGGCTGAGTGAAGAATAGCAATGCTGTTGGCTTTTGGGGTGCGCTTGTTACTGTACCGCCTTCTATTTCTAATATGTATCATCTTAAGATCTGTGGGACAAGGGAATGCAGGAATCACAAGCACTTTTATTCGTTCTGAATGGCCATCGGTTGATATCCCTCTTGATAATGAAATCTTTTCAATCCCAAAAGTTCATAACGCCCCACAACAAGTAAGCCTTTAATCTTTGTTCATACCCGGCCATGCAAAATTGTTTATGATTTCCGTACGAGATTAACAATTTTCATATATGTAAGTATTGGACGTCTAGATTCCCATGTATATACTTGAAGACGCGCTATAGGCTTTGCCGTCTGGTTATGTTAAGGGATTGTTACTTCTAGTTGGGTAATTGATGCAGGTGTACTGTTAATGGGTTTTGGCTATCATGCTGTGTGCTATACTTTGTCCAACGACACTGTTCTGAATGATTCTGTCTCATACAATCGGTAGTCTTAGTATATATGCATCAAATCTCCCAATCTAACCGCAAGGTTAGATTTCTGGTGTAGCTCCCTAATTCACTCGAGGCCTCTACTGTTCCATGAAAATGTAAAGTACTTAAATCTGTTTTATAAGACATCAGCATTGTTTGAGACAATAGATTAGGACAACTGAATTGATTTACCGCCACCTAGCGCTCTTACTGAGCCTTGTGACGTTGCAATTTTTCCTATTAAAACAAGCGTGCATTTGTGCTATTATGGTAATGTTTGCTTACCTGCCAGCTATATTTACACATCTTTGTTGTTTTTTCCTTTGTCTGTAGGTGCATATCACTCAAGGTGACTATGATGGAAAGGCTACAATAATTTCATGGGTTACAATTGATGAACCAGGGAACAGCAAAGTAGAATATGGCACATCAAAGCAGAAATATGATTTTACTGCTGATGGCACAGTGGCAAACTATACCTTTTCAACCTATAAGTCCGGCTACATTCATCACTGCCTTGTTGATGGCCTTGAGGTAAATATAAACTGAAATGTAATATTACCCGTATCATAACTAGTCAAACTAATCAAAGTATACAAAGTATACTTACTGAATGTCACGTTCTTGTGATTAATCTTTTGGATGATGTCTACAATTATGAACTAAGTACTTAAAAAGGCGCCTGGTTGTCCTTAATAGAGCTAATAGATTTTATTCTTCTTTATACACATCTGCTCTTGTGTGTAGCAAAGGTAACTGATTATTGATGCCTGCACAATTTGGCCTATGCAGACAAACACAATTGTAGGGAAAAGTATGATAAATATCGGTATTTAAATTCATTTCTTTGTTAAAAGTTTTTGTCAATATCTAAAAGATTGTAACTACCAATGGTGTTGGCTTCGTGGTAAGAGGCTTATTCCCATATAGGATGGTGGATAGAAGGTTATGGGTTTGAATATCTATGGCAAGATGCTAAGGAGTCGAGGTTCATGCTTATTATCCCTATCCACTGGCTTAGTACCACTATGCCCTTGGTGGGGCTAAGGGGAGACCATGGTTACAGTTTGTTTGAAGAAGCAAAACTTGTGGTTATCCTGCCTTGACCCTGATTTGCAGGTTCTCTGTGAGCTTGTGTAGGTCCCTCCTAAATGGCTCCCTAGTGGACTAGAGTGCAACTATGGTCTCCTCCTTCTTGCCTTAAAAAAGGCTGTAAAAATATAGCTTAAAGGGAAATATTCCTATTGTACTCATTCATGTGATGAAGGTTATTCTATTTTTTCTCCATTACATTTTATAATTTGTCATTTTTACGAGCATGGACATACGCAACAACACAAACACATACTTTAATGTTAAGGGGTCTTCATTAATCTTACCAAAATTCTGTGTCTAACAGCACCTTATTTTTTCTTTCTTGTTTTCTTTAACCTATGGGTTGATGTATTTGCTTTAATGTCTTCGGCTGTTTCTTGCTCTTGTATAGGTTTTATATAAGTTTGTCAACCTTCCCATGTCTGGTGAAAGAAGTAAATGATTTTTGTTGCATATATTAAGTACTTTTTGGCAAGTTTCCGATTGTCAGCTGGTTAAAGACCTTTGCTTCAAAAAGTTATGGTTATTCATTTGCAAGAGGAAAAATGTTTGGTATTTTGTATCTGTTTATTTGATGCGTGTGAAGTATTACTATTATGCTAAAGTTTACCCATCTCATGTCTTTTAGTATAACACGAAGTACTACTACAAGCTTGGAGTTGGCGATTCTTCTCGTGAATTTTGGTTTCAAACACCTCCAAATATTGATCCAGACGCTTCCTATACTTTTGGAATTATTGGTAAGATATTCGTTTTATATAATCTCTTTGAAAGAAAATATGAATGTTGATTCACAGTTTGCACTGCCTTAGAAATGAAAAGTAGAAACAAACTATATATCATTCATATAGAATTATATGGAAAATATAACAAATATGGTAGTTTGAAGAACAAGTTGTTTATATGATGTGTTTTGAGATTTTTCTCATTTTCTATTGGTTTTGTACATTCTAGGTGATTTGGGTCAAACGTATAATTCTCTTTCCACTCTTGAGCATTACATGCAGAGTGGGGGACAGACTGTCTTATATGTTGGTGATCTCTCTTATGCTGATAGATATGAACACAACAAGATTGGTATTCGATGGGACGCATGGGGCCGTTTTATTGAGCGAAGTACTGCATATCAGCCATGGATTTGGTCAGCTGGGAATCATGAAATAGAGTACATGCCAAATGTGGTACTATTACAAATTGCACCTTGCAAACTTTCGATTTAAGCTTAATGTTTACTTTTGTTCCTATCTATAAGTAAGCATGAGCATGTTGCTATAAATTACTCCATATTTGTATGTATTTCTGAATCTAAAAATACCTACATAAGTCTGTATGCACTTATGTGGGTGTTTTGTTATTTTATTCTACATATATGAATTAGTAAAGTGTCATATAAAGTGTTATAAGGAGCTTTATTGACATTGCAGTTTTTATTTTTCTTTTGGATGTTTGATTTGAGTAGTGGCTACTACTTTATAGAGGCGACTATGCCGAGTTACAGCTTGGCTATTCCCCCCCCCCTCTCTTTTTCTCTCGAGGCCTCTGCCCGGATGTGGGAGGTGGCATGGGTATCTTTCTGTTTCCCCATTATTTGAAAAAATGAGGGTGGAAGTACTTGTCAGAAAAAGAAGCACTTGCTGATGGGATGTTTTGCACTATATAAATGATGTTATTCGTTTCTGTTTTCATGATTTGTTACATATGATCACGTATTTTTCAGGGAGAAGTTCTGCCTTTCAAGTCATATCTACATCGATTTGCTACACCCAATATAGCATCACATAGCACCAGTCCTCTCTGGTATGCTATTCGAAGGGCGTCTGCACATATTGTTGTCCTATCCAGCTATTCTCCATTTGGTAATTTGGCTTATCCTTGTCTCTGGTCACATTGATGCATTCTGACAACCACTTTGTTAAGAGTCATTTTATCATCAAATATGGTTATAGTTATATGGTTATAATGGCAATAACGTCTGCTTATGAGTTTCTAATGCCCTTACAGTCTAACAACAGTCTTCTTTTTCAGCAAATAGTTATCCATGTCTTCTTGATGGGTGAAGTATGATGGTTATATAGACTATAGCTTCCATGGTGCTTTTATTAATCCAAAATTTGGAATTATTTCTATGCATGCTTTTCTCTTAAATTTGAATGATTGGGGTGACAGAAAGGTTGCACTTCTCATAGGGAAATGAATTGTATGCATTTAAAAAAAATAGCATCTATTACTGTTGAATTTGCTATTTACTTCTAACTTATAAAATCTTCTTGACATATTATTGCCAGTGAAATATACACTTCAATGGAGTTGGCTGCAAGAAGAGCTAAAAAGAGTGGATAGGAGGAAGACACCTTGGCTTATTATTCTCCTGCACCCCAAGTGGTAACTCAGTCCACTAATGGAAGGTGAAAGTATGCGAGCTGCTTTGAGAGATGGTTTGTCTGTTATAGAGTTGATTTGTATTTGTGGCCACGTTCATGCCTATGAAAGATCGGTAAAAAATTTCTTTTATGTCCTTTTCTAGAGTCCTATGAAGTCTCTTTTGCATATGCATGCCTTTTGGTCACAAGGCAACAAGCATCAACATAGTTCTCAGTTCTTCCTCAGGGCAAAAGGATTTCTTCTTCTTGTTCTTTTTTTCTTTTTTCTTTTTTTTTTCGTGTGAAGGTTTTTTTTTTTTTTTTTTTTTTTTTGGGGGGGGGGGGGGGGGGGGGGGGGGGGGATGGGGTTTGCACAAAGGACTCTGGGCAGAAAGACACATCTAGGAACTACAGTCGTTGCCACATGTACTTGGTTCTTCAGCTGGTCAGGGAAGAACCAGGTACTGTGGTATACCATGCCAACATTGTGCTTGATCATGTGCTTTTCATTCAGCCTTTTTACCCAAAATATTCTGCATAATTCTTTCAGTCATTTTCTCAATCTACTTCTCATGAAAATCATAGCACTGACATCAATATTCTAAGATGATTTTCCCTTGCACAACACCTGGATATCAAAGTGCATCAGGCAGAAGGTGAAGTTAGCTCACATAGCTGCAACCAAAATTCCCTATCAAAATTCTTTGACCAGTTGACTACTTTGTCCTCAAATGCAATTGCTTCTACCACATTTCATTTCTCAATTCCTTGATTGGTTTTTCTAGAGCCATATTATAATAATTGCACGATAGGACTTGCAAGTAATTTTGCTACAACATTTCGATGCAAGGTTTCCTATGGAATTTACACTTTATATCCTTTTTATTGGGCCAAGAATAATGTTTACATGTCTTTATTTACTCCTGCTATGCACCTTAAAGTCAACTACATTGTCATCTCAATAAGAGATGTTTTCATATGTAGTATCGCATCTCGAATATACATTACAATGTGTCAAGCGGTGACCGTTATCCTGTACCTGATGAATCAGCTCCAGTGTACATAACTGTTGGAGATGGAGGAAATCAGGAAGGTCTTGCTGGAAGGTAAAGCAAGATTTACAATTTGTAAATTGCTCATTTTATTCTGAATTTACAATTCCCTTCTTTGGAAACTTTTGTTTATCCTGATACATGGGATTTATTTGTAGGTTTTGGGACCCACAACCAGATTATTCTGCATTTCGTGAAGCCAGTTATGGTCATTCTACATTGGAGATCAGGAACAGAACCCATGCGTTTTACCATTGGAATCGAAATGATGATGGGAAAAAAGCAGAGACAGATTCAGTAACATTTTACAATCAGTACTGGTAAGTATCAACTGTGTCCAACTTTTTCATGAATTACTTCTGAATGTGGATATTTAGTTTTGACCTGAAGGTTTATAAGTAATATCTGTATATGGTATATATAAATGTTCAAGAAAGAGCCGCTTAAGACCTTTTTATTCTTGGTTTGTGGTACATGTAAAGTCCACACAGTTGAATGAGTTCCTCCTGGATTGGGCTGTCAAAAATATAAAAGATCAAGTCAGTGAACCAAATTTTATCATGGTCAATAAAAGAAACGCTCTCCAGATGCCAACAAAAGTTGCAGTCATAATAAATTATTGGCATATCTATTGGTTATGTTATGGCGCAGATGAAGTACTGGTGCTAAAAAATATTCTAATGGTTAGCTCAATGATCTTTACTTAATCCTGTAATGTTAGAATGACAGCGGATGAAGTTAAATTCTTCTATCCGTATTGAGCTTCTGTTGAGTTTGTTAGAAAATGGCTAATCAATGTCACTACCAGTTGTCTACCAAACCAAATCCTGATTCGAGAATGCCCTAGCAAAACTATTTCGAAGATGGCCATTTGTTTGCTCTCATGGGCCATGAGTCAGACTCAGTTTTACTAAGTATGTAGTCATTAGTTGTCAAGTATGTTATCATGATCTATTATCATGCAGGACAAGCAATAAGCGGAGGAGGAGATTAAAGAAAAGTCATTGTAAGCTGTAGGAGAAATCAGCTGCTGAAATAATTGGATTAAGATCTGTTGTTCCTTGAATCTATTCAATTACATTTACGGATCTGTTGGTGCATGCAGTCTGGGACTACTCTTTCCACTGCAAAGATTTGCCATGACAAATGCCGGGTGACGGGCTGTATTATCAATAGTACCTTATTTTCTTGGATGAGTAAGATATAGACAGTTTAGTCAAAGGAAATTTTGGTATTCAATGTCCATGGAAAACCATACAAGCATGTGAATTTTATACGAAACATAGCAAAGAAGTTCATAGTGTTCCTGTTGCATATGAAATGAGTTGGTTTGGGTTCCTGTTTACAGGATACCTTGTAGGCAGTTTCAGAAAGTGAAGCACGAGTTTAATCCATTTTTATGGAAATGGCAGAGCACATTGTTGGTGACTTTACTGTAATATTAATCCCCTGTTTGCATTCCTGGAGAAATGTTTAATCGACTTTCTTCTGCATATTACCTTAAAAATGAATTGAATATCCTTTAAATACAGAGGAAATTCTCTGCTGATAAATACACACTAGTTCACATTTTCAAATGAAGATATTTCTGAAATATCAATTTCAGGCCAGTATTCCCTTCAGAATGGTAAAGGTGATGGCAAGTAAAGCAGACCGATACTGGTGCAGGAAATCAAAAAGGTTTTTGAAAACATAATATAAAATGGTGAACTGATTTAAATATAGGGAGAATTGATTGGAAATCAAAATATTCCATTAAATGTGATTACGAATCTATATGACCAGATCATCAGGCTTCAGAAAAAGACATGGCATTGCTTTCTACTCAGAGAACAACACCTTTACCTTCCAGAGGAATATATATAAAGAATACCGGCCCTCTCCTTTCTGCTTATAGTCTATTCTTTATACATTCTATTAATGTAATTACCAAAACAAATAAGCACAAATAGGCAACAGCGTGTCGTTAATTGGTGGAAAGCCAATATAAGTAGGACACATTCATGTGTGATTGATTATTCGATGCCCCTGTACTTTGGTAAGATCCGTTAATCCTCCAGAATTCATATCTCAAAGAAAGGAAAGGAATCAAACAACTGTTAAGACGATTTTACTGTTTACAGATGCCGTTGGATGATTAGACAGTATTGCCATTTCTCACTGCTTTATTTTCTTTTCGAGTTCTCTGAAGCTTATTGTTCACATTATAAAAGAATCTATTTTATTTATAAAAATTAAATTTTCTTTATTTTTTTAAAATTAATTAGTTTAAGATTGTAGTATTTCTTTTTTAAATTATATTATATTTTTTTACTTTTTTAATAAATTACGTGGTTTCGCGTCAAAAGAATAACCTAAACGAGAAACTTCAAATAACTAGCGCTCAGATAGCTGTCATAAATTGTTCGGTTTTAATTTTTCCTTTCTAAAGGGCGGTTTTGTCTTTTCATAGCGTTCGCCGTTCACGTTGACGTTACGAAGGAGAAGGAGAAGCAGAAGCGGTAAAGATAAGTCCGTGAGAATATCGAATCCTAAAGAGAGTGATAGAGCCCCTCTATCGAATCTATTTACATCTTATTATTAAGTAAGTAAAGTGGGATACATTTATGATTATTAAATAATTATTTATTTCTTATTAAATAAAATAGTAATGTGTGTATAACGTTACTATATATATATATATATATAATCATATGAAGTTTATTCCAGAGAAGTCGCTGGAACCTCGGAAACGTAGAATTTCTTTGATGACACCTCCCCTGCTCCCCATTCCTAAACTACCAAGTCCTCCACTCTCTGTCGCACTCTTGTGTCTCTCACTTGCATCTGACGAACGCCTAATCACAAGCACAGCACCATAACCGTTCCGCTCGGTTTCTCTCTTTTAGACTACACACTCACAACTCAACAGAATGTGGAGGCTTACCATTTGATCTTCTCTCGCTTTTCCTCCTTCGTCCTGTGTATGTTTTTGTGTATAGACGAACAGAAATCAGCATTTTCACCCGCGCGCGCACATACATACATAGCTATAGATCGGCACATGCACATTGTAGCGTTGAGAATTGAGAAGGCGTTTGGAGATGGCGGGAAACGACTGGATAAACAGCTACCTGGAGGCGATCCTGGACGTCGGGCCGGGGCTCGACGACGCCAAGAAATCGTCGCTGTTACTCCGAGAGAGAGGTCATTTCAGCCCCACCCGCTACTTTGTGGAGGAGGTTATCACCGGCTTCGATGAGACCGATCTCCACCGCTCATGGCTTCGAGTATTCATTCAAATATCTTCTCATTTTTTTTGTTTTCCTCTTTTTTGTTTTTTCGGTTGATTTTGAATTGATTAATTTCCATTGCTTAGGCTGCGGCGACGAGGAGTCTGCAGGAGAGGAACACGAGATTGGAGAACATGTGCTGGCGGATTTGGAATTTGGTTCGCAAGAAGAAGCAGGTCTTCTTTCTTATTTCTCTTCTCTTTTGTTCGCCTTTTTGAGCAAAAAGGTTTTATAGTTTGTTATTTGCATGTGTGTATATATACTTGCACACACGCGTAGGTATTAGTAAAATGGTTTTGTATTCTGTTTTCATCACGATGGTCATTCAGACGAACTTCTTACTTTGATTGGATACGGTACAGCCACGATTTCTATATAAATCGCTTTGCTATTACTTACACACTGGATTTTGTTAGTTTGCTTTCGATGGATTTCACTCCCCGATCGCTATGATGGCCGATATATAACTATGGCTATCGTTATATGCCCAACTCGAAAACTTAAAAGGTTGCAATTATTTTCTTTGTTTGGTTTGGTTCTCTGAGCGTTTCATTTGCCACGCAATGTTTGCCTTGCATGTAAATACATGCTTGCTTGAGCTGTTTGGAAGTTTTACTTGATGATTATGTGAGAATAATGATTCAAGCTTGCTAAACGAGAGAGAAACCAGAAAATGTGCAAAAGAATTATACGTTACATTTATCATTTACACTGCTGCTACTATATATACACGGAAACAGAGCAACCTTTCTAACAGAAAACAAAAGAATATTCCAGGTACAGCTGTGAAAAATAACAACCTCTAAAATTACCTAAGGATACATAACAGATCATCTAAGATGAGGACATTGTGGTAAAAGTACCGTGATATTATTACAAGAACTAATTCTATTTGATGATCCATGTTGCTGCATATCAGAGACGTTGATGTGCATATTGTCTGCTGCATTTACTTGATCGAGATCCTTGCAAGAGCTGGTACCATGTTGCTCTAATACCCCCCCACAAGATGGAGAATAGATATTAACTATTCCCATCTTGGAAAGGTGTAAGTAAAGCAAGTGAGAAGGCAAGGACTTAGTGAACATATCGGCAAGCTGGGAAGAAGTATGAACATGTGCAGTTCGAATAGCCCCTTCTTGGATTTTATCTCGGATGAGGTGACAGTCCACCTCAATATGTTTTGTCCTCTCGTGGAAGACAGGGTTTGCTGCAATGTGTAAGGCAGCTTGGTTGTCACAGAAGAGCTCAGCAGGTTGAGGATGAGGAATGGAAAGGTCATGAAGTAGATGTCTCAGCCAAGTAAATTCAGTAGTAATCGATGCCATGCTGCGGTATTCTGGTTCAGCAGAAGATCTGGAGACAACTTGTTGTTTCTTTGATCGCCAGGAGATGAGAGAGTGGCCCAAGAAAATGCAGAAACCAGTTACTGACTTGCGAGTGTCCGGGCATGAGGCCCAATCTGAATCACAGTAACCTATGAGGTTGATGGGGGAGGTGGAAGAGAGAAGAATGCCCTGGCCAGGTGCATTTTTGAGGTATCTCAAAACTCGATGAGCAGCAGCAAGGTGAGAGGAAGTGGGATGGTCCATGAATTGGCTGAGTACTTGAATGGGATAACTTATGTCTGGTCGAGTTAAGGTGAGGTAGAGTAATCTACCAATGAGCTGCCTATATGGAGTAGGATCGAGTAGTGGAGTGCCAGATGTTTTTGATAATTTATGATTTTGATCCATGGGAAGTGTCAATGGTTTGGAGGCTAAGTGAGCTGAATCAGCAAGAAGATCCAAAGTGTATTTACGTTGGCAAAGATGGATACCAACTTGAGAACGGGCAACCTCAATGCCAAGAAAGTACCTTAAAGTACCAAGGTCTTTGATTTTGAAATGGTGTTCAAAAAATCCTTTAAAACCGAAATGGATTGAACAGAATTGGTGGCAACTACTATATCATCAACATAAACTAGTAGTGCTGTAAAACTTGTATCAGTAATGCAAGTGAAGAGGCTATAATCAGCCTTAGATTGAGTAAAACCGAATTTAATCAAGGCAGTGGAAAATTTGTCGTACCATTGGCGAGAAGCTTGCTTTAAACCATATAAGCTTTTGAGCAACTTACAGACCTGGCCAGGTTGAGCTTTGTTGTAGCCAGGTGGTATCTTCATATAGATGTCTTCATGTAATTCTCCATTTAGGAAAGCATTGTTGACATCGAACTGGTGCAAATGCCAGCCTTTAATGGCTGCTAGAGCAAGAATTGTTCTGATGGTAACCATCTTTACCACGGGTGAAAAAGTTTCATGATAGTCCACTCCAGGTTGCTGTGTAAAACCTTTAGCAACTAATCTCGCTTTCTTCCTCTCAATTGTACCATTAGAATGGTACTTGGTTTTGTAGACAAATTTGCAATCAATGGGAGTTTTGTGAGGTGGTAAGTCTGTAAGGATCCAGGTTTGGTTAAGCTCTAAGGCTTCAAGTTCAGTTTCCATTGCCTTTCGCCAGTCACTGTCTTTAGCAACTTGCTTGTAAGTGAGAGGATCAGTGTGTGATGAGATGGTAGTGGAAAATAAAGCATAAGCAGGTGATAATTTGTGGTAAGAGAGGGAAGATGATAAGGGAAAGGGGATACCTGAAGGAGCTGATGCCATATTGCCTGATTGGAAGGAAGAGATACAAGTTGCTTGTTGACAGTGGAAATCTTGGAGGTATTTAGGAGCCCGACGGATTCTAGTGGATTTGAGAAGAGGAAGGGATGAGGAAGAATCTGTTTGTGGTGTAGGAATGTTTATGGGAAGAGGGGCAATGTCTGAAATAGGTTGTAAGTCTAATGTTGTGTGTGTTGGTGAAGGGATATCAGGAGGTGATATGGCAAAAGGAGAAGGAAATTCTGGTAATGTTAAGGGTTCAAGAAGGGAGGAAGAATGTATAGGTGAGGAAGATGGTGGGGAAGGAGAAGCAGTTGTTTGCATAAGATTGTTTGGAGAAGGAGGGGAGGCGGAGTGGGAAGGATTGTTTAAAGAAGGAGCTGGAATGGAAGGTTGAAGAGGTTGGCAGGGAAAAGAATTAAGAGTAGAAAAGGGAGGAGGTGAGATCTGATCTGAGTGATGAAAGGGGAACACATGTTCATGGAAGGTAACGTCTCTAGAGATGAAGATGGTGTTTGTATGAAGGTCTAAAAGCTTATATCCTTTAACCCCAAAGGGATAACCAAGAAATACGCAATATCGACCACGGGGTTCAAATTTCTGGCGGTTGTGGGATAGGGTGGAAGCAAAACAAAGGCAACCGAAGATGCGCATGTGAGAATATGTGGGAGGTTGTTGAAAGAGGAGTTCAAAAGGTGTTTTATTGGAAAGAAGAGGAGTTGGGACACGGTTAAGAATGTAGACTGCTGTGAGTACACAGTCAGTCCAGTATGGTTTGGGAAGATTAGATTGAAGTTGGAGGGATCGAGCTATATTCAAGAGATGTTGGTGTTTGCGTTCGGCTATGCCGTTTTGTTGTGGGGTTTCCACACAAGTGCGTTGATGTATAATGCCTTTCTTGTTATAGAATTCTCTCATTTGAAACTCAAGTCCATTGTCACTGCGAATTGTTTGAATTTTAGTATGAAATTGGTTCTCAATCAGATTATAAAAAGCTTCCAGACAAGATCTGGTATCAGATTTAGCTTTAAGCAAATATAACCAGGTGGTACGTGAGTAGTCATCAATGATGGTTAAAAAATATTTGGTGCCATCATAAGCTACCACGGAGTTGGGTCCCCATATGTCACAGTGAATAAGTTCAAAGATTTTCTTGCTTTTATGAGAACTTAAAGGAAAAGGCAATCTTTGATGTTTTGCAAGAGGGCTAATAAGACAAGGATTATCATCAGAAATAGTAGAAACATGGTTGTGAATTAAAGGATCTTGAATTAAATGTAATTTGGAAAAGGGAGTGTGACCCATACGACAATGCCAAATATCAGAAACAAAGTTAACAGGTTTGACAGTAGCTAAAACCGAAGAAGTGGTATGTAATGAAAGAGGCAAATGATCATGGAGGGCTGTAGGAGGCACTGGTGCAGCAAGTAAATGATAGAGTCCTCCTTGTATCTCACCCATGCCAATCGTTGTCCATGACATAAGGTCCTGAATGAAACAAAATTGTGAAAGAAATAAAAAACAGCAAGGAAATGAGAGAGTTAGCTGTTTGACAGAAAGTAAGTTAAACTGAAAAGAGGGGACGCATAACACATTGTGTAAAGTTAATGTGTTAGAAATGGAAACTGTGCCAATGTGTGTGACAGGTGCAGTGTGACCATTGGGAAGTTTAACAATAAAAGAAACCTTAGAAGTGATGGAGGAAAAATGGGAGGTGCTGCAGATCATGTGATCAGTAGCACCTGTGTCAATTATCCAAGGTGTGTGTGTGTGATTTCTGGAAATGCAAGAGCTAAGACAAGAAAAACTACCATTCATCGTGGAAGAATGTGTGCAATCTGCCTGAACTGTGTTCACTGAATGATTGGCAAGGGAGATATCCTTTGACTGCAATAGAGATAACAGTTGGTTGTATTGATCCTTTGTGAAAGTCATTGAGGTATCTGAGGTTGGGTCTGGGTCAAGGGAAGTCAGATTTGCAGAGGGGGAAGAAAAAGTGGGATGTTTGGTTTTATTGTGGAGTTTGTGGCCATGGGATAACCATGAAGTTTATAGCATTTTTCTGCTATATGTCCAGTCATGTGGCAATGGGAGCAAGTAGGGGGTTGAGCATTTCCAGCCTTGAAACAAATATCAAGGGTATGTCCTTGAATTTTGCAATGGGTGCAAAATGGTCTATCACGTTTGGGTGATTGGATGAATCTTGAAAAGGATCTGGAGGAATTGGTGGGATATTTGACAGCAAGAGCCATTGTATCTGGTGAGGGGAGGGCAGAAAGCATGAGGTGCTGCATTTCTTGTTGCTGGATCATAGAGAAAATTTTATTGAGAGGGGGCAGGGGATCGAGAAGCATGATTTGGTCTCGGGTAATTTGAAAAGAATCATTTAGACCCATAAGGAATTGAATAACACAATCCCTTTGGTATCTATCAATTAACACAGCTAATTTTCCACAGGTGCAGTCGGGTACGGGGTCATAAATGGTAAGTTCATCCCATAGGGTTTTAAGTTTCCCAAAATAAACACTAACAGAATCTGAATCTTGTTGCAAACCTGTTAGTGCCTTCTTAAGTTGGAAAATCCGATGACCATTTTGTTGAGTAAAGCGTTCTTTGAGCTCACCCCAAATCTGAGCAGCATTATCAACTAGAACAATGCTGGATTTCAAGGAAGAATTGATGGAATTATGTATCCATGAAACAACAAGGTCATTGCACCTTTCCCATGCATCGAGAAGTGGACTAGCAGGATCAACAGGTTTGGTCAAGGTTCCATTGATGAAACCTATTTTGTTTTTGGCTCGAAGAGCTCGACACATAGCTCTTGACCAAGTAGTGTAGTTTTCACCCGTGAGAAGGTCTGGAACCAATGGCAAGGAAGGATTATCACCATGGTCAAGACGGTATGGGTTGGTAATGCTAGTGAAATCAAGAAGTTGTTTATTGATAGGAGTCTTGTCGTCAGAAGACATAGTGGAAAGGTTTCTCAGTCGCAGGCTCTTGATACCATGTGAGAATAATGATTCAAGCTTGCTAAACGAGAGAGAAACCAGAAAATGTGCAAAAGAATTATACATTACATTTATCATTTACACTGCTGCTACTATATATACACGGAAACAGAGCAACCTTTCTAACAGAAAACAAAAGAATATTCCAGGTACAGCTGTGAAAAATAACAACCTCTAAAATTACCTAAGGATACATAACAGATCATCTAAGATGAGGACATTGTGGTAAAAGTACCGTGATATTATTACAAGAACTAATTCTATTTGATGATCCATGTTGCTGCATATCAGAGACGTTGATGTGCATATTGTCTGCTGCATTTACTTGATCGAGATCCTTGCAAGAGCTGGTACCATGTTGCTCTAATAGATTATGCTAATATTGGCACATGAATGCTCATTGTGCTACTTACTAGTTATCCCCCAATTTTTGGAGTGCTTGACGACTGATTTTTGCTGTTTTGAGAATTTCATTGCATTATGCCGTGTGATCACGTATAAGTGCTTTTAATGTTGTTTTCATCATTTTTTTCCCACAATCACTTGCTCCATATTTGAACTAACATCAGAGGATATGTGATAGACGTTACTTTGCATTGTCATAATTTGATTACCAACCTTTTATACAATAATTAATAATTGAATATCGTCTTAACTTGGATGTACTTTTATGGAAGTTCATGCTGGTCAGAGAATACAATCCCATTTTTTCTTTTTTCAATGTTGTGCTGATTTGATGGTTTTGTTGATCAGCTTGAGGGAGAGGAGGCTCAGCATACAGCTAAACGTCGTCTCGAACGAGAAAGAGGCCGCAGAGAGGCAACTGCTGATATGTCAGAAGACTTGTCAGAGGGAGAAAAAGGAGATATGATTGGTGATATTTCGACTCATGTCGATAGCACTAGAGGAAGAATGCCCAGAATCAGTTCTGTTGATGTGATGGAGAACTGGGCCAGCCAGCACAAGGAGAAGAAACTCTACATTGTGTTAATTAGGCATGGACTGAAAACTTTATCTTATAATGTTTTATGGGGGTGTATTCTGAAGTCAGCAGACGTGAATTAATTCTTACCCAAGAAAATAAGCATGAACTTATTTCTGATATTTGAAAGAAAAGCTTGTGATATTCCCATCACTCGTGATGGTATTTAGTTCTTTTTAACAAGCAATTTTCATGCAGCCTTCATGGCCTGATACGTGGTGAAAACATGGAGCTTGGTCGTGATTCTGATACAGGGGGCCAGGTAACTTTTGGTCATATACTTTAGTTTGTTAAAATGAAAAAATAATGTGTGCGCCTTTTCATTTAGTCAGTGATAGTTCAAGACATACATTTCTGAGAACTGCTTGTGGTGGGGTTTGAATGATATATGTTATCACCAGGTTAAGTACGTGGTAGAACTTGCCAGGGCCTTAGGTACGATGCCAGGTGTTTATCGGGTGGACTTGCTGACAAGACAAATATCTGCTCCAGATATAGACTGGAGTTATGGAGAACCAACTGAAATGCTGAATACAAGAAGCTCTGAAAATTCAATGCAGGAGCTTGGGGAAAGTGGTGGGGCATATATAATCCGTATACCATTTGGCCCAAAAGATAAATATATTCCTAAAGAACTCCTTTGGCCCTACATTCCTGAATTTGTTGATGGTGCACTCCACCACATTATACAGATGTCCAAAGTTCTGGGTGAGCAAATTGGCAGTGGCCAACCTGTCTGGCCTGTTGCAATCCATGGACATTATGCAGATGCAGGTGACTCTGCTGCTCTCCTGTCTGGAGCTTTAAATGTACCTATGCTTTTTACTGGCCACTCACTAGGACGAGATAAGCTTGAACAACTTTTAAAGCAAGGATGGCAATCAAGAGAAGAGATAAATGTGACATACAAAATAATGCGGCGGATAGAAGGTGAGGAGCTATCTCTTGATGCCTCTGAAATTGTTATAACCAGCACTAGACAGGAGATTGAAGAGCAATGGCGCCTGTACGATGGTTTTGATCCAATACTAGAACGCAAATTGAGAGCGAGAATAAAAAGGGGTGTGAGCTGTTATGGCAGGTTCATGCCTCGGATGGTTGTGAGTATTAAGATACTGTTCTCAAGTTCATTATTAAAATTATGAGTCATCAGGCTCCTTTCTGCATCTATAGCAAGTTTCCCTAACTTGCTATTTGTATTTAAATTTTCACAACATTCTCCAGGTGATTCCTCCTGGAATGGAATTTCACCATATTGTTCCACATGATGGTGATATGGATGGGGATGTGGAAAGAAATGAAGACCATTCTGCTTCTTCTGACCCGCCAATTTGGTCTGAGGTAATATCCAGTCGTTTACCAGTTTGGTTTGTGATTGTGTGGGAGCCTATAAATTGCTTCCCTTTCAATTTTGATTGCCCTACAGAAAATATGCAGATAACCATTTTACTGGTGTGGTAGGAATTTCAGTTGTATTACTAATGCCAGCGATTGCACTTCGGCAGATTATGCGTTTCTTTTCCAATCCACGCAAGCCTATGATACTTGCCCTTGCCAGAGCAGACCCTAAAAAGAATATTACAACCTTAGTCAAAGCATTTGGAGAATGCCGCCCACTGAGGGAGCTTGCTAACCTTGTCTGTTCTAATCCTTGAACTGCACCTATCTTGCACATAAAATTTGATTTTGATAGCACTTTTCTTTATTGTTCCAGACATTAATAATGGGAAACCGTGACGATATTGATGAAATGTCTAGCACAAATGCATCTGTGCTTCTTTCAATTCTTAAGCTGATTGACAAATATGATCTGTATGGACAAGTGGCATATCCTAAACACCACAAGCAGTCTGATGTTCCTGACATCTATCGTCTAGCAGCAAAAACAAAGGTTCTGATTTTATTTTTCATATTTTTGCGAGAATGGGATCAACTGGTTAAAGTACCGTAAAGTAAAATATATAACCGCACAATATGGCTTAATTGGCATCATTTGGTGAAGTCTTTGTCTAGGCATATGTTTTCCCATTAGCTCTTGTGAATGTTTTCTTCTTGTTCATTTTTTCTTAATATTGGCTTGCCGAATATTGAAATAAATGGGAAAGTTCACTTATCAATTCTCTGCATGGGAAGTATTATGTCAAAGATATCACTTAACTAAGTGGGACGCCCTGCTTTAATGTGTCACGGAGAGAGGGCAAGTATTATCATCTCTGCTAGAGCTTATCAAGTTTTGTTGTCATATTGGTATGTTCTGAATTAAATTTCAATTTTATCTCATTAAAATAACTTTGTTGGCTGAAGTTCTCTACATGTTTCCCTCGCACTCGAATTTAATCATCTTTACACCATATTGATTTGGTTCAATTTTCTCCCCCTCATGTGTTGCTTGACCTATTATCTCAATTATTTTGTTTCTGCAGGGTGTTTTCATCAATCCAGCCTTCATTGAGCCATTTGGCCTTACTTTAATTGAGGTGTTTGTCTTTATCTTTCGTTAGGAAACTTTTTTTTTAGATGTTATTTTGTACAAAATTCAACTTTAGTTCCTCTTCTGTGCAGGCGGCAGCTTATGGTTTGCCAATTGTTGCCACCAAAAATGGGGGTCCTGTGGACATTCATAGGGTCTGTCCATTTATGGAGCCTTTCCTTTACTTTGAAGGATTTTTTTAATTCCTTTTAGTGGCGTAATGTTCTGTCAAAGGTTCATTCTAGCTTTAATAAAACTGATGATGGACTTATTACAGGTACTTGACAATGGTCTACTTGTTGACCCAAGCGATCAGCAAGCTATTGCTGATGCTCTTCTGAAGCTTGTTTCAGAAAAGCAACTTTGGGCAAGATGCCGGCAGAATGGACTGAAAAATATTCATCTTTTTTCATGGCCAGAGCATTGTAAGACATACTTATCTCGAATAGACAGTTGCAGGCCAAGACAGCCACAGTGGCAAAGAAGCGATGCGGAATTTGGAAATTCAGAATCAGACTCACCTGGAGATTCCTTGAGAGATATACAGGATCTATCTTTAAACTTGAAGCTTTCATTGGACGGGGAGAAAAATGACGGGGTTTCCACTCTTGATAATATTTTAGACTCTGAAGAAAATGGTTCTGATGGCAAGACTAGACCTGAAAATGCTGTTTTGGCATTGTCTAAGGGTGGTGTTATAGTAGGTACACAAAAGGCTTCGTCAATGGAGAAAGCAGACAACACCAGTAAATTTCCAGCATTGAGGAGGAGGAAGTATATTTTTGTAATTTCCGTGGATGGCAATACAACTTCAGATTTTCTTGAAATTATTGGAACAGTTGTTGAGGTGGCGGGGAAGGACTGGGGTGCAGGATCCATTGGGTTCATATTGTCAACATCACTGACAATATCTGAAGTGCACTCTCTTTTGGTCTCAGGGGGCTTGAGCCCGTCAGAATTTGATGCTTTTATCTGTAACAGTGGCAGTGAGCTCTACTATCCATCCTGTAACTCTGAGGACAGTCCTTCTGGTCTTCCCTTTTTGGTAGACTTGGATTATCAATCACACACTGAATACCGTTGGGGTGGAGAAGGTTTGAGGAAAACTTTGGTCCGTTGGGCTGCTTCTATCAATGATGGAAAGGGAGAAGGAAAAATTGTTGCAGAAGATGAAGCAGGATCTTCTATGCATTGTTATGCTTTTAAAGTGAAAGACCTATCATTGGTAATATTTCTTTATATTCTATACGTGAAAAGACATAGGAAAAGTGGTGCTATACCAAAGCCACCAGCCCTACTCTCTCCCTCTCTCTCTGATATAACGCTACATCTTTCACTGTTAGTTATTACATCAATTCGTTTGTAGTTGGATTTTTCATGTATTTTCTTAGTTTTACTACTTACCTATGCTTCTCTTTATAATTTTGAAGTTCTTTTTTAGTAACCATTTTGCCATCACAGATCCCCCCGGTTAAGGAACTTCAAAAATTGATGAGAATTCAGGCTCTTCGGTGCCATGTTATATATTGCCAAAATGGTTCAAAGCTTAATATAATCCCTGTGTTGGCTTCTAGATCCCAAGCCCTGAGGTATGCCACATTGAGAGGTTTACTATTTTTCAAAATTTCCTAGTTCCCTTCTATTTTCTCCTGTAATAGTAGTTCACATCGTTTCCTGTTTCTTTTCTTTTGGTAACTATGGAGCACTCTTACATCTTCTGCAGATATCTGTTTGTCCGCTGGGGCATGGACCTGTCAAATACTGTGGTCTTCGTGGGAGAATGCGGAGACACGGATTATGAAGGATTGCTCGGTGGTATCCATAAAACTGTGATACTGAAGGGAGCTGGTACAAGTGCTCGTGAGCTTCATGCTAACAGAAGTTATCCTCTAGAACACGTTGTGCCATTTGATAGTCCCAATATTGTTCAAGCCGAGGGATGCAACAGCAATGACATCAGAGTCTCGTTGCAAAAACTAGGGGTTCGTACGGGGTAGAAGTAGAACATCCCAGTTCGTGAGCTCAATCCACGGTGTCGGAACCCATCATTCGGCACTGAAATGTTTGGTCTGTCATATCAATGGTCGGGCCTTTTTTATATCATCAGCTTCGAACGCTACACACACTTACTAAAAATATTTTCAATTTTTAGTTCTTTCAAAAGGAGTCGTCTACTCTGTCTCTCTCTTGGTTATGCCACCTCTAAAACGACCACCCTTCTTCGGTACCGTTGCCCTTCAAATTTCCTTCTTGCCTCGCTTTGGTACCAATTGGGGTTATATATAAATAAACATTTGCTGGCAGCATGATCCCGGGTTTTTTTTAATTCATAATTCTGCCTTTCGGGTTCCTCCATCGAAGTTCTTCCGTTCTATATTATATAGTTGCACTAGGACAAAGGTGGGCTTTGTTCGGTTTGTCTGCTGTAGTTAAATTCTCCTTTCTTGTTTTGTTATACGCCAGCTGAGCATAAAACGGATTATGGGTATACAAAAGTTTTGGTGTTTTTTGGGTCCCCGAATAATTTCTCTTCGCATCTGAGTGATTACCTTGATGTATGTCTTGACCGTGAATGTGATCCAAGTGCTTCGGTATGTCCTTTTTCTTTTTCTTTTTTTAAATAAATTTTTAATTTTTTGCGAGTAAAGGATTCCGTAGCTAATATAACATTTGCGAGTATTAACGGTGACCGGGGGAAATGAGAGGCTATTTGGACACTTCGTCCGGTGCTGTAACGTCTAGTCTTTATTTATGTTATTGATTATTGGTACGATGTTTTCTCTGATGAAGAGTTAAATCTGCTTGGGACAAAAAGCACTAGTATTGGATGTTTTCTGCCTATAGACCCATATGAGATACGAGCATGTCCCCAGAACTAGGGGTAGACAGGAACCGACAGACTGGCTATAATCAACGGGACTGGCTGTTAGAGTCAAGTGTAGGTTGAAATCGATGAAGAACTACAAAGAATTGATCAAACTGTCGTCGGCCGGTTTGGTCTTGATTTGAATCAATGTCAATATGCCGAACCGGCAGTAGGTATATATGTGTTTTTTTGTTATATATAAAATGATGCCATTTTACTTAAGTAAAGTGAAACGATGTTGTTTTAAAGCCAGAGTTTTAAAAAAAATTATAAAACAATGTATTTTGGTTTAATACATCAAATAACGCCGTTTTAAGTTAGGGCTTCAACCCTAATACCCTTCACCCCTCATTTTCTCAACGTCCTCTCTCTCTCTCTCTCTCTCTCTCTCTCTCTCTCTCTCTCTGAGAAATGCAATCTCCCATCTCCATCGTAGGTCGCAGCTCTCTCATCTCCCTCTCAGTCTTAGCTCTGCCTCTCCTCTTCCTCTCAAATCTCCAAAACACATGCAGTCTCAAGCCTCTGTTCCATTTTTCTATTTTTTGGTTATTTGCTTATTTGTAATTTGTTGTGAGATTTGCTATTTTGCTGTTGAGTATTGAGATCTCATATTTGTGAGATCGTTTTTGTCGAGTGAAACCGACGGGGACACCGATGAACCGAGTGTAACCGGTCGAAACTACGCCGGCCGTTTTATCCACCTTCATCGGTCGGTTTTGGTTGAGATAATCCCTTGAAAAACATATTGGTGCAGTACCGTATCGGTGCGGTATCTCGATACCGCACTGATACGGTTGGTTTTCACTCCCATCCAGGACCGTTCAGGGAAAAAGGTCAGTCGGTCCCTTGGTCTCAATATTATTCGACTTGATGGCTGGCTAATGGACCCCTCCCTCCTTTCATCCACTCTACTAAGTAGTCATGTCTACCTCACCATTCCCCGGTGTGTCTCGCACATGTAGTATTTACGGCCTCCTCTCCCTACGTTGCTACTTACTTCTACTCAGACGACAACAAGATCATTCCCTCGTAAGACTAGAGTTATATTAGAGAGAGTGAGAGAGAGTCGATCATAGATGCAAATGAAACGCGATTGACAAAACTTTGCAAAAAGCCTATTGATTTAACTGTAAGAGAAAGATGCAAATAGTGTGGCATTTGCAACTGTCAGTTCTATTGGACCCACGTCCTCACTTCAATTCTTCCCATCCACCCTTTGTTATTCCTTCCCTCGCCAACGCGTGTTCCAACAGCTCTACCAGTCAATATGCCAAAAAAAATAACTCGAAAAAAGAGAAATAACATGCCTTCATACTAAGATGTCGCTCAGATCCATTGAACTGAGCGAACCAATGCCTATATATATTGGCAGAACTCAAGTATGGTTGAACCAGGGTCCAATTGCACCGTTCACATGTCCATTACTGTGGATCCCAACCCCATTTGGAATGAGTGAAGGTGGCAATCCAACAGCCATTGGAGGTGGTGCAGCAGTATATAACCCATGATTGTGTGGAAGGGTGTGAGGACTCACAAGAGGACTGCCAGCTGGGCTCCCTTTCCGCTGTTGAAGAGCATGGATCTGTCTGATCCCTTCTTCATGAATACGTGTCAATGTCTCCAACTCCTTCATTGACAGAGCTTCCAAACCAGCACCATATAGAGGGGCATGTCGCGACATTTCTTCCTGGAGTGAAGTCTCAAGGGTGTGAATATATTGCTGCATGAGAAAGGGAGAGAGAACCATCAATCCAGCCACTCTGTTATTCTTCATCTTCAGAGTCATCATATATATATATATATATATAGAGAGAGAGAGAGAGNNNGGGGGCAATCAAAAGTTTATAGGATTTTTTCAACAACATAATAATGATATTAACATTGCAACCAAATTCAACATTCTAAGCCAAAGAGCTTCAAACAGACATAATTTTAGCAGTTTCCCACCTATTGATACCACTGTATTATTCCATAAATTATTAGCACGCAATATGTCCAACCAAACAAATGCTAAATTCATCTTTATTTGAGTTACCTAAATGAGTCGTACCAATTCAATATTGAGTTCATTCAGTCAAACAGATTAGCTCGTCTACCAGGATTTATTTAGCAAATTATCTTGTCAATAAAATTCAACGCATGCAGCTATATGTTAATTTTACTGGACATCAATGCAGTTGTTAGCTTGATTTAGGCAGAACCACAACCAAGTATTTTGACATCTAAAGAAATCAAGTGATGGAAGAACAAAACAAAGATGACCATATGAATACAGAAGGGAGTGTGAAAAAAGCATAAGCTATTTCAGAGAAAAAACCTGGCACGCCTGCAATTTTGATTCCATCCCATCAATATATGCTTCACACCGAGCAACCTGCTCTTCCTTCTCACGCTTCTCTCCTTCAGTCTGCCCCACTGTTTGTGTCAATCGCCGAACCTCATCCTCCAGTGACTGACGGATTTCCTCTCGAGTCATTTTTTCTGTGGCATACCGTTTCAGTTCTTCATCAAATCTTTTCCGTGCAGCTTCAGCACTTTTCAACCTTTCAGCAAGAGCATTCTTCTCCTTCATAACTTTCTGTAACATACAAATTGCAGTCAGAAAAATGCAATGCCAATAAACCTTTATTGGGAGATCGAAACATAATATTACACTAAGTTCTCAAAAGTATCAAACTAGGAAGCAAGCAGATAAAAAAAAGCAGGAGGAAACATCAAGACACAAATCACGCTCAAGTGCTTGTAGTTCTGATGCTATATAGTAGTACAGAAAGTGGCTGCTCAAGCCACAACCTAAGATTGCAAGTGCAGAGCAAGAGAAGATGGTAAATGAAGTAAAATTGAATGTAGACTTGAGTGGTAATGTTTTTTACTCAATTTCAATAGCAGAGTAATTAGTTCAAAGCCAGACTGAAGAAATCTGGCAGCAACTTAGAACTAGACATATATCCATTTCTGAATTTCCTCCGAAAAAAGTACTGATAAAATGAATACTCTATCTACTAAGAGAATCAAAACACAAAGACCTTTCAAATACTATACGCCCTACAATGCATCAATGTGTGCCAAACAGAGTCAAAATTTACAGTGGATAGATAGGGAGGTAAATTACAGAAAATTCTCCCAAAGCAGGCATGCTGGGGATGTTAAAAATGCAGCCAATGGTCATAGAAGATGTGTACATAGTTTTTTATACAACCAAGAGAACTATGATGAGACATACCATAAAGATCATATAACACCTAAAACAGAAAATACAGTCTGTCTTTCCCCCTTTTGCTGAAAGAAACTCAAAAGAAAGGCAAGGAACTGGTGGTCAAAGTTAAGTTAGCTTGATACCTTCAATTCATCACGTTTACGTGACTTCAAATGGGAGAGTTGTGTCTCTGCATCATGTAGACGATCCTGAAGAACTTTCTTCTCTGAAGTGAGCTTTGAAATTCCATCATCCCGCTCTGAGCGAAGCCACTCAAGCTGACTTTCAACTTCTTGTATTTGTTCAGAGAGCTCCTTCTTTTCCCGAACAAACCGATCCATCTCAGCCCTCATTTCTGACTGCCATTTCATGTAAGGCTTCAATTCACATTCTCCAAAAATACTAGAAAAATACGAAAAGTTGTAATCATATCATTCTAATTGAGACATCAAATACCTTGAGATGATTGTTGTTGGCCTCAGATTCACTCAGTTTTTGTGCTATGATTGCTTTTTCTCTGACCATATTGGAAATTTCAGCTTTTCTTTCATCACGCATATGAATAATTTCATCTTCACTAGCACAAAGCTGGTGCCAAAGAGCAGCTCGACCAACATTGGCAAGTTCAGCAACCTCCCGCATCATGCTTAAAATTGGTCTAATAATTTCTTGCTCCTCAGAAACCAAAGTAACTAATATATCCAAATCTAAGTCTACTTCACGATTGTCACCGACGGTGCTAGTGGTGCGGTCAACAAGCCTCTTCAGTATCCTACCTCGGTAAGATTCATCAGCATACCATTTAAACAAAATTGTGTACAGGATCTTTACAAAGTCCTTCACAGCAGGATCTCTTGAGAGGGCCAATGTCTCAGCAAGACCAAGAACCGAAGTAAAATCATCTCGTTGGAGTGTTGGCTGCTCGTCAGTCTCACCCTCTGCTACAGCACCTTCATGCTGATAATTTTCAGTGACCAAACTGGCACTAAGATTCAATCCTTGTGCTAGACGCCTTTCCAACACCATGGCTACTGATTGAGCCACAATGGCACCTTGAGCTACAGCTCTCTCAAATGTTTGAGAAGCCTCAACAGCAAGGCAAGGTATAAATAGCATCTCAATAAGGATATAAATGTCAGAAAAATGACGGCCAGCATGAAAAGCCTGCTCTTCCACCAGATGCAGCCTTTCGGAAGTAGGACCATATTCATCAAATAAGAAAAGCCCACGTGGAATTGTCGAGCAATTTTCACCAAAATCATCATCACAATCAATATCTCTAAGTATGATTTCAGCAACATCTCCCCAACTAATTATACTTTTACTTAAAAAGTTAAGGACACAAGGAGACACCTCAACACCCAAATTTTTTAGCCTAACACGGACAGATCTGACCTATAATAGAGAGAAAGAAGGTTACTACATTTAAAGAAAAGCAATTAAAAAATTACACTAAAAACACGAGTAAAGTACCCAATCAAACTTCAGAATGCTCTAATGCATACCGCTTCAGGAAGATGTTGACACTGGGATGCAGCTTTGAATATAAAATCCATGGTTGCGACAAGAGGTTCATCATTTGAGTCAGTCAAAAGCTCAAAAGATTGAAACAGAACACGTTCCCACACTTCACAGCCACACTCCAGTTGACTTAGAGCACCAAAAACCTAGGAAACATATTAATCAAGTTAAGAAAATAAAAGATACAGCAATGGACTACATTCAGTTACAGAAAAATATTTTCCACAAAGATGCTTATATTTTCCAAGAATAACCCTGAAAGCACATGCCAACAAGCCCAACAGGTTATTGAGAAAAGGAAGTATAGCCTCTACAGATGCTATCTTACAGGTATCCTTAATGCAGGTTCTGCATCTGGCTTTTGAAGTCTTTCAAGGAGCAGACAAGCAGCTAGCGGATGTTCAGACTGCTCAACCAATTTAGGTACCAGAGCTACAAGGTCTGCTTGCAAATGCTTGGGAGCTTTATCCAATACAAGTGCAATCTTTTGAGCAGACTGAGGCCGTCTCCTTGGTTCCAGACACCCTTGTGGAACAGCTCCATCTAGGGCTCTCAGTGAGTTTACAATCAAGCCTAACAGCTCCTCAGATTGCTCTGGCCATTTTGTCTAAAAAATAAAATTTGTTTAAGTAGCCAACATCAACTTTGAAGCAAAGCAGTTCACTTACCATGAAATATAAGTGTACCTTCGAGCGAATGGGTACTTGATCTGAAGACCCAGCAGATGTTTCTGGTGGACAAATAGGTTGCCCAGGAAGAGCTTTTTCTGGTCTATCTAGCCCATTCATGTCAGAGCTTTGTACAGCAGATGCACTGCCACCTTCATCAACACCAGAATCCAATCTCTCATATACAGGAAATTGCACAGATTCTGTTGCTCCATTCTCTCTATCGGATTCCAACGGAGTTGCAGATCCACTTCCATCTGGAGAAGGTTTTGAGTTTGCATCAGAAGAATCACCATTAGAACTTCCGTCGGAAGGTTGGCAACACTCAACCATAATATCCAACAGTAAATCAATGATTGCCTGCTGCAAAACTTTGACTCCCATCAGCAAGTTCATCAAACTAGGGGAAGATTCATCAGGTTTTGTGGCCTTCTTTCCATCATTACTACCAGAGAGCTTCGTTGGAAGAAGCAAGCGCTTTACTTTAGCAGGGTCATCAAGGTACACACGAAGTCCGGTCAGAAAACCAGCAATTGCACCAGCATCCATCAGAAGCTTTTCTCGTAGAGTGACCTGTGGTTGTGAAGGATTATCTCCATATGTGAGGTGAAAACCAGCTCTAGAAAGAAGGTTTCTAAATATATCTTCTTCATCCCCACTTATTCCTTCACTGTCTTCAGAGTCAATCAATTCATCAGGATCTGTTGTCAAAGCATCCTGATCATCGTCCGAAGCCAAAACCTGAACAGTATTAGGCCATGCATAAACACAGTTACAACCACCACATAAAGGAGAGCAAATAAGTTTTCTAATAAATTTGTAAAAATCCATAGTGTATGCAAATATATACCCCAATATTTAACCTATATGAGCTTGGGTTTCTATAACTTGTAATCCAGAGCCTCTTCGTTCAAACTTTAAAACCAATCTACCTCTAGAACAGCGCACTCGAAGCTATGGACAAAAAAGGTGACGTTCAATTTTTTACAATAATATACCATGAATGAAACCTATGCTTCAAATCGTCAGTGTATGGCCTAACGATGATTATTTTTATAAGTACGTCAATTTTCTGAAAAACACAAAGGGGGTCAACCAAAGTACGCAGGGTCAATACAAGGGAAAGCAACCAACTACGAAGAAGGGGAAAAAGATATAATTATGAACTATCCCTTTTCATAAATGCATCATCATTAAGCACCTTGGGATCTTTTTCAGTATATAGCTAAAGCCACGTTACATGAAGAACACAAATAAAGAGGGTTAGATAAAAGTTACACAGACACCAAGTTTACGTCTGCAGCCAAGATTAGGTTAGTCTTTAACAATGGGAAAAGTGCTTTTGACTAAGAAATTAATTTCTACAAAGGCCAACAAAAAAATATACAGTAATAGCCTAATAGGTTCAAACTCACTAGAAGAACATGAAAAGAACTTTATAATGACTTCCATGTAACATAGTGATGAAACAAACCCACAAATACTAACCTCCAGATCTGAAAACTCAAACCAAGGGCAGCAATCTAATATTTCACAGACAAAAACAACAGTGTCACGCACAAGAAACCCTGCATCCACTTCCAACATATCTGAAACCTTCATGAATTGTAAGACAGAATTATTCCATGTCTTTGTACAAATAGAAGACTCCTTCCACACCGTCTTTGTTGGGTTCTTTTGATTTACAACAGCCATCCTGTATCTAACCCAAAAGTTTTTATCTGGATCACAGCCAACTGACTGATCACTCTCTAAATATATACAGATGGTTTCAAAGGACTCGTACACACCTGTGTTGTCAAAGAAAAAAAACAACAATAACAACCACCGTCAATCAAATACAGAAATGCAACAACTGCAACTACCTCTCCAGGGGAGAAGGAAAGTGGTGGATACCTACCAATCCGAAGCTCACATCCACCAGCTTGAAAAAATTTGCTAAATATTTTGCGGGTCTCCATTATTTCCTTAAAGGAGAAGAAGTTCTCCACCTTCCATGTAAATGAGCGTCTTTTCCCAACCGTGTCTGTATGTGAACCAGCATTGTTAGACTCAGTTTCCTGGTCAGTATAGTCCTGCATTATTGATGTCTCTTTTAATATAAGGACCTCTGCAGAGAAGACAACTGTGTCCTGAAGAAGAAATCCAGAATCTTGGTCAAATAAACTAGTGAGCGTCACAAATTCACGCCAACCCCAGTCCTTTGCAGCTTTGGAGTAGCGGTTCTGAGATTCCTTTGTGACGGACTTCTCTTCCATCCTCTGGTTCACAACAGACAACCGGTGACTAACAAAACAACTCCAATCACTGGAAGTATTTTGTGAATCCGTAACTTCAAGAAACACTGAAAGATGGCATGGTGGCTGAGACTGCCCTGATACCATCAAGTATATGGGAAATTTTCATCAGTTCACTCTTCTGAGCTCAACCTAAGCAATTTTCAGCCTAGGTCATATAATCACAAATGAAAGGTCCAGGAAATACATCATAAGCCACAATGCAAGGTTGCTAAAAAATTGCCTACCATCAAGCATGGTAAAGCAAACAAGATAAAATATTGGAAGCCCACTTCCCTACACATAGGCTTGAGCAACAAGTTTAAGAGAGTTAAGGTTTAGAGTACAAAATTATATGCTAAACTGAACGGAGGCTTAAACTGCATGGAGCTTCAGCATATGAGAAATCACAATAAGACCACTATGCCAAGCAGCTATCAGCACAGCTTCATTAAGCTCAAGGGAAAAGGATGGTGGTAAAAGATAAATAACAATTTTTTAATAAGTTAAAGATAACATTACTAATTTACTATCATCCTCATTACTAAGGTACAAAAGATATTGGTAATCCTTATTACCTCAAATTGAGGCCCATAAAGATCAACAATTTTTTCCAAGATGTGGAACCTCCCCAAGGTTGGTCCTAAGGACCCACCCCTAGGTAGTAAACTCCAAATACACAACTCCAGCCAAAATCGTGTATAAGTTAATCCAAGGGAACTGTTAATGTGGAATTGAACCCATCTAGTTTACAGTTCATCCCAAACCCTCCCCTTGGCCACTAGGCTCCACCCTGACAGTTAAAAGATTAACAATTGAATTCACAAGAAAAAAAAAATACAGCAATAGTCATACCTCGAGGATAAACGATGAGACGGCAATCCCTATTCCCAATCTGAAACCTCCTGCTCTTGATGCAGAGGCCCGTAATCTTCCTCTTTTTCAAAAGATCCTTCAACCTTGTGAAATTTTCAATCTTCCAAGTGAACTTCCCCATATGCCCGTCTGATTTCCTTGCCCCACTCCCACTCCTCCCTCCAATCAATCCTCCGCTCTTGGAAAAGCTACTAAACTCCTTAATCACATGAAAGGAAGTACTAAATACTGCAGTATCATCGACTACAAAACCTGATTCCAGCCCAATGAAATCCGACATCTTCATATAGTCATTCCAACCTAAACTTGTATTGTCCCCACTCTTATTGTCCGCAGCAAACCTCCCATAGGAGTCCCTATGCATGTGATTCGACCCGGGCTTCTGATTCAACACGGACATTCGGAACAGACACCAACAACTCCTATCAGACAAAATAACCGTCTTCTCCGTGTCCTTACTCTCTAAACACATTGACAAATAGTCTACCCCATTCACCGAGCTCTGATACACACTAATCCTAAGATTGCACTCTCCGGCTGGGAACACCGGGCTCATTATCTTCTGAGTTTTGATCATTTCCTTAAACAAACTAAAATTGTGCACTTTCCAAGTGAACTTGCCATTCAAAACGTCCGACACGGGACCCGCAACCACGGACGACGAATTCGTCGACGAGGCCGACGAGGATTGAACCTCATTGTTATCGCGAGTGAAATTAACGGATTCGTTAAGGATTAGAATATCGGCGGTTATCAGCACCGTGTCGCTATTGAAAATAAAACCCAATTTGGAATCGAAAACAGTGGAGGAGGGAGTGAAATCGCACCAACCGTGGGATTTCTTCTTGCTGGAGAAGCGGTGCCAAGAATCGCGATGAATGGTCTTGGAATCGTCCGCGACGTTGACGATGGCGAGGCGGTAGCTGGCGAAGCAGTCCCACTTGGAGGAGGAGGTGCCGCGAGGGTCCATGATTTGGAGGTAGATTGAGATGTACCCTGGCAAGGCTTGCGAGTCACCCTTTGGGTAGACGAGGAGGCGACAATCATAGCCGCCGACCTCGAAGTACTTGCTCCAGAGAGCCCTAGCCTTAATTCTCGGGAAATTCTGGACCGTCCACCGGCACACGGCGGAGAACTCACCACGCCGTTCCACGGTAACGCTCTCATGGGCTACGCCTCCGCCGTCCCTGGAACCCAAGGCAAGGTCCTCCGCCGCCGCCGCAGTAGATATTGATGAAGCCTTGTCCGATGATGACGCGGCTGGTTGTGATTGGTCAGGTAGACCGATTGCAGATGATGAAGATGAGACTGCTTCGGGTGAACTCTGCTTCATCTCTTCGTTTTCTGCTTTGTTTGTAGGCTTTCCTCTCTATCTCTGGTTTTTTCCTTGGATCGATTTTTATTTAGAGAGAAAGAGAGAGGGATGAGCATGTGGTGAGAGACGCTAAGAAGATGGAACTTTGGACATTGAAGGCGCAGCTTAACTATCGTGCACCCCTGGATAGCCCTAGATGCACAAATATTTTGTAAGTCCTTTGTAAAAAAATCAATCTCACCAAGAAAACATAAATTTTTTATATTTTTTATAATGAGAACTACTTTTTTATACAATTTCTATGAGAATTTTGTACATTTAGAATTTATGAATTATTTTCTTTATTTCTTTTTAAAAGTAAAACACGAATAAAATATAATCGATCTACAACTATTTTTACAATCATTTACGCAATTACATTTTAAATGAGTGAAATTTTTATAATTTATTTTATAAAAATTTCATCACTATTAAATACCTTTATTTTAACCTATAGTTATATAAAATATTATAAAAATAATTGGGTGTATCATTACTTTTGAATCCAAATTCATATATATGATGCCACATCAATATTGTGAAACAATAATAAAATATAGATATAGTATATGATACAATTATTTGAAAATATATTTTATGAGGATTTATGTTGATACCATAAAAAAGAAAAAGAAAAAAAGAAGAAGAGAAAACTTGATCTACAAGGCTTTTTGAAAAAATATATATATAATTAAAAACTTTGAATAACATATCTCTATTTTATTTATTTGCATATTCGTTGTGTCAAAAGCATACGTTCATATTACTTAATTTGTTATACATATAGGAAAGAATTGGAAATCAATTAACTTTAAATTAAAATTGTCCATTGAGAACAGTCAGCTCATGTGAAATGAATAGACTGACATGTCTTTTTTTTTTTATGGGTGGTTTAATTTGAATTGTCGAATTTCTTTTTTTCTTTTCTTTTTTTGTTAGTCATTTGTCGAATTCTATGATTTTTCACTTCACACAACTCCAACAACTTCAGGATTAGCATGATCTACGAAAGTTCCTGTCCTGCAGTAAGGGTACTTGATTTATACCATTATTGTTAAGACAATCTAGATAGCATGTATGGTTTATTCGGCAACCTTGTATGTTTTTCGAGTCATTTGATCCCACTTCATATGCAAAAGTTAATGAAAAAGCCACATGTTCTGCAAGATAAAACAAGACGGTCTTCCCGTATAGGCATCAAGCGAGACAATACAGCCTGAACCACTTCCACTTGCTATGAGTAAATACGAAAATAAGCACTCATATTGACAGTTAAGTGTTTGGAAGTGCATAAATTAAAGTCCGAGGCAACTTACAACAGTGGAAGACGAAATTTGGAAAACAAAAAATCCAATATATCACACCAGATAAGAAAGGATTGAAAAAAAAAACATATCCAAATCTCACTCCAACATCAATTCTTCACTTAATGCAGGAAGGTAAGGTGAGACCATGGCAAACGAAAGCCAGCACAACGTAAACAATCACTAGCAGCAGGAGTATCAGTGCAGCACTGCAAGAATGTAATCAGATTCAAAGTATTTCATCAGTGGCTAAAAGAGTTATCCATCTCAGCAGGCAGGCAATGCTAATTCAAGAAACACCACTTCTCCAAGCCGAAACGGATATATGATAATTTTCTGGCTTCATTATAGTTTAAATTCCAGATTGTGGAAAGTAGGAGGAAGTAATTTAGACAGTGAAAACAATGGTTTATTCTTGTTGGGAGTAAGTGTTTTATCATGATATCCGACTAATCCCAGAGGTGCACAGCCTCAATAAGGAGTTTCCCGCAAGTGCACCTCAGGTAATTCAAGGGAAAAATCCCCCAGTCCGATGGCAGGCCCCTAGAAATTGTTTGCACTCAAGGGGATTTGAACCTTAGACCTGGGGAGCATACCCCCAAGCCCAAGGCCTTTACCACTTAAGCCAACCCCTAGGCCTAGGGGTTGATATCATGAATTAACTTGGCCTGAACAAAAATAATAACATATATTGGATTCTGTCATATATGCATAAACAAGCTATGCTTCATCCATATTCCCTTAATGCAATTTCTAATGCAGATTCTTTAGTTCAAGAACATACATGAGTTTGACGTTTCTCCACCACACCGTGCTTCTGAAACGACGAGCTTGCTTTCTGAAGCGAAAGGTGTTTCCTTGCATGTTTGCAGTTTTGTCAACCAGCAATTCCAGACGATCGCCTCTATCTAGAACTTTGTCAATATTCTCTATCATGACATTTCGCACCTACTCAAACATAATTTTGCAAAACTGGGGATCAATAGTCTTTCAAAGAACAAAAAAGTCAAGAACTCAGGAACTGTAAGATTATACAAACCATTACAATTTTTGGTCCTTTATTATAAATCATTACATTTTAATTATACGTAACAAAAAAAGTACTATAAATTATTTAATGATTTATTATTCATCAAAAAATAAATCATTAAATTTGAGCAGCAGGTTATGATTGAAGGAGAAACACACGATTTAACACACAACCTCCCTCTGAATTAAACATTTTTTTGCCATAATGGTTCAGATCTTTCGAGTGGTATCCTAGATGTAGAAAGAGAAAAAGGCAGACTCCCTCTCCATCAAAAGAACTGATATTATCAAGGATATAACACATAAAATAAAGAATTAACCAAATTTGCCCGCTGTAGCAGCAATCAATAAAGCCGCCAAATATATACAACCTATAGAAAAGTGGGCTAATCCAACCAATCTTGCTTGCACAATGGAAAGAGCCACTGATTTATCTCTCCATTGAATCAAATTAACCAAAGGTGTGCCTTCCTCAATCCAATAGTGCAAACAAGATGTCCAAATAAGAACATCCACACCCAAACTGATAAACTATTCATACCAAAAAGGTATGCCAAAAGGGTTATATCCATTGATAAGTTGTGAAGAGTTTAATCATCGATTAACTTTTAACCGTCCCAAGTATACTGTTATATACGGAGCAACAATAACTAACTGAGTACATTCATTGTTCAACAAAGAGACGCATATGCAATGAAATCACGCATCCGAATTACTTTGTCAGCTATAGAGGACCAGCAGAAAGCCCAAAGTACTAAGTATTTCTTCAGAGAGAACTTACACGGGCAGGAAACTAAACAACGTTGAAATCATAGTTAATGACAACTGACAAGCATTCAAAATTTACCTCACTCATTTCACCTTTTAGTCGATTTATCCTATCAGCGTTCGGGTCGTTCGAGTAGTATTCCATTTGCTGGCTCAAAACCCTTGAGAATTCATCATTCATGGCATAAGCATGGGCCGAAAGAACTGCACGGCCGTAAGTCCTCACAAATCTCTGATGAATGTCTTCGAGAAACGCAAATGGTAGTCTTCCTGCACATAACATTGTCTGTGCTTTAAGATCTATACCATATTCCACTCCAGATGCCACAAACCGCACAATATTTCATTTTTCTAAAAACAGAGAATTTGGGATAAACATCAAATTTACTATGAATGGAAACGAAACCCTAAAGTCATTAAGCACATATACAAACACAAACATCGTTAAATTTGTGAGAAAATACCGAATTTACAATTTTAGACACAAAATGAAATGAAATCAATATCAAATTCGACTTATGAGGAACTCGATCGAAGTCGGAGACCATTGGATGAGATAAATAAAAGAAACAAAAACAAGAGGGGGCGAGGGTCTAACTTCCAGCGTTCTCGTCGGCCATACAGAGGACGGTGAGGCCATCGGTGCGCTTGACGTGGAAGATGTAGCGATCCTGAGAGTATGACACGTGGGTGTCGGTGTTTCCCGGTATCTTCTCCAGTATCTGCCGCGCGATCACGCTGGCGTTGGTAGACGTGGCGCTGAACTCCGCCAGCACCACCGATCCCCTTGCCACCAGAGCGTAGAGTATCGCCATCCCCCACCACAGATCCCCCTTCCTCTCTCTATATGTCTCTCTCTAAAAAAAATTCCTCAATTTTAGAAATGGTAATGCGATTCCCTCTCCGTAAACTACTCCGAATATGAATTAAATATTGCGGGAGCTATATCAAGTTATCAACGGCAAGAATCTATTCCTTCCTCGAAATTTTATGTCTCAAAAGCAGCCGGGATTCTTCCGCTCGGTCTCTCCTCTCTCTCTCTCTCTCTCTCTCTCCCTCCCTCGATACATACGACTGCCGAGCTGGAAAATGTTACGTGCAGTCGAGTAATACACTCCTAATCGCTCTTTCTAAAATATATTTTCCTTTAAAATTTATAGGAATACTCTTAAAATATTACTTCATTGAATTTTTTATTTTAAATTTAATTTATATTTTATTAGTATTATTACAGTAATCTCATGTAAAAGATACTGTACATCAATTTAAATATTTTTAATTTATTTCTCTTTCCCCTCATTTAATATTCTAAACAATATTCTTATACAATTATCAATAATAGATTTTCTTATAATATGCTTTGAGAATATTTTTATTATATAATCTATTCTTTTTATTTTTTAAATTAATTTATATTTTAATTTAACTTATAAATTTGGATTAATTTAAAATAGAATATAACTATATGACATTGTATATATGGAGATATTGCAAATATTAAAAGATATGAATATATCATTGATAGTTAGAGAAAATATTTGAAATGAATAAAAAAGAATAAAAAGTATAATATTTAAATGACGTGAAAAAAAAATAAATAATCTGATGTATGGTATATTGTAAAAGTCAGTAGATAAAATAGAAAGAGTAGGTTTTGGTTATGTATTTTAAATAATAGGATAGATAAATCATTATGAATGCTCTAATACATAAGTGGTAGGTAATCTTTTTAAAAAATAGTAAAATTTATTATTAAAAATTTAATATTAATTTTTATATACATTTTATATTTATTTAATTTCTTAAAACAATTACGCAATATTTATATAATTACAATTACAACTATCATTTTTATTTTCTTTCAATATACTTAATTTGTATGTTATGTTGTTTAAGACAACAATATGTATTATCCTTTCATTTTATTTTAAAAAATGCTAATTTTTTAGTATATTTCAATTATTTTTTAAAATGTTTAAATAATTGTATATTAGTAAATTTGTATATATATATATATATATATTTTTAATGTTTATACAATGTTTGAGAAAAAATAAAATAAAATCACACTAGGAACACGCTTAGAAATAAGAGTTGGACGACATACTAGAGACACCCTTGATTTAAAATAATAATAATAATAATAAAATATATTCCTCCACGTTAAGACACATAAAAAAAAGTTATATTCTTATTAAAATGTAAAGAAGTTTATCATAAAAACCTTGCTCAAAATATTTAATTCTGCACGAGTGTCACGACTCACAGCTCACTATTTAGTAATTAGGTATGTTTTACAAGTCATTAATTGGCGGAGATCCTTTGGGTTGATGGTGTGTTGATATTTAGTTTTTGTTACCTTTAAAAATCATAAAATAAATGCTATTATTATTTTTATTTAAACAATACTTTAGGGTATGTAATATCGCGTATTTTATTTGTAACAAAAAACCAAATAAGACTCGCTATCAAAAACTAGATTTTTCATGTGAGCTTAAAATTAGTCTTAGAGCACATATTTAACACACACTAGAACTAGACAAACTATTTTTTCTTATATGTTTAAAGAATGGATTAAAGAAATTTAAACCCTCAAATATCTCAATCTCATACCTTAAATGGATAAAGTGGTCATTAGTCATGAATCATCACTTTAAAGTAGTATTTATTGATCAAAATTTATATGTGTAGTCATTTTTACGTATTTATTATTTATTTCATTAATATAATTAGTTGTATTACTTTATTTTAATATAAAATAATTATTTTAACCAATTTCATCGATAAATTATGTAAAGAAATATGTAGAAACGATTGTATTGAACAAAATTCTTTTAAGTATTTTAGAGAGCGAAAGTTGGTATATAGTTGGATGGATAACTGAAATGGAAAGCGAGAGAAATAATGAAAATGGGAAAGGGAAAAAGAAAAAAAACGTGAAGGTATCAACCAAATCAAAAGAATAAACACAAAAGAGTTATACTACACAACCACCCACTGTTCACTCATCCACCGCACTCCAGCCTACGTGGTTTTTTTTTTTTTTTTTCCTAAACGCTGACGTTTTAGTCAAGCATCATTCAATTTCCCCCCCTCTTCTTCTTCCCCCCGCGTGTTCTTCTTCAACAAGACAGAGTTAGAAATCGTCCTCGGCGTTCTCTCCTTCACTCCCCCCTGTGCTTTCGCCGGCCTCACCCTCTGGCCGTCCCGTGCGGCTCCTTCACTCCGAAACAGCTCCATGACTCCGGCAACATGGCTCGATGACTTTGGCGCCATGTAAGAAAAATCATCTCTGTTTTAACCAATTCTGTACGTGTTCTCACGCTTCCATTCCTGCACCGTGTAGTAGTCTTCCGCCGGTATTGTAGCTTCAGAGAGCCACCATCTGTCGTCTTATCGGGGTGAGAAATAGGAGGTGACAAAAAAGAAGGAGAGGAGGAGGACTCAAGTGAGAGGGATGAGTTGAGAATCTCTAGAGGACAAAGGGAGAAGAAGGAAGGCAGGGATTCCGTCTGAGGTCGACGTCGTGAGAGGGACGGGGGCTGAGAAGGATGAAGCTCGCTTGAAATTTTCTTTACAAAGGGGTTGATTTGATTCAAAAATCAGGTGGGAAGTGAAATCCTTCAACAAAACCATGATGTACCTTGGACCGAGTTTGGCCACGTCAAGAGTGTGGAGTGCGTTTTGAAAATCGGGGCTAAGTAGATTTTTCCAACATAAAAAGGACTGCACGTGGCGTGGGCAGTGGGCGATTACTTATTATTATTATTGTCACGTGTGATTGATTCTTTTCGAACACTTGATTAAAGAATGTGATTGTGGGTTAATTCGTCGAGCCGGCCCATGATTAATGGGCTCAAAAATTGTAGAAAATAAGGGATATGCTGGGCTTTTCTTTGCGTAATGGGGCTCAAAGATAATGTCTCTTTTTTTTCTACTTTTTTGTAACTTAATAATAATAATAATTTAGGTGGAGTTAAACAACGGAAATTGGTCATTTGTACACAAACATGGGTTACAACTTACACTTACGCATGTGATCTTCTCAAGTTCCTGTAGAGAACTCGTTAGCCCTAGCTCAGAGACAAAAAAAATTTATTCATTTATTTTATTATTATTATTTTTTTATGAACAAACAAAAGAATATGATTTGACCCGGACTCCGAACAGCGAGCTGACCAGAAAAGATGGACCCATAAACAAAATATCGATTAGGCCTTGACAGCGAGCCAAGCCTAATGGTGGGCTAGGCCCAGCTAATCCGATGTTGATTTTACTGGATACCCTGCAGTCCTGCACCACTTCAATTCACGCTCTAGTCTCCTTTAGAACGGTGCGGGGTTTTTTTTTAAAAATTAATTTTTTTTTTCTCTTCAGTTCCAAATAGATTCTTTTAATTTTTTCAGAAAATCAGAATTGACGTGAATAATCCATCTTTTTACTAAAAGTAAATCTATATACTGATATAATTTAATATAATACATCAGATTTATTTTACAATAAAAATAAGTTTACAACCTAACGTGCACCACACCAAACCACACGTTAATGCGGTTTATTTTTATAAATTTTTTTGTTGTAGTTAAAGTATTTTTCTTTTTCAATACTTTGTTGGGATTGTTACAACACTTTCATCAAGATCAGTTTGTATGTATGATCTTATTCGTAATCTAGGGAAACTTCAAGAATTTCATGATACCTCACTGTAGCAGAACAAGACAACCCTTACTTTTGATCAAGAGTGCCGGTTGGAGTACGTTACATGCTGATCACCCTCCTGGTCCATAGCCCTTGTCTCGGTTTGTTGCCATATATTCTTCCAGAGGCAAAATAATTTTATTCATTTATTTTATTTTATTTTATTTTATTTTTTATGAACAAACAAAAGAATATGATTTGGTCCGGATTCCGAACAGCGAACTGACCAAAATAGCTGGACCCATAAACAAAATATCGATTGGGCCTTGACAGGTTAGTGCAAGCCAAGCCTAATGGTGGGCTAGGCCCAGCTAATCCGATGTTGATTTTCCAGATACCCCGCAGTCCAGCACCACTTCAATTCACGCTCCTTTTTGGACCACTTAATTTCACACTCTAGTCTTCTTTGAAACGGTGCGGGCTTTTTTTTTTAATTAAAATTTTTTTTTCTCTTCAGTTCCAAATAGATTTTTTTAATTTTTTCAGAAAATCAGAATTGACGTCAATAATCCATCTTTATGATATAATTTTATAGAATATATTAAATTTATTTTACAATAAAAATAAGTTTTACAACTTGACGTACGCCACATCAGAGCATACATTAACAAAGTTTATTTTTATAAATTATTTTTGTGTGGTTAAAGTACTTTTCTTTTTCAATACTTTGTTGGGATTGTTACAACACTTTCAAGATCAGTTTGTATGTAAGATCTTATTCGCAATCTAGGGAAACTTCAAGAATTTCACGATACCTCACTGTAGCAGAACAGGACAACCCTTACTTTTGATCAAGATTGCTGGTTGGTGTACGTTGCATGCTGATCACCCGCGTGGTCCATAACCCTTTTCTCGGTTTGTTGCCATATATTCTCTTCCAGGGTAAAGCCTATGGATTGCTTCAAGTACTATATATGATATTTTTCAATACTTGGTGCCATAAAAAGATGATATATATAATGCTTTCCATTTTCCCAAATGCAGAGGGAGTTTGAAAGTTCGTTCACACAATGGTGAGATAATTAGATCATCCTGATTTCCATGGGAATAAATGAGCAATTTGTTGAAGAAAATTGACATGATCTCCCGGTCAGTCGCGGAAAGATTTTCCTTCTGTCCAATCAATATATATATTTACTCCAAAGTCCAAACTCAAAAGCCAAAGTTGTTGAATCTTATAATATTAATGTTTATTTAATTAGGAGATCATGAAGTGTAATTAAGAGTGGTTTCCCATCAACACTAGCTAGCTAGCAGACATAAAATATCGCCGTCCATCTTAATCATGACTAGCTAGGGCTAAAGATATTAGCAGAGGAAGAGTACTAACTTGCATGCAATTCCATCAACACCCGGCCCGACCATGTGATCCTAACTGCGTTCCAGACCTCATTGCTTCCAATAATTGAGAATAAAAGACCAAAATATTGGGAAAGAAACAAGACAAGGAATATCAGATCAAGAGGTTCACGTTTGTTACAGTTCAAAAGCTGTAAGCCATGAGTGGTGCCTTGCATGGGGTAGTACTGCAGTTTGCTTTATTAGCAACCAGAGATTTGTAATTTCTCCAACCATTCAAAGGGCAGTACGTATATACTGAAAGTAAAGCAAATTAGCTAGATAAATATGTAGCCAGTACCATATATGCCAGAAATTATCAGCTAGCAGGGTTTTAGCAATATTCAAAATCCCTGCTGAAATTAGAAAGTGTTGGGAAGTTGGGAATTCGGACATCTCAAATTCACCTCCTAGGATCTACCGATTGCAGGAATATTAAGAAAAATAAATAAATAATAACACCATAAGATTTTACGTGAAAAATTCTCAAAACAAGAGAAAAACTATCAGACCCAGGGAGGAAAATATCCTCCTATGTAAAAAATTGTTACAATCACACAAATTTTCTTCTCACCCCCAAATACACCCACATAGCTTCTCCCACTATCAAAATTTTAACTCTCACCTCTTTCTATTTTACAAAAAATGGACAACAAATTAATTTTACTAAAGTCACAAGTTACTAGCTAAGTATATGATTGTTGCACTTGGTCAATGAAGCTAATCCTCCTTTTATAGGCATTAGGCTTTAGGTCCTGCTCCTCCTTTATTCACAACCAATATAGGACTAATGCCAATAGAGGAAAACCCAACAGAAATTATTACCACTAAAAATCCAGTAATTGTTCAATTATTATCAGCATTATTATTTTAATTACAGGATATTAATTTGTCGAATAGCATAGAAATTTCCAAGCGAAATTATTGCAAAATTAATGTTGTAGTAGGAAACAAAGTAATTAAAAACCTTCCATGCATGCACAACATGCATGAGAGGTGCTGCTAGCTAGTATACAAAAATTCCAACTGTTACAATATGGTCCCTTTCTTCTGTCTTCCACTCAATCAAACTCCAAACATACGCCTCACAATTTCCTTTAAAATAGATTCTCCCTCCACTCCAAAGAAAGGCATCCAAAGCCCTTGAATTCAGTAGTGCTAGTACGTAGTCTGTCTAGCTACTTAGAGCTCCTGCAATGGCTGCTTCCAAAAAGCTCTCCGCAACCATTCTGGTCATCTCTCTCCTTTTCCAGTACGCCACATTCTCTAGCGCTTGTGGCACATGCTTTCCAAAGCTGCCACCTCCGCCTCCTGCTCCAGAAAAATGCCCCATGGACTCGTTGAAGCTTGGAGCTTGCGTCGGCCTTCTCGGACTTGTTAACCTTCCGATTGGAGCCCCTATTTCGAGCAAGTGTTGCTCGTTGCTTGGGGGATTGGTCGATCTAGAAGCTGCTCTATGTCTTTGCACTGCCATCAAGGCCAATGTGCTTGGAATTAACTTGAACGTGCCCCTTACGCTTAGTTTGCTTCTTAGTGCTTGCCAAAAGTCAGTTCCTCCTGGCTTCGTATGTGAATAGGGAATGCATGCATGCATGCATTAACGAGGGCAAAGCTAGTTAGCTCTATGGCAAGTTAGCTTAATTTTAAGGTACTGTTTCTAGTTGTTTTTCTCATTTAATGGCTGGGGTTTGTAGCTAGACAGAGTACTGCTTTGGTTTGTTAATTTTCGCTGTTAATTTCCATTTGTTTCATGTGGGACTGATATTGTGATTTGTTCAAATAAGCAGGCAGGCCAGCAAGTTAGCTGCTTGCTTTGCCTTAATTATGATCAGTGTTTATCAGAAATTCGTGTCTTCTTTTCATGATATATAGTTCATTTGCGTCTATGTTGTTAGTAATTTGTTTGTTTTCATGATATATAGTTAACAAAATAAAGTTGCGATTTTTGCAAGCTAATTCCTAAGATCTCAGTTTCTGGAACTAGTGCAGAGTTGATCTGGACGTGCATGGGATTTTAACAAATGAATTATTAATCAGTAAATTAAATTGTTATGCTCGTCAAATTATCAGCTAAGAAATGCAACATTATCCACCAAAAGTAAATTCATAAACTGATTACATGATTTTATAAGTTAGATCTATTTTATAATGAAAATAATTTTACAATCTAACTTATCGCATTCAACTATATATATATGCCAGCCTATAGACTTATTTTAGTAATATATCTTTTATGTGGTTAAAACCTTTATCTTATTAGTTGCCATAAGCTAGCCAATAATCCAAACAGCTTGTTGAGGAATAAATATTATATTATCTGTGAATAAGGTTTTGGGCATGTTTATAAGGCTTGAACAAACATCTCTCTATGAACCAGTTTTATTAGATGAGTTAGGTTTATAAATTTTTTCATAGTATCAAAGTCTGCTACAGGACGAATAGGAGCCTATACTACTTAACCCATGACAAAGACTAAAAAAAATTCTAGCATGCACGTGAGAGAGAATATTATGGAATAAATCTCAAATTGTTTGTGTATAAGATTGAAACAAACTTATTTTTTTGACCCGATTTTATGAAATGTGTTAAGTTTATGAATTTTTTAACTATTAAAAAATTAAAAAAACCCTCAAAGACGAGGGACGTATACGAACAAACATCTAATTAAAATAAAAATGTAAAACCGGAAATAAAAATCAGTCAAAAAATGAATTTTAACCGTACTAGTTTGAAAGTGTTTCTCAACTCACGGGCTTTCTTGAAGAGGTTTTGTCGATTGATTGAGAAATCAACAGTATCAGAAAAGATTGAAAAATAAATAAATAAATAAATAAATAAAAATATAAGAAGAAGCCAATTTAGAGAAAAGATTGAAAAAACGTGATGATGTTCCTAATTCTCATCCCGTTCAAGGGATGGACCACATGCAGATATGTATGTAGATTAACCTCTGGGCCCTGTGGAATGAAGGCCGCACCATAACCGTGGGGAGTGAAGAGCAGTACGGTCCTTATCAGTGGAAAGCTGCCATAAACCTCCAAGCGAGGCTCACATGCTCTGCCCCCATTGGCGTATGTTTATTGTTTGGCACTGTTAGTGACGTGAGCGACATAGGCTTTTGATTTATTGTGTTTTTTTTTTTGTTTGGGAGCAGTGATCACGTGGATTGTAAATCGGCATTTGTTGGAACAAAAATTCGATCTGCCGTCATTAATGTGATTATTTTTAATATAAATGAATGAATTTTATCAATTACATTAATAAAACATATAAAAAATAATTGTAAAACTCTGATAGACCAACTCTTCGTCGTACCCTTTTAACTTATTTATTTAATAACTCTTCTTCGTAAATAGCCAGCTCACGCATGCAATCTTGTTCACAAAATTTTTATTTTATTTCGTTTTAAAATAATCATTATAAATTTTTTAAATTTTTATATAAAATAAAATAATTAATTCAAATTTTTTAAATTTTAATATAAAAATAAAATAAATAATTTAAATTTTCAAATTTTAATATAAAAATAATATATTTTAATAATATTTTATTTAATTTTTAATTTTAATTTAATATCATCTTATTTTATCTACGAAAACAAGATCTTGGATGATGAATGCAACTTTTTCCAGTACACGCAGCGTTAATTGCGGTGCAGATCGAATAATTTGCTTCACAGATCTTCCTTGCCGTAGAGATGGCTTTCTTTTTCCATAGCGTTGATCATACATCACATCAATGGGAGAGAGACAAGGTTTTATGAAAGAGCACTGCTGCAACGGCGATGTAGGCTGTAGCACCGACAATAATAAGAATGTTTTTTTTTTTTAAAATATTATTTCATTCAATTTTTTATATTTTTAAATATCTTTTAAAAAAATATTCATAATATTATTAAAAAAATAATTCTTTAATCATTAAATAAAAAAAATATTTTATTAGAACCCAAAGGAATCCAAATGCAGGTAACTCAAGCATTTTTCTTTACGAAACTTGGTTATGTACTAACGTAGTTTTCGAGTGAATTAATAAAGGATCTTTCTATAGCTACAACAGATGAAAGTTATGGCCACTGAATAGATTATTAATTTTTTTTTATATTTTTAAATATTTTATTTTTAAAAATATTTTATTAACCATTTAATAAGTAAAAAAATCGGTTGCCAGTGGCCACTATCGATTTCATGTGCGAATAGCATTGTCCTTAAATAAATATTTTTGCTAAAGTTTACCGAACTTAAAACAAAAAAATAAAGATAATAATAAAACACAAAAGAAAACAAAAAATACACACGAAGGTGGCTCTTATTGGCATAGGTAACATTAAAGCGAGGTTTGGAGAGTAAGTTAAAACGAAAGTTAAGAGTTAAATAAAATATTATTTTTTAATATAATTATTATTTTAAAATTTAAAATATTAAATTATTTATTATATTTTATATATAAATTGAATAAAATTATAATAATTAGATGAATTAAAACTATTTTTATATCCAAATTTAAAGGTGGGAGGTTCATCTTGGGCATCTGAAGAGATCGATATGGGCTCGCTCGTAGGTGGCCCAATATTCTTCTCATCTATTTATCATTATATTTTGTAACTTGTATTAAAAATTGTAGCATCTGCATAAAGAGAAAATGGGGATGACTGTTGTAAATTTTCCTTCCGGACTCTTCCTGCTTTTGAGCTATGATGTGATGTGTGTCCTCAGCTTGGATTGCCATTCTTGGGCTAATATGAAGGAATTCAAAATCCGCTATGGTTTGAACTCTTTTCTATGGGAATGGTTTTGGGCTACAAGAAACTCAACGAAAACTGCTGTCGGTTGTATTGATGATTAATGAAGACCGTGAGGCTCAATAAATGCTGAAACTTAAAATATAAACTGAAGCCCATTATTATTATTATTATTTGGTTAAAAGATAAAGAATTTAAATAATGTAAGATTTTTAATGGTTAAATATTCCCCGCAAAGCTGCAAATTGCCACTCTATTCATAACCGGTCCTGTGTTTAAGGACTAGGTTTCCCAGAGTTACTTGGGGAGTTTTGGAATAGAGATGAGAATTTTGAATTGAGATGAAAATTTAAAATATTAGTTTTTAGTGTTATTATTGTTTTGAGATTTAAAAAAGTTGTATTGAAATTTGAAAAAGTTAAATAATTTATTATATTTTGAATGAAAATTTGGAAAAATTGTAATGATGAGATGAAAATTTTGAATTTGAGATGAAATTTTTGAGTTACCAAACCTGATCACGTTCACAAGCTAAACCAGCCAACATTAACAATAATCACGGAAATTTACTCAAGACTAGCACAAGTGAATCTTTACTATTATGAACAGGCAGACATGTTTGTGCTGTACGATATACAGGCATGTGGCAGAAATATTATTTCCTATTGCACTTTTTAGCGGAAAGCCAGATGCCCTTCACTAGCCAACTGACTAGCTATGCCAATCTGAATGAACCCTTTGGCAAACGTAACCAGCTTTGGGCAGATAATATAAGCACAACAGTTACCGAGCAGGGCAGACACCACCTCAGAAAAGCATATTTGCCACTTTTGGAGGGATCCACCCAGAGTTTCCAGCATTTTGACCATCCATATGTTGGCTGTCAGTATGGATTGCACTGGCCTGTTGCTTCTTCACATTTGACCTCCCCAGTTTCTTTCCAACAAAGACGCCCAACTTCATGGCTGTAAATAGGCCCAGTGTAATCAGAAGTGGTCTCACAGCCCAGTGAAAATCCTCAAGGTGATTATATTTCTTTACTATCCCTGGGCAAGCATCAAATGTAACAATTTCTACTTCAGCTGGATCAGCCATGAAGGTGGTCCCTTCATCTCCAAAAGTCAACATTCCTGGAAACTTGACTACAAGGCACCCGTTTGGTAGGATCCACCAAATTCTTCCTGTAGCCCAAGTCCCACTCCTTTTGTGAGGCCATTCAAATCGAGGGCTCAGAATATTGGCTCTCAGTCTAACAAACTGACCCACACAATAAAATTCTGCCATCTGTAACTCTGTAGAGCTTCCCTTCCAAAGAGTTTCCATCCCTATAAACCCAACTGCCACACTACCATCTCGATTGATGCAATGAATTATACCCACTGGTGAGTGCTTCTTGTCTTCTTCTTTCAAGCGTACCCAATCCCCAGCTGCCAAGCCTAACATTACCCGCTCCAAAGTTGAGACATGAACCCTTAACGGGTCATGGATGCCATGGACCCTAACCAAAACAAAACCATCTCTATCTGTGTCACGTTCCAAACCCACTACTGTCCCTTCTGGGACATCCATGTTTTCAGGTTTGGATGAGTTCGGAGGCTTTCTGGAACGCACCATGTCGCCCACTTGCAGATGATCCTTGGCAAGGAACCACTTTGTGTAACCGGTATTACTTGATTTTTCCATGATTGACCTACTCCCAAGATCCGTCCAGCCACCATCATTGTCGAGGGCATTCTTCAAGCTGCAAATTTTGTGATCATCAACAACACAAAAGTTCAAGTACAAACAACAGATCTTGCATTTGTCCCAATCAAATTACTGCCTTATCTCAATGGGTAAGAATGATAAGCTGAAAGATTTACTATACTAACAGGAATATTTTCCTGGTGCTTTATTAGAGTAACAAGTCTAATCTTTTCATAAATAGCATCTTTCAACAAATGTATCAATTTGATTCTCAATAGTCCTACTGGCAGATTGATAAGCCTTATACGCTGGTGGGTCAGCACAACAAAAAGCAAGCTTGCTAGCTCCAATGTGGACAACACAGTCACTAACCATTAAGCTTCAATGCAAGTCCACAAGAAAATTGGAAGAACTTTCTTAATGTGTTTCTGTAAAGTTCAAAAGCAGCATTTGATATGAATATGAGTACTCATAATGTATAACACTATTGGAAGAACTTTGAATCATGCTATGCACTAATAAGTACCTTGGCTCCCTATAACTCCATGTAGATACAGCCATGTTCTTTTTACATCTCAGAGGTTTGCACAAAGTAATTTGCTTGCACACCAAACTAATAATTTGATCATTTATTGGGGAAAGCAGCTTTGACAGGAATTTTTTATGCAACATATCTAATAATCAAAGATTATTTCACCAAAAAAGTATGTTTCATGTGCCTGTATGAGATTGTGCCCGTGATCCAACAATCCACTCCAATAGGGGAGGAGGTATTTCGCCCGAGGACTATGGCTTTACCAATGCAAATTTTCACTGAAGACTAACAAATTCGAACCCAGAAGTCCTGAATAACCAACGCATCTAAACATTGTCTCTACTTCATCATAAACTTGTAAGCCTAGAAGAAAAAAAATCATAAAGTTTTAAACTAAATTGAATATAGCAGACAGCCACAGACAGGATAAAAGATGCTCTTGATTTAGTGCAGGTCATATATCACAAACAATGGGCAAGACCAAATGCAACATAACTGCTATGTTCGACAGCTAACCTAAAGGAAATCTCATATATGAGGAGATATGTTTATATCTGTTACTCTGTAGACATGAAGGGAACATATAAATTTAAAAGGAGAGATACCTTTTGAACACGTGCAATATGTCTGTCATCAAAGGACGATTCCTCGAGTCATACTCAAAGCAACCAATAAGAACATGCTCCAGTAAAGGAGGAAGGCCACCAGGAATATATGGCTTTTCGTGCTTGCTGACAACTGAATGATAAATTTCATCCACAGATCTCCCGCGCCAAGGCTGAACACCAGTTAGCATCTCAACTATGCAGCAACCAAATCCCCATGAATCAGTCTCCAAGGATATTGGACCTCTTACGTCTGGTTGCCATTGTTCTGGAGCCATATAGTTTGGTGTGCCAAGCCTGCGAGCCATATCTGAGCTTGGCAATGTAATACCAAGCAGTAGATAAGGAATACCAAAATCACCAAGAATCGCTTCTTCATTTTCATTAAGAAGCACATTAGAAGGTTTAAGGTTAAGCACCAAAATCCCTATTGAGTGCAGTTCAAGAACTGCCTGAGCCAAATCGATACCATACCTGCAACGAGTAGCATAAAATCAAAATTGTACCCTCAATCCTTCGCTATTTTATGCAATGATAGAAACACGATAAAACCCACCTCAAAACATCAGTCAACAAAAGCTTCCCCTCCCGAAGGCGAGCTATTTTGTCACCAACGGATCCCTCGTAGAATTTCATTATGATACATATCTGTAATATAGAAAACATCATTCTCTACCAACCTTGAAAAGAGACAACATATCTGTAATCTCCCTACGATGCATCAAATCCAAATACAACTACGAAAAACTCAACCTTTCCACTTATAATCGAAATCCCATGCAGCCAACAAACGCCTCCTACCCCTAAACATTTGAAAAACAAACCATCAAACTTATCCAGCACAGCCCTCGTGAGATTCTCTTTGATTGGATGTAACATCTTGACAGCCACTTCATGAAATTCGTCATAGTCTTCGGTTGACTGATGATGAGTTGCTAACCAAACATCCCCAAATGGACCCCTCCCAATTCTGTGTCGAAGTTTCAGTTTCGCAGGTTCAATCCATGGGTTTGTCCGGCTTGATGAGGCCACCACGTCAGGGCGGTCGGGATCATCTTCAAGAAGCTCGAAATCAAAAGAAGCACCAGGTTGCGTGGGAACAATTTGTTTGGCCATTCACTCAACCTGATATAGAAGAGCAACAAGAATTTGATTATTGAACAGTCTCAATATGATGGCAGACACAAAAATCAACAAGCACAGTACATACCCAATTAGTAATTACGGTACAAATATCAAAGCAAAAGTTATATGATGGCAACTGGTTTTTCATGTAAAGGAAGGCCAAATACCCTCTGCTAACCGAGCTCAGCACCGTTGGGCCACTGAGAAGAAAGGAAGGAAAAGTGCAGATTCTAAAAGTTAACCATATAAAATTTTCATCTACCTTTCTAGGAATTTATTAACGAAAAAACTTGGAGTCAATTCATGCCCAGTTCATAATCACACAAAGAAATTGAAACAACGCGAATTCATAAATTCACAAAACTTCGTCATCTCCTTCATTTCTTAAATATTCTAAGGAAGTCACTAAAAACAAAAACAAGTCGTTTTCTAAGTTACAAAGCGAAGTTTATGGGAAAGAGAGAGAAAAAACTTACAAAGACTTAAGTGCCGACGAATTAAGAGTCAAAATCAAGAGTCGAAGGATTTTAGTTTTGGGGTTGGAATCCCAGGGGTGGGGGGAAGTTTGGGAGAGGGATTAGAAAGTTTTGTGAAGGAAGAAACAGAGACGCATACACAACACATACATCACTCCCGAGGGACTCAAAAACTGAAAGGAATCGATGAAATCATGAATGGAGGCCGAAAAACTGAAAGGAACACACGTGTCCCTTAGAGAAATCAATCTGATGAACGGGGCCTGAAAAACTGAAAGCAACATACATTTGTCCATGAACCGGTGTCTCCAAAGGTGGGCCCCCCGTTAATTCATCCGGATGGCATTACAACTTAGTAATTTACGACTTTCATACTGCAGTCCCAGGCCGACCGGATCTCTTGAAGTTTTTATTACAATTTTTTAGAATCTAAAATTAAAAAAGAGATAAAATCATAAACGTGCAAAAGAGCTCGAAATTTTTAAATATTTGAAAATATTTGTAAGATTTACTTTTATTAAGAATAATAAATATTAAGAGATGCCTTGTTTGTTTTTAAAAATAAAATGAGATGAGATAAGTTAATATTAAAATTGATAGTTGAATAAAATATTATTAAAATATATTATTTTTATATTTGAGATTTTAAAAAGTTGAATTATTTATTTTATTTTATATAAAAATTTAAAAAATTTGTAATGATTAAGTAAAATTGATGAGATGTTTTATGAAAGTAAACAATGCCTTAATTTTCATATTTATCTCTATCCAATTTTAGATTTTAGTATCTTTTCATGAATTAACAGTAGAAATCACCTTAAAATAAATTAATTAATTCTTAAAATAAATTAGTTAACTACCTTACAATAAATTAATTAATTATTAGTTTACTTATATATATATATATATATATATATATATATTTCCAAAACAAAATTACACGTGCACCCTTTGTCATTTTCTTCTTTCCTTTTCTTTTAAAGTTGAAACACATTACGAAAATTACATGATTAGAATATTCGCCCTTTTTAAGATATGTGAAAAAGTAGCTAATTAGGCAGAGGATCTTGAATTTAATATTCATCTCCATTAAAGCTAAAGATATCAGGCATAAAATGTTATATTTTGCACAACTGATTTTGTTAAATATAATATCTAATAAAAATTAATTGGATTAGTAGTAATAATTCGAGAAGGCAAGAGAAATAAAATTTGCAGTCGTGTAATGCGTAAGTGCCGCATAATTTATTTAAAAATAAATAAATAAATATTAACTCTACATGAAAAATAATAATAATAATAATAATAATTAATTACTCTTACGGTTTATTACCTAATTATCCCTATTTTGTTTCACCTCATGTTTAGACCATCAGATATAAAAGACAATATAACTTCAGGAAAATATTGACACAAATTTGATCCCTTCTCCGTTTTTTCTCTTTGTACCGTTGTCGCCATAGTCGTTTTTCGTTGCCGTTCACTTCTGGGCGGAGGGGGATCAGAGCTTTGGCTCCGACCACCTCCTCCCCTAGCCAGCCCAAGTGGCTCTGTCTATACGCTTTTTCGTTCGTCTGTTTCATTTTCCGGTTGGTTTCCATTTTTCTTCCTCTCCGTAGCACAGTCTATCGCCGATCTGTTGCTTACCGGCTTCTTCCTTCAGGCACGCGCCGTCTCTACAGCCTCTACAACCGCTGATCTTCCTGCTTGCAGTATAAAACTGTATTTTTGTACGGCGCATTTGATACACGCGCGGCCTCTGCCGAGCGTGTATAATACGCGCAGCCGCGTCCTGGAGCGGCTCCTGAGGCCACGCGCGTTTCCTCTGACTTCACCGGCCTTTGATCCCTCGGATCAACTTGTCCGTTCCCGTCCTAGGGTGGCGCGTGGTCTACACGCGCCGCCACAGAAGGTGTTGTCCCGCTGGCGACTCGGCCTAGACACAGGTTGCTATCCTATGTTCTCACTTTTCCTAAACCGTGATCAAGACAATGTGATCGTGATAGTCTTCCAGCTTTGGACCATATCAGCAAGATGCAGCACACCTCTCTCAATCTGTTTCTCAAACTTTGTTAAAACCGCTTTAAAGCGAAATCTCCATGTGGGAATGGGTTGGAGCCAATCTTTCGGCGAGATAATCCGCTTTTATTTTCTTTTCAATGCTGCTTTTGTTTGTTTTGAGAAAATTGTTGGGGACTCCCACCTCATAAAATTTTGTATCATTGGATCCTCGTAGTTTATCTATATATATTTGCTTGCCAAAAAAAAAAAAAAAAAACTTCAGGAAAATATTGATTTGTTAGTTTACGTGGGGGTTTTGTCCGAATGATAAACTGATAATCAAGGTAGAAATCTATCATGTTATAATCTCAATCATATAAACACGCAGTCCAAAATGTTATTTCATGATGCAAATCAGCATAAAAATAATTTAGAACAATCATATTTAAAATCTAATTAGATTAAACTGAAACAATTTTGAATAATACTCATTTGTTTTCACAAATGAGATTAAATAAGTTGAGATTAAAGTTAAACGTTGAATAAAAAATATATTTTTAATATTATTTTTATTTTGAGATTTGAAAAAATTGAATTGTTTATTTTATTTTGTATAGAAATTTTAGAATAATGTAATGATCAAATGAGATAAGATAAATTGAGAGAAGTTATGAAAACAAACGAGGAGAAAACACTTCTAGTGTTTCGGGGATGGGAGCCCTTTCCCTGCATGGATGGTTGCGCACCATCCACGGGATGGTTTGTGGCTACGTCACAGCCATCCTCGGAGGGTGAACAATTTCAAGGACTCTCAGAAGTATACATTTTGAAAGTGTAACCAAGTGATCACGCTGTTATTCAGCAAACCACATGGCATGCGGTAATTTCCCCCCTGTGAACTACCTATTCAAACTTTTGATTGGTGTCCTTGACCCTGAGCACTGGAAGATCATACCCCATGAAGAAAAATTAACTAACATACATCGGCCCAATATTTTTAGTAGAACACAATTTTGAACGTGTTAAGAATTTAACAGTATAGCGAAAAGGAATTTGAAGAAAAGGATCCTACCTAACCAATTCAAGCAGAAGCATCAATCCTTTCCCCATGTATCCTCCCAGAATAGGGTTTTCTCCTGCAAAACCATATGATCTTTCTAAAACCACCCACCAAACCAGTGGCAATTCCTGCAGGACAAGCCAAGCCCACAATCTTCCTCCTCCTAATAGTTGATAGCCTGGCGTTTAAGTACCACCCTCCCAGTAGGCCAGCCATCCTGGACTTGCGGTATTGAATCAAACGCCGATCCTTTTTATTGAAATGCAGGACCTCCCCCTTCTCGATATCACCGCAATCACTATCTTTCTCATCATTCGTTTCCCCCTCTTCGCAGCTATTTGCTTGTATTGTTGACCTGAAAATTCCCAATTAAACCATCTACAAGCTCAAGAAAAGTGAACGAAGAACCAGATTTGCTGGTGGGCACAAAAGCTTTGAACAACGAAATCAATCTAGAAAGCACAGTACATTTTTAATTTCCTTCATGTTAGCCTATAAGGATACCTAACCTCCTGATTAAGATTTTAATTGACCAGCAATAGTACATGTTTTTTTTTGGATATCACGTGGGGCTTCTTAGCTTAGAGAGGTAGCAAATCTCTTTTGATCTCCTTATCGTTGCTGTCTGAAGAACTCTTCATTCCCAGTTAAGACAACCACATGACTAGCTGACAGGTGAAAGGGGAAGGAAATTTTCCTGAGCCTGGATCAGCAGTAGTTTTTATTTTTCAAAAGAAATGGACAACAAAGGATTGAGGCCTTTAAAAATAATTCCTATATGATGTCAATAACTGCAATTGGCTGCAGCTCCCACCAGGACAGAGCCAGGCCTCAGTCAGCACCAAATCCCACAGTTCATAAGCTCTACATTGACTTCCCTGACAGAGGAACAGCCTTAGATCCTTAAATACGCAAGGATGATCCAAGTGATTCACTAAGTGAAACAACAAGCGCACCCTTTATATAATGCGGGAAAAATGACAGAGGCAAGTATCAACTCTTGATCCTCGTACTACTCCATTTGAGATTTTTTACTTACAACAGTACTACATGTAATCAACCATTAGACCACCTTGTCCCTACCTACACAGTCCGCTGCAATATCAGTCTCGTGAAGCTCTATGCTTCACATATTTGAGGAAACTCATAAATTAAACTGTTCTATCATATTGCTTGACCTTAATGCAGCATGCAAACAAATTATCTGAGTTTTCTAGTGCTACACTTGAGACCTGTGTAATTTGAGCCACAGGAAAGATGGGCTGTACTGGTGCCACATTTACCAGTGACAATGTCATTCCTGATTTGTGTAGACAAATGCAATGGATTTGTTCTGTTTTCTATATAGAAAATTGCAAGAGAAATTTAATAAAAGAGTCAAGGCCATGGATAGAGCCTTACAACTTTTTCTTAGAACCAACAACCCGTTTCTTTGCTCGCCTCTTTCTCAGGTTGTAGCTGATTGCAATATGCCGAACAAACTTAAGCTATACATATCAGAACAAGAACGATAAATTTTAAGAAAGGAGTTGACAGCAGTAAACTTCAACTTTTAAACATTTATTAAATTTATCATCACAAAGATGCAAGTTCCCAATGATCAAATAAGAAAAGTAACGAGAGAACAAATGAGTCAGCCATGGAATAATAGTTGAGTTGCTGTCTTTAAGGGGATTGTCAATTTTGACAGTTTACGAGTATGGTTAACAAAACTGTTAACCGGATTGAAAAAGTGAACTGGAATTCCAAGTTTGGATATAGAAGGCAATACTACCGAACTATAAGAGCTTCGCTTGTGAGATATACTATCTTTTCTAAGCTCAATAATTATTCTTACATGTACTTTTATTAGAAGAATTATGTAAGAAATATTCACTATATATATAAATCTGTACCAGAAAGGTCAAACCAATGGTACTCAGAACTGATTTTTTTTAGGTTGATGTTCAATACAGTTCTGATAATTATGTTTAAAAGTTTCATGTGTTAGACAATCATTTGACGTCCAATTGAAGCGATACCTATATGCTTTCACAGCTTATGTTAGTAAGTAACATACGGTAGCAACTGCTTCAATATTTCTCAGTGTGAAGACGTTGAGAAAACAAATATGATGAATTATGTTCTAATTTTTCCCCAGCATAACGCCCAACTTGGAAAAGCCTAATAGAAGAAGAAAACTTCAATCCGTTACCCAATTGATTCCCATATAAGTGATCTTATAACAGTTTTAGTGATTCATCACCTGATTAAAAAAAGAAAACAGTTTTGGAGTTTCATCAACATCTAAATTTTCAACCCTATGGCGGATATCTTCTAATAATAAACAGGAAGAAAGCTGCTACAAACCTTATCACCATCCTTGATGCCGTAATTTCTGATAGAGTCAGTTTCTGTGACTAGCTTTTGACCATTATAGCACAAGCAGAAATGTCCCCAGAGATGCGACCTCCATGAACCAGATTCAATAAGTAATTCATGTTAGGAATACATAATAATTATTCCCATGTGCTCTGTTTGAAAACCGATAAAATGTAGGAAATGAAACGAAATTGAATTTTTCATCTTGACTCGTATACATTATATGACTTCTGGCAATACAAAAGTGTTTGGTTAACTGAACTATACTTAACATCTTATTTGTGCTACCTCTTAGAAGATTTTCCAGAGGCACAGAGCAACAAAATTTGAAATTCACAACAAAAATACTGGCCTGGAAAGGAAAATCTTGATCGCTGTATTTGCAAAATTGATAAATAAAAAAATAAATGAATATACCATGAAATTTTGCACGGTCCCTTCTGTGGCATGTGACCGAAGACTGCCTCCACAGCCTGCTTGAGTGGCTGACTTTTCAACTTCAATATCTGCAAAATCAAGCATATGAATTGGTTTTGTACCCCCTGTATAAAACTTACACACACGCACACACAGATAGAGGGGGGGTGAATCGAGGGGAAAATTGGAATATGTTAGAGACTTTAAACGTCAAGTCCAGCGAATATTATCGGCAAGTCTAATGCTGAGAACAAGATAGTAGGAGAAGAAATGAAATTGAAATCCTGAATCAGAGGATATTTTACCAGAATGTAGTAACCTAATATTAAACTAATGGCGAGCTTATCCCAACTCTAGACACTAAACCGACACAAAGCACATCATCAACTTTCTCAGCAACCAACTAGACTGCTAACATTTTCTCTGCAACCAAACAACCGCATAGGAGAAGATATTTAAAAAAAACAACAATTACAGAAACAAACGAGAGAGAGAGAGAGAGATTACCGAAGCAAGAGCCGTCCAATTTGAGCACAGAGAGCTTGAGGGGCTCCATAGGAAGCTTCCTATAGAGAGAGCCCTTGCGACAAAGCCCATCGACGATCAACAAGGAAGAGATGCACAAAGCGAGGGAGCGCCGATGCCTCTCCACCGAAACACTAGGGGCAAGATCGTCCTCGTGAATTATGGGAATACTATCAACCATCCCCGCTCCCAGTCGAATCAACCCCGCTCTCAACCAATAGTTTCCAGGAAATAGGCAAGAGAGAGAGAGAGAGAGAGAGAGAGAGAGAGGCTTTTCTTTTTTATTTTGCAGGGGGGTTTTGGCGGGAGTGACAGTTGAGGTTGATAGCTTTGAAGGGTATAACTGTCTCACGCGCCAACTGTCGAATTGGTGGCTCTGTATCTCTCATCGAGACGTCGATGATTTGATGTGATTGAAGATAATAAGTTAAATATGGAAATTAATATTACTTTTATCACACACAAGAAGAAAACTTCTCAATTGACTGAATTTTAAAGGATTTATTGTCGATGGTTTGAGAAATAACAGCACAAGAGTTGAAACAAGATCGCCATTGTTGGTCAAATTGAGATTATTTGACGTATCATCTAATAAAGTCCATTTACTACATTTTGTATTCAGACTAAGAAATCTCTGACCACCTATTTCTCCTACATTTTGTGACTATTCAATGTTTGCTGTGATAAAACAGCACACCCAAGAAGAGGATCAATAAAGAATCATCATGCTACAAAGCGTATACTCGAGACACGTTACATTGGCATGGCTTTGAGAGTGCCTAGATGCCATTTTTATTTTCTAAATCCACCCGTCTATAAATAAACTCATTCCGAATACACAGGTTTTGATCCCTTTGAAAAATGTTGGATCTGCAGAAACCTCTCCTCGTTGTTGTCGTCGTCGTACCAGTGTATCTCACTTCCCGATTAAACCAGGATTGGAGGAGAAAACAATATGGCAAAAACTCACTATCTCCAATGAAAAGGTCAGCCATGGAACGGCTTGAGAAGTTATTTCCCCACGAGCTTATAGTAAGCATACAGACCAGAGCCAATAAAACCAAGAAGTTGCCCAATAACATTCAGCTGAAACAGAACATGTCGGACTTCAGATTCCATTACAATAGCAATAATGGGAAAAAAGAAGGGAATACAAACACACACACAGTAAATATGTCCTCTGAGCTAGAGCATTTTGTACTCACAAAATCAAATGGAAGCCCGCCAAAAAGTATCCAGCCAAACCCAATGGTAAAAAGATCCTGTGAGAACCCAATAACTATAAAATATCAGTATGAGAATAGAAATGATGTGCCCAAAGAATGATGCATAATATTTATAAACAGAATTATGACACTTGTACGTGATGGAAAAGTGAATAATCATATATATTACAATCATTTGACCAAGTTCTTATGATATTTGTTCTAACTGGTTGAAACCTACATTAATGGCTTGGCCAGTTCGAATAGACAAGAAATGTACTAATGCACGCTGTAGGTACACACAACACCGTCATATCTCAAGACACAAAACCGTGTGCAAGGACATGCAAGATGCAAGGAAAAGTTGGCAAAACAAACCTTCAAATTTCCACAAATTGTCTGTGTCAGTGCTGAATTGAGAGTCGTGTTCAGAAATATACTGTAGTTCAAGAAGAAAGCCAATATACATGAACAAAGTAACACAGCCTGCGCAAATAGAATGAAAACATTATGCATCATGGTTGTAGAAACCATCCAAATAAGTAACGAAATGAGCAAGTACTAGTCAATTATTTATATCGGCGTGAACACTGAATACAATAATTCCACAATAAATTAGGACTCTAAACTTAAAGACTAATCATTAGTAGACTCAAACCTTTGATTGATTAAAACAATGAGAAGATCCTGTAGGATATCTAAGCACACCCACAATACCACAAGTCATTGTTTACAAAATTAATGCACAAGCAAGCATGTGCAAACACATAGATGCATGGTTTCCTGCACGTGTACCACACATACAGAAACAGAGATTGTATATTTTCTCTAAAGAAATTCAGCGCAGGAGATTTACTCCAAGTTTAATAAAATATACAGCAAATGCATTATGTATTGGAATAAAATAGATGAGCCAAAAACAAATGACATTCTGATGGAAGATTTTTCCCTAACCTTGTATACAGCTTCAAGAACAATATGCACACTTAATTTTGGAAAGCCGTTGAGGACAATAAGAGGATTAACCATACTAGCAAACAGGACAGTTTGAAAGAAATTTAAACAACAATAACCAAAAAAGGAAAATAGACAAGAGGTATGCCGTTCAAGGATGAAAATCAAGATATATTGGTGTATATACAGGAAAATATTGGACAAAGCTGCCCTCCTGACTGCAACAAAGAACATGCATGTAGATTCAAGATGACTTCCAACCATTAAATATATATAAACATATATATTCACATATCTATCTATACACATATGCGTGTGTGTATATATATATATATATCTGAGATTTCACCAATGTGCAAATAGTACCAAAAAACCAGGTGAGAGCAAGTAAGGGAAACTAATTGTCATCTTCAAGTCACCCCGAACGAATGTCCAAAACAGCAGAACTGGTCCACATATTATTCCTGTAATAGAAGAGCATTATTGTTCTGTGTCATAGATAGACTAAAATAAATGCATCACTTTATTTGCAGGAAAAGTATGAGATTCAATGACAAATTCAGGTTAGGAACCGTTAGTTCACCATTGCACCACATAAGGCCAAAGCTATTCAGACCACTGGATTTCCCTGAGAAAAAAAAAAAAAAAAAAAAAAAAAATGAATATCTAAAAAGATGCAAAGCAGGCAAAGAGAAAATGCCATTCAAAGATTCTCAAAGGTTATGGTACTACCAACACGAGCTATGGTTGCCAGATATATTGCTGTGGTGATGTTGGATAAGAAAACAACAGCATAGCCATATCCATCAAAAGAGAGGTCCCGAGCTCCCGCAATAAATGCACCAAGAACGATCAATCCAACACTGATAACATTCTTAAATTTTTCAGTTAAATGAGGGAATTAGAAACTTGGGCATTCAAGTAAAATGTCTCGCGACTATCTGTAGTAACACAAGGTTTAATAAATGACGAAGCTAAAGGGGTTAAAGGGTGTGCAATATGGGTTGGTCTGCACAAGAGACGTGTCATACACTTAATCTTTCACTACAAATGGTAAGCTTTTACCAACAACAACCTTTGCATAAGACTTTTCTCGCTTATGTTAACGGCCTGACTGAGTAACAAGGAAGAAATTTACAATAATGAAGCTGAATATCTTAATTAGGATTACACACACACACACGCATCGTCTTACTAATATAGTGAGCAAGATTCTACTTTATATTGTCATCTAAAGAGGGGAAAATTGTTTAATTATGTGCGGAACCAGGCTTCTCATTTCTTAAAAGCAAATCTTGCATGTTTAATACAAAAAATAGCGATCATAAGCCTTTCATTTAATCATCTTTGAATTATTTTTATTATTATTATTATTATTGGCATCGGGTGTCCAGGAACAACATCCCGACTAATTCCGGGGGTGCATAGGCCCTCGGTAAGGAGTTTCCTGCAAGTATATCTCGGGTAATTCAAGGAAAAAATCCCCCAGTCCGATGGCCCCTAGAGATTGTTTGCACCCAAGGGGATTTGAACCTTAAGATCTGGGGGAAGCATGCCCTCAAGCCCAAGGCCTTTACCACTTGAGCCAACCCCTAGGAATTTAATCATCTTTGAATTCTTACTAGCATTGTAATTGATCTTTAATCAATTATGTTAACAGAAAATGCACAGGGCTACCCTTGACAATCGAGTACCTTATGCAGTGAACTGTTTGAAGGAAAAAGTCTGAAATTGCTGTATAAAAAGCAATTTACCTTCCAACAATAGAAGATGTGTACTTCTGCCCTGCCAGAATATATTCCACAACCATGGTAAATACCACAGTAGTCCGCCTGAGGGTAGTGTACATGGGAACATTTACTCCACGGACAGACGCCATGGTGGCCAGCTTTCAAAGAGATACAGAGGAATAATGTACTTAAGATTCAAAGACCAAAAGAATGTTTTCAGCATAATGAAATATACCTACCATGTAAAGCAAATAGGCCCCTGCAAGAGGTAAGGTGTGCCTTAACGTCTTCAATGGTACAAATGTTGTTGAATTGTCAGACATGGTCAAAGATTCACCTACTGTGAAAGAAATTATCTTCAAGCGTCTCATTGCATAGAGAAAACAACATGAACATATCATCTGCAGTAGAAACAAAATTAAAAATATGCACATAAATCTTCAAACATAAATGCCATTGGCAGTCAAACTTCAAGGCCTAACTAGTAGATTTGGCAGAACAGCAACATAAAGCATGTACTTTCTTTTCTGGGAGAGAGAGAGAGAGAGAGAGAGAGAGAGAGAGAAGGAGTATATTACCAATAAATAGACACGAAAATATATTTTGTAAAAAAATCGCCAATGATAATGAATTACAAAGGTCTTATTAAAGCCAAGCCTTGCAATTTATTAAAGCCAATAAATTGATCAGAGGGGATCAATCAAAGACAACAGAGACAATGACAAAAACATGAAAAATTTTGATGGCATCATACTTTATTTATGCATCTTATCACAACATCCCAACATCACTCGAATACAAACACTTTTCAACTTCAATTTTTCAACCTTTTCATTTAATCATTACTTAATCATTACATCTTTCCCAAACTTCCAAACAAAACACAAAAACAATTCAACATTTTCAAATCCCAAAACAAAAATAATATTCTAAAAATATTTTAACTTTATAATATTTGTATTCAACTTTTCTTCTCTCATTTCCCAAAACCTCATAAAACATCTTAACTCAAATCATTTCACTACTATTCACAGATTTTTCATCTCTTCTCAACATCCAAACGAGACCTTAGTATTGAGTCCATTACAATCCATAAAAGATCTAATGGGAAAATGGAATACAAGACTTTGGCAACTTCAGAACTTCAAAAGCACTACTTCATTCATTCATTATACTTGGCAATAAATACCTGAAAAAGTGTGATGACATTTGCACTTGGGAAGCTATAGGATGAAAGAGCTGCTTTGTTGAACAATATCAAGAGCACTGCAGGGTAAATGGGACACAAGTTAAAATCTAAGAGTAGCACTAGATGTGTCTGAAAACGCTTTGAGAAATGAGGCAATGTTCTCGAGAACACCTGTCGCACAAACACAAACAAATAAGCTTGACTTTATCTCTCAATGGCAGTATGCCAATTGAACAACGCAAACGCACCTACCTTAGCTAATGTGATTTTGGTTAAGCTATAGCCTATAGGCTTGCGAATTCGTGAGAAGACATGGATACTACAGCTATTTATAGAAAACCAGCAATTAGCATTATAAAATATGTATCAAATTCAGCATCCTATCATGGATTACAGCAAGAAATTTGGAAACTCATTTCTCAAAGAATTTCGCACCCAATTTTATTACCTGCTTCATAAGGTTAAACCTTAATAAACAAACTAAGTTGAAACATACCGTGACGAGAAAAATAAGTAAACTGGATTCAGAACACGATTGAAATTTAAATTCTTCCAAATTCACTGATTATTAAGATTCTGAGGCATATTAGATAGGATAAAAATCGAAACAATGTTGAAACTGGAAGCTCTATTTTCAAATTTATTGGAGAGATATACCTGCGCAAGACATGTAAGAGATTGCAGCATAGGCTCCTCGTTTGGTCATGGCAGACCCTTGGAAGAGCTTCTCATCGCCTTTGAGAAGTTTGCCTCTCTCTTCGTCGCGTGGAGGATCCGACACTGGCAGTATCAGATTATTCGACGAACTCGAAGCCTTCAAAGACATCTCTACCTCTGCCAAGTGTATCTCTTTCTTCGTGAAATGGAGGTTTTCGTCGCCGGCGAAACTGAACGACCTATTTCAAAGACGAGTCGGAAGTCGATGATTGGCTACACTTTGGATCGGGTCAAGTCAAGCACTCAGAGCGCCCGTCCTCTGGATTGGAAATTTCCGACGGGGAGGCAATGTCAGCAATGGCCGCGCATGCCCGTATGCCCAAATTGAATCGGATAGTTTTTGTTTTTGTTTTTGCTTTTGTTGTTGTTGTTGTTGTTTTTTTTTTTTCTTTTTTTTTTTTTAAATAAAAATAAAAATTATCTGATATTTTCATATCAATTATATATTAGTGTATATTTCAATAAATAAATTTATAAATATACATTTATTTAATTTTAATATCTAAAATAGTATAATAAAATTTGATAAAGGAAAACAATATTTCTCATTATATTATGTTTGTAGCAAATTATAATTCAGTCTGTAAGATTATTTATATATATATATGTTATTTATATTCAATTTTCTATTAATAATACGACATTTATAAAAATTTAAATGTTGTTCTTTATATGGATTTTGTCATCTCTTATCATACGTGTTAGAATTATCTTATTGTAAACATGTTTAACTTTGATTCGAACTCAACGAAAATATTCTTTTTAAACATCTCGTCTAGTTACAAATATTACATGATTCACACAATTAAAACATGTAAAAATCTTTATATAACTAATAATTTACATATATATAATATCACATGGATGAAAGCACATAAAAAATTTAGATATTCAATTATAAATAATGTTATATGCAATCGTACGGTGTACAAGTGTCATGCAATTGTTTTGAAAAAGAACGAAATCTAATATTAACAAATTAGTTTTTTTGTTTCATGTGAATTCGATATTAACTCATTTAAAAAAAAAAAAATTGCACAGTACTTGCATATTCTACAACTGCAAATTAATGTTTTAAATGTCGTACCGGTCAAGGTACTGGAATGAAATATTTCAGTACCGGTACCGTTTCAGGATAATCGATATATGAATAAATTATATATATAAATTATATTCCAAAATAATAGTCTATATATAAATAAATTATACATAAATACATATATATAAAAATTATAAATAGTCTGGTCTGAATTGAGGGTCAAAAAATAACTTTGTAGTTTGAAGAAATAAAAAAAAAGAATAAGTAAAGGTCGAAATATCGGCCGGTATTTGGATTGGTACGAAACAAGTATAATACTTATACCGGCCGGTACAGTACAGTATTTAAAATACTGTTACAAATATAATTTCTCTTCAATTATATTTCTCAAGTGATGTAATAATTGCGAATATCAAAATTGATTCTAATGATGTGTGTGAGAGAGAGAGAGAGAGAGTAGGTAGGATACCAGCCTAAAATGTAAATTATATACTCGTTATTTCTTATTAGTAAGGAAAAAAACAGTTCAAGAGGATAGTTTATGCCTTATTTGGTTGTAAGATTCAACTGAAATCAATTCAATTCAATTCAATTTTAAACTGAGTTTAACATCTAAATACCTAACTCTTAAATTACTAAAATCATCTCAACTCAAAACCTTATTACATGTGGGACTCACAACCTTTTTCAACTTAATACATATTTGTACGTGAGACCCACAACCTTTTTTCAACTTTTCATAAATAATATTAAACTCATTTTAACATTCAAACACATCTAAACTCATTTTAAATGGTTCCATATAACTCACTTTATTAACTTAACTCACTACTTTTCATAAAAAACTTAGCTCAGGTCAATTTAGTTCATCTCAACATCTAAACGTAACATGACCATTTATGTTAACACTCGTAAAGGAAAATGAATAATGAATAAGTATTTTTTTAACATCTTTCAATATTAAGAAAAAAATTTAAAAATTATATAATTTTACTAATAGTTACTTTTTTAACTATTAAGTAAAATAAAAAATTTAAAAAAAATATAATTTCAAGAGAATAATCAATAAATAATAGGAAGATAGTAACCTATTATTATTCAATGAATAAGGATAATGGACAAAGGTCGATGCCCAAACGTTAATCGGAAATTTTTGAAACAAAGAAATGTAAGCGCTGGATCCAAGTCCATTAATGTTAGATGGAGCGAGTAGTTGGCCCAAACCAATTAAAGCCAGACCCAACAACAAAGTACGGAATAAACTATAAAGACTAGCTAGTTTTTTATAGGCCCCATGGACCTACCCAGTTAGGAACTTTTTGGTCTTTCTAATTTCAATGATTTTTTTTTTCTTTTTCATTCATTTATTTTATTCTTCCTTTCATCTTTTTTTGTCATCTCAATAACAATAGGTTATAGGTAAACCAAAAAAAAAAAAGCCATTTAAACTCATACTGGAGGTTCAAAACGACATCCTTTTAGTTTTAAATATTTGACAATGTCCCAAGCTTACACTTTAACTCATCAGGCACGTATCAAGTTACATTATTTTGCATTTTTTAAAAAAATTATAAAAAAATTAGCAATATTATTTCAGAAGAGAAGTACAATATACATAAAAAGAACACATAAAATAAATTTTACAACTAACATAATTTTATATAAATTATTTAATAAAAATAACTTTAGACGTTATGCCTAAATATTTTTCTATTGAAATTGCGGAATCTCAAGGACGGGTAGCTTTTCAAGAGGCAGAAAGATGACTTCACAGAACGTACTGATTTTATTGAAAGAAATGATATATGAAACAAAAGAAGATGATATTGTCTGCACTCTCTTCAGCTTTGGTGGCCCCCACGCGTAGTACCCCGCGGCCCCGCCCATCGACTTGACCTTCTCTTGCGGCCTTTTTCCGATCGAGGATTCAAACCAACTACTAATCATGCTCATGAAAATTGAGAGACACAGCAGAGAGAGTCCTGGACTTTGAAAAATAGCCTCAAACTCAATCAAAACATGTAGGCATGGTGGGGTTCTTGCGTCTCTGACAAGACAGTATTTGATCTGGGGTTCCTGCTGCAGGTCTGGCGTCTCTAGTGGTTCGAGATTAATGTCATATAAATCTGCCACTAATGTGAAACCTTGAAGAAAGCATAAGTAGCCCACCACTGTCCAACGTGCATGGAAGTATACCTAACGACAACAAACTATACATGCTGGATCCCACGTCCCACGCGTGCGGTGCTCATGGATGGTTGCACCTGCTGACCAATTCAAAAGACACGCACAATGCATCAATGGCCAAGCTGGTAAATGATGATTTTCACCTTTTAAGTTTTTCATTCTAATAATAATTATATAGGCTAATCTTATCAAGTAAGTTATTGCAAATTAATGATTAATTTGCTCAAAGTTTATAATTCAATCATCCTAGTTAAATTGTGATATTTAATAAACACTTTAATGATGTAAGAAATATATATTTAGATAGGTTAACACTGGATTTATTAATATAGATAAAGAAACTCTGAAGTTATAAAGAAATTTTATAAAAATAAATTCATAAATTGATTCGATTTCATATAATAAATTAGATTTATTTTATAATAAAAATAATTTTATAATTTAATATATTACATGTCAATTTATAAATTTATTTTTATAAAATTTATTTTGTGATTAAAACATTTTTATTTTTGGATATAATAAAAGATAATACCGAAAAGCTAACGGATACTACATATTGGTTCTGTTCAATAATCGATGAATGAACTGCAGTGTCATACAAATTACTGCTAAGGTCAAACTTTGAAACATTTTTTTGTCTTTATTGGCCCACTTAGGTTAAACTTTTATTGAGTGGTTGGGTCAAACAAATGACCGAAACAAAATGCTAAACAGCAGATTTTCATGGGAATCCCAAATCATAGACCTATTCCCATGCCTTTACATCATCAAGCTTTAAAAAAAATATGAATATTTATCAAATTATATTGATCTTAATTAGTGTAGACATATAAAATCATGTGACCTTTTTTATTAATGTTTTATTTTGTAAAATTTATTTAAGATAAGTTTAGATGTATTTGAATGTTAAAATGAGTTTAAATATATTTCTAAAAAAATTTAAAAAAATTGTGAACCTTACATGTAAATATGTGTTAATTTAAAAAGAATTATGAATCTGTATAAATGAGTTTTAAGTTGAATGGTATTTAATTTTTTAAAAATTATATATTTAAATATTAAAATAGATCTAAAATAAAATCCAACTTAAATTTAGCTGACTTTAAGGAAACAAACCCAAGTCTGTCATTAATTACACGAAACTGCTACATGCAGTCGGGAGGTAAACAATTGTACGGAATGAATAAAAAAAATTATAAAAATCTTTTTTTTTCATGTGGGTTCCATATTAATTCATTTTTTTTAAAATAACTACATGCCGCTTGTACAACCTCGACTGCAAATATCATTTCTCTTTGTTACAAGAAAGAAAGAGCTAACATTTGAGAATAAACTTTAAGAATTAAAGCTGATCACATCAATTCAATATTCATCGTACACGTGCCGTTGATCATGGGGCAGATGTGATTGCTGTTCTAAAGATACTGATCATGAACAATCGTAAAATTAATATCGCTTTAAAGAAAGGGATGCTAAGTCCGAGAGATAAATACTTAAACTGAATATATAATATTTATTAAGTATTTTTTTTAATATTATTAAATGTTCAATAACTATTATTCTATATTTGGAAAATAAAAAACCCCGATCCCTGAATTAGTAATTTAGTAGCTATATTGGATTGGACTACTTCTTCCGTTTTTTTTAAAGAGTCAAGGGGCTAATTTAGGCAGCCTTAGTTAATATATCGCACGTTGATATTCATTCATCATTTTCTTCGCATATTGTCTGATCACACTACCGCTAGTCCTTTAGCCGACCCATGCAACTACCATGCTGTCCCCAACTATTTCCTTTCTTCCAGAAGATTTTGGTCATTTCCCTCGAGCTCCCTCTCTCTCTCTCTCAAAAATTTGATGAACACGCTGCATATAAGTACTTCCAAAGACCAAACAGAATCTTCATTAATTCATGACTTTAACTGAGTCCCTATCTCTAGATTTACTCCATATTTTTTAGCTCTGTCGACGTTGCCATTCTGCAATTGTTATATGGGATGGACGATCTCCAACTGGGCCTGGCACTAAATCCAGTAGTTCATGACACTCCAGCAGTAAAGGTGGTGACGTTTAACCTAAATCATGATCATCGCGAGCTTCAACCGGTGGCTTCCGGACCATCGAACTATGATGCCTGTCTGGAAAGCCAAAAATGCCCCAAAAACAAACGTAATTCTGAGGATGCATTTGGAAAGACAGGAGATCAATACGTGACACAAACACTCCCCCTCATGAAGTTGTTGAGTGGCCAGCCAAACGAGGACGATGATCCGAAAGGACAAAAGAAGTCTTGCTTCATTAACAAGTAAGTTTTTAGCTGCTCTTTTTTTTTTCTTTTTCTTTTTTTTTTCCTTTTTTTTAATAAATTAAAAAAAAAAAGAGAGTCTTTTATCCGATTAATCATCAGAATTCATGCGACCAATCAGCTAAATGCGATTTTCCTAGAACACTATATATATATATATATACACACTCCATGGCACCCAACAATTATATATATATATAGTAAGGCTCGCTTATATTTTATAAGTTCTATTCAAGTAGTAGTACTTTAGAGGGGTTTTAGACTGATCGAGCATGGAAAGTATACTTCGATCTACATGATCAATAGGTATTATTTCAAATGACAGGAAAGAAGAAGAACAAAATCATGATGTGGTGGGGTGGCCACCTGTAAAACCAATATGGGTGAAGAAACAGCTCCATCAGCATCAAGGTGGACAGATTAAGATCAATGATCGGACGGCCGAGAGAACTGGTACTGGACCAAACTCTTTGTATGTGAAGGTCAAGATGGAGGGGGTACCAATAGCAAGGAAGATTGATCTGAGGCTCTATCACTCTTATCAGATGCTTAGAGACAGCTTGATCACCATGTTTGCTAAATATTGTAAGTGACAGCTAGCATTTTAAAAATTTGATACAAGGTGGTCTAGTGATCATGTACTGATTAATATTGGCCGGTTCTGCTTGGGATTATATATACTTATTCTCAGATCACCAACAAACTGAGAAAGATGGTGCAAGCTGCTGCTACACACTCACCTATCAAGACAAAGATGGAGATTGGCTGCTTGCAGGAGATGTTCCTTGGCAGTACGTATCTATATATTTTTACAATTTCCTCGTGTTATTTTTAAAAACTCGAATGGAGTCAAACCTAGCTGTTAATACGTACGAGGCCTAACAAATGATGATTTTGCAGAAGTTTCATGGAGTCTGTGCAGCGTTTGGAGATTAGAAGGAATGACGGTTGAGCTGTAATAATGAATTAGCAGATAGATTGATGATAACTCACATGAATATAAGAAAAACAAGTGCTTGATGATCAATATGCATGGATGGGATAAATCAGATCCTAAAGAGACTTATATATGTACCTGATATTGGGTGTATTTTCGGCTTTATTAATGTTGAGTCTCAATTTCAATTGACTTATATTGTATTAAAAACAAATACTAGAAATAGAAGAAACTATATGTATTTCGCCATATATATGAATTTCGACACCTCTAGAGAAATTCTTACGTTACATTCTTATTTTTTACGAGAAAAAAAATAAGTTTTGATACATCTCTTGGTGTAAAAATATGAACAGTTTTGTTTTATGGATCAAGATCATTATTTAAAATAAATAATAATAAGATCAGTGGTATCTGGTTTTGGGTCATTGAACAACACTTTAAATTTGAATTAAGTGGGTCCAAGCCCACGGTCAGCCTTTTTCTAATAAAACCGGGGCTCTATTGTCAAAACAACAGGCCCAAGTCCAAGACCAAGCCGGTATTGAAAGGGGTCCACTACTGTTATCCCACATCGTTCAGACGGAACCAGCTCAATGCCTTTATATAGCATCTTGCTGCTACAAACTAGTGTCCCTTCGGGGACATCCGATAAAATTGGAACGATACAGAGAAGATTAGCATGGCCCCTGCGCAAGGATGACACGCACAAATCGAGAAATGGTCCAAATTTGTTTTGACCATTTTGCCCTGAATTTGATAGTAACAGTGTGTTGCAGAAACAGTTAGGTAAGGTCGAGAGAATCCATCTACAAACCATTGCAAGAAGATGTAGCACTTGGTGATCGGAGAATCTGATGTAAAGTGCAAGGAAAGAGAGGCCGTGATTTGCGCTGATGTAAGTACTTTTTTATGACTCAAAAGTTATATTAATTGTTGTATCCGTTTTGTTTCGAAGTCTACTTGGAAAAATCATTAATGGCCGGTTTGTATGCTTTTGGTGAAAGCAAGACATTCATATGTTACATTTTCAGATTCCTTCGACAGAAGAAGAGATGAAGAAAGTATATATTGAGGAAAGAAAAATGTTGTCTTTTTCTCTAATTGTGCATCCTTTGCTTGGATGTTTCTGCAACATCCTTTTCCTTTTCTTTCAACGAGGCAAAGTGACTGAACCAACTTCTCTGTTCAACCCTCAGGGCTCAGCTGGATTTGAATAATGGGATTGATCAAATGGGTTGCAGCAACATTTGAAGCAATATCTGTGAATCCTGTGGTGGCCCATTTGGTGACAGTCCCATTTAATTGGCTCGTTGAATATTTGCATCCCTACATCTCTGTCGTTGAGATGAAAGACTACCGTCGATGTTTACAGGTTGCAATTTGATGCTCAAGTGGGCATATCTGTAGGGCAAAACGTCGCTTTGGTATTGCAAAGTGGGATTAAAGATAACAAAATACTGGTAGCTTGCTATTGACGGCAATGAATCCGTCAAAGGTAGAAAAAAGGTCTATAATCTATATTCAAATTTTATAGCTATGTTTGGTCACCGTTTACATACAGCTAACGAAAATTCATAAGAAATATGTATTTGATATTAGCTTTAACCTCAAGTCTTGATTTTTCTTCTTGTTTTTTGTACGAGAGAAAAAAATAATAATGCGCATAATGAACTCCCTACATGGTCTCTAGTCTCTATTGTCTTAAAATTTGCAGTCGGCATGTCCTTGTCCTCTTCTCTCTCTCTCTCTCTCTCTCTCTCTCTCTCTCGCTTATAATTATACCCGTCCGTGGCTACGCATGTGCGTGAGTGTGTTGCTGGTGCTGCCCAGCAATGGAGTTCTGGAGAATCTCTTTTCTTCTTCTCTGTGCATTTCAGCTTGTTTCTGCACAGCAAACAACTGCTTCTGATGAAGGTTTTCTAGCTGTTACGAATTCAGATTCTTATACAAGAAGTTCAGTTTTAATCAATTTTCAATCAATGTTTCTAACCACTGCTTCTGTTGGTCAGTGGCTGCTCTCAACAAGATAATAGACTACTGGAATTTGAGAAGCAAAGTGAACCTTACTATCGACCCATGTAGCCAGAATGCACCATGGGCTCCCGAGCTTGCGAATCCCCGTGTGGCTTGTAACGGTGCTGGCAACAGCTGCCACATCACTCACCTGTTAGTTCTCCTTCATCATTTTTTAGTTGTCACATTTATTCTTGTTGGGTAAAGGAAGTTCCCAATTTCACTTGGTGCAGGAAGGTTTATGCTTTAGACATTTATGGTGAAATACCCAAGGAAGTTTTTCTGCTAAAGGAGCTGATGGACTTGTGAGGGATCTATTCTTAAGATTTAAGAACCCCTTGTTGCTTTTATATGATTGATATTTGAAATCTTGCCTAATGATGCAGGAATCTGGGTCAGAATGTTCTGAGGGGACCCATACCGGATGAAATTCAACAGTTGCGAAATATGCAGTACCTGTAAGGCTGTAACTGCTAAACTAACTTCTTTTTATCCTACTGCTAGTTTGAATGGATAGAATCAACTCACTGCCGTTTTTCATTTTCATATATTCGTTTGAGGTGTATTCATATTTGTTTTCTTTATGATGAGTGATTGAACAGTAGCCTGGGCATAAACAACCTGACAGGTCGAGTGCCTCCAGAGCTTGGTAATTTAACCAAGTTGGTTTCTTTGTAAGCAAACATGCGCATTTTTTCGACGCTATTTTCTGTGTTTTTTAACTTCTTCTGTACTCATCTAGTAATTTACAAAAAACTTATCATATTACAGAAGTTTTAGCTCAAACAACTTCTTTGGAACGTTACCAATGGAGCTTGGAAAATTGATCTCCTTACAGCAGCTGTAAGTTTTTTCCATTTTTCCCAACTTTGAAGTAGCATCTTTCTCTGTCGTGCAATCTCATTTTTCACCCGTACTCCTTTCGGGTATATTGATAGCAGTGGAGTGAGTGGACCAATACCACAAGAACTTGCAAACTTAAAATCCCTACAAATTCTGTACTTAATCTCTCTTTTCTATATACTTGAACTTGGTGCTTTTTGAAATATCAGTCTGATGGTGTCCGTTGTATATTCATTGTGGATAATCTTTTCTTGTTTCAGCTGGGCATCTGATAATCTCTTTACCGGAAAGCTCCCAGAATTCTTTGGGACCCTTACAGAACTCAGGGACCTGTATGCATGGATTTCCAATTGCTTATTGCTACTATATTTTCAAAATAGGAGGGTTCATTTCATTATGATATTTGATATATATTATGTTGACTGGTGCACTTTCTCTTTCATAGGCGACTTCAAGGTACCTTGCTTGAAGGCCCAATCCCAAGCAGTTTTGGTGCTCTAACTAAGCTAGAGAATCTGTAAGGCCTCTCCTAAATATGAACTTGCATGTTTTGATGTGTCTTGTGGACTTTAATTGTTGCTATAAGATCTATATCCTTTTGCACTTCTGATGTACTATTCATGATTATGCTTTTTCCCGGACTCATTTGGGATTTCTGCTTTCCTTGTGTTCTTAGGAGAATCGGTGATCTTAGCAAGGAAGGCTCAAATCTTGATTTCTTGGAAAAGCAAACAAGTTTGGCCATACTGTAAGACGTTCTATGTTTAATATCGATCTTAGGAAAAGAAACTTAACATGAATCTTTAATGTACATTCTAAATTAACTTTTTCAAACATGTTTCATAGATCTTTGCGAAACTGTTTAGTGTCAGGCGAAATTCCAAAACGGATTGGCACATTTTCTAAGTTGCAACATCTGTAAGTAACCTTGACCATATGTTTTTCTCATGATCAGAATCATTCACTTATTTGTGTTTCTGTTTTATTTAAATGAAGTAATCAAATCGTTTACCTTTTTCTAACATGAAGTTTTCTAAAGAACTCTTACTGATTTTCCATGTCTTCGACAGGGACTTAAGCTTCAACAAGTTGAGCGGCCAAATACCAGAATCATTAAAAGATTTTCCTTTGTTGCAATATCTGTAAGTAATCTAACAGACTTCCTTTTTTAAATTAAAGTACATTTCGATTTCACGAGAGAATGTTTCTTTGACCCCATGTTTTCTACAAGAAGTGTACATAATTTTAAATTAACGAACGTCATTCAATATTTTTGCTATAGGAGTTTCCTCAGACAGATAATCTCTTTCTGTGTCTCAGATTTCTGGGAAACAATAACTTGACTGGACAGCTACCTGCGAATATCATAAGTCCAAAGCTCATCGCCTTGTAAGTGCATCCTTCAACTTATGATTTCCCTTCTTGTTTGTGAACACGATTTCCCACTATCTGGTGAAGTCTTGAGATGTTATTTCTTAATATTTGCCAAGCATGGTATCTCTTGACCTATCTATAATAGCTGCAATTTACAATAAAGGCAAAGCTGTTGCAGTCCTGTTGTAAGAAATATCTGTTTTTTCCTGCCTCGAAGGATATGGAAGTCTTTTAAAAGGCTAAATTATATGATGTTTTTATACCTGCTGTAAAAATTTTCTCGAATATAGCAACCTGTTCAAATCTCTCAGAAGTACAACTAATAGTTCTGGTTTCTGGGCAGAGATATCTCCTTCAATCCCATCTCTGGCAGTTTACCTCTAAATTTTTCAAAGAGAGGCTTTTCAATGTAAGTTAATCTTCTCTTTACATCCCGTAAGCTAACTGCTTGATACTGTGATAAAGTAGTACTATGAACCTATGCGAGCAGGATTTTTGAAACTTATGGTGTGCCTTGATAGTTGTGGTGTCATTTAACAAGAAATAACTTCCTTTTCCCCTTCAGGAACATTGTTGGGACATCCATCAATGCAAATAGTTTACTGGACAGGTAATTTGTATACCTGACAGTGAATGATATTATGATGTTAAGGGTTGACTATATTCACATAACTTCATGTTCTAGCAAAATTTTTTTAATCATTTTATTGATCATGTATATAGGAAGGCAATAGGGATGTTGCAATGCCTCCTAGGAAACACCGAATGCACTAACCAAGTTCCAGCCTGTGAGTAACTTTTTCTTAATCATATATACTGATATGACCATCTTGTATCCCATTTGGATATATGAAAATTTTGACAAGCGATTGAAATTTCTGAAATTCTTAAATGCCTACTCATTCAAAATGCTGTGTAGAAATTAGACATGGCACTCTGAATTTATGCCTACCTTAAAAGTATTGATAACATATAAATGATCTTGAGGAGCTACCTGTCGTGGTTAAAAAGTAAGGCAAAAAGGGTAAGAAATTTGTCTACTTTCTAGATCAAAGTTTATGCTTTAATTTTAGTTTTTGGGGACACACTTCTGTTGCAGCTTCATTTTCTATTAAATGTGGGGGCACTGAACAAATATCTTCAACTGGCATCAAATATGATGATGATTCTGAAAACCTTGGAGCTGCTTCAATGTACACAAGTTCTAATGATCAATGGGTAGTAAGCAACACTGGATTTTTCATTTCCAATCCAAATGGACCCCAATATATAGCAAAGACTGACTCTCAAATCACAGAAACTTTAGATTCCGAACTGTATAAAACAGCAAGGATTTCACCAAGCTCACTGAGGTACTATGGCCTTGGTTTGAAGAATGGAAAGTACATTGTTGAGCTTCACTTTGCAGAGATAACAATGGAAGACACTCAGTCTTGGAAAGGCCTTGGGAGACGCTTATTTGATATTTACATTCAGGTATTGTGAGAACATCTGATATCAAAGGCAGGCTCATTTATATGAATATTGCGAAGTAGACAAGACCCAATAAGATTGTGGTAAAAAACTCTCTTAAGACTTATAAATTCCCTAATGATCATTAAAATTGGTTGGAGTTTTCCTATCGCGTTAGGAAGAGAGCAACATATTCTCCTGGCCGCCTTGTGGCCTTTTCCATAGCTTCGGTCAATAAGATCTGCAAATTTTAGTGGATCAACTGCTTAATTTCATCTTATTTTGATTGCCCATTTTAACATTCATGAAATGCTGCAATTTGGCCCAAGGGGGAGAGAGTTCTCCAAGACTTCAACATTCAAAAGGAAGCCGGTGGATCCAAAAGAGCGTTGATCAAAGCATTCAAGGTGAATGTAACAAACACAATAATGGATATCCACTTCTTCTGGGCTGGGAGAGGCACCTGCTGCATTCCATTGCAAGGCACATATGGACCATTGGTGTCAGCAGTCCTTGCTTCTCCAGGTTCTTTATATCTTTCCCTATACCTAGCAATTTGCATTTTCCTCTGTCAATCAACATAAATGTTAAACATTTCCCGCAGTTGATGCTGGGTCTTCTTCCAAACCGGACAAGAAGCGTGTAGGAAGAATTGTTGGAATAGCACTTGTATGTGTGGCTGGTTTTGTGATAATCTTATCAATGTTCTACTTATGGTTCACCAAAAAGGGTGCGCCAGGACACTTGCGAGAATACACAGACTCACCAAGGAAGAAAGGATTACGCTGATCTCGACCCGTTTAATGTGTTAAAAAAGCAATAATTTGTTGCACTCGAGAATGTTTTGGGTGCTGTTTATGCTTTTCAAGGACCAGTTTCCCTTCTACCATCCTAAAACTTCCTAACAACAGCAAATGGTTGTGTCAATGAAGATGCATATAGTTGATGTAAGGCTTAAGGATAGGATTGTGGGAAGCACTCCTTGTAATATATATATATGTTTATGTAAAATATATATATGTTGTGAAAACAATATTGAATGGTTTGTGAAAGACTGTCGTCTCTCAACAACTTAAAACAACAGAGACCTGAAAATGCGATCACGGTGGGACTCGAACCCACAATCTCCCGCTCCGGAGGCGAGCGCCTTATCCATTAGGCCACGCGATCCGACGCTATTCCCTGCGTAATTTACATTATTAAACCTTGTGACAAGGGGGAGGTTGACGCCGTTCATCGATGGTGTGTGAGGAGTCAGGAGGGAAAACAACCTCTGCAATTGGAATGATACGTGATATTTAATTCCTTGGATGTGTTAACTAATGGTGATATCCCTTTAAGTTCTGTAATATCTGGATGTTCTCGACAGCTTTACTCTCACTTGTTCATTGTTTTAACCAAGAATTTATTTTCTTCTTCTCTGGGTTTACATAAAACGTTCGGTCATCATTATGCAGAAGGCCAAGCCTCTGCAACGGCGCAAAAAGTTGGGTTGTAACCTGTTAGTTTATTTCCATTCTAGTTCATATACTCTGTATTGATACGTGCCTTGTTCTCGGGGAAAGGATTACCCAACAGCTTAGGTAAACTAAGAATATAACTACAAATCTTTTGTAAGATCAATCTTCATTCGATACGATAATACAACCCTACCACCTATGCCCACCAAATTTATTCCTTTCCTTTCTTTTTTTTCAAAAAAAAAAAAATTTGGGAATAAACCAATTAGGTAACTAATTTTAGTGCACTCTCTTGATATTTTATCTTGAGTTTTGCTACTTGTCATTCTTATATACAATACTTATTTTTAATTTTTTATAAAAATTCTAAATTTTTGTTTTTGTTTTATTCTTCCTAAACTAATTAAAGTATTCTACTCATTATCCACACACTACTACGCATTTAGTAAGAGAAAAACAAATTAAAAAATTATGTGTGTTGTGAGGATGATGAGTATAATTTTTCTTTTATATTTGGCACTGACCTTAAAATGAGTGCAAAGATAAACAAAAAGGGCATTCAACTTAACAAATATGCCTTTATACCACCGTTTATGCATTTATTTTGAAAATGATTTATTTTTAGGATTGATTGCTCACTATTGTTGTTCAAAAAATAAGAAGCGTCCAAATCTTGCATTTGAACGTGCTTTCTGCACAACTATTTGATATTTGAGTTTGCTTGCATTATGGGGTCCACGATTCTTAGTTTTTCCATGTACAATGTTGTTCTGTCTGCTATCAATATGATTTATTCTTGCATGGGTTTTTGAGTTAAAGATGTTCTGGCAGGAAAGCACAGTAAAATGAAGAGTTCTTTTTATGTCTAAACAAGATGTAGAATCCTTATCAGATTGTTCTTCAAAGTTCTCTAGTGAACAAGATGACTCAAACCCTTCATAATTAATTCATCTAAACACACAATATGGTGAAACGCATCGTTCGATCATGGGGAGATAAGGGAGAGGAAGGGTGAAATGCACCGTTTCATTTTAAACGAAAACACCCCACATCCTTTTAAACGAAAATGCAGTAATAATAATAGGAAAGCTGAATCATGGAGGAGATGGACATTGGATTCCATATGTTTGTACTGAATGCTTAAGTCTTTCATTCACTGAAAACTCAGAGATTGTGGCTGTTGTGCATTACTCAAAATTCTTGCCATCAATTAATTATACAGATAGAATCAGATCTTATTAACAAGGGGGATGGAAAAAGAACAGTATTTTAGGGGAGGCATGCATCCAGCTTTTAGAAGAAAGGTGTGGTTTATGTCATATGGCCATGATGGTAATGTTAACTTTTAGTTTTATGGACATGCTTGTTGGTGCTGTGGATCTGTGTCCTCCATGTCATCTGTTATTACTCCCCCATCCGAGTGAAACTGGGGGGGGGGGGGGGGGGGGGGGTGGTGCTGTGGTGTGTGGTTGGTCTCAAATGAAAGATGAAAGGTGGCATCATGCATGTGGTGTGCATCCTGTTTTTTTCCCACTATCCATTTTCTCTTGATTTTGATCGATGAAATGGTAGAAAACATTTTGAGTTTGGCATTGGTGCCTATGTCTTATTTACTCCATACACATGATAATCAAAACCCACCCCGAGACTCCACTGGGGAAGGAAGTTAGCCATTTTTTTCTCACCAATTTTGATGGTTTAAGATTTAAATTTTGAAGGTGAAGATTTTTATTTCAGTCAGAAGGTGACAATTAACCTGTTCCCTTATTTTAAACAACGATAACCACTCACCAAACCTCCTCAAGTCCTCTCTCTCTCACGGTGATGTTATGATTGCTGATTGCTATGATTGGCCACTTTCTGTGTTAGATTCCGTTAACACGAAGCTCCTAAGTTGGTGATGTACAATTAAAAATTAGGTTTAAAGTTGGTAGTTGTTGTTGAAGCAAAGATCATGTGAAGTGATAGGATGATCCATTTCTTTATTTTCCTATCTTAGTGGATTTAAAATGACTTGGTAAAATAATATTAATATATATATGTATATCATTATTTATTCGATTGCTTGTTATTAGCAATATCCAAAAAGCTCATTTCCGGTTATCATTTTTGTCCTGGTAAGTGGTAACGGTGGCTGAGGCTGAGAATGTGGACAGGACCCAATAAGATTATTCAATTCTGGCCCCTACAACTAACCAAAACCAGCCAATTCGGAATTCCCAAACTATGTATTAACACTACTCCATGAATAGACCTGACAATTTAGCCCAAAGAATTATTATGAACCATAAAGGCCCAGGCCCAATCAACTAACCAAACAAAACCAACTCACGATCCAAAATTCCAGTGAAACCTTCAACCATGCCCCATATCAGTCTGACATTTATTCCCCAGAATATATATAGCCCCAGAGAACAGATGAAAAGTAACATTAGATTCAATGATCGGAAAATATTCTAATCCTTTTATTATATAAAAATAATTACACAAATTAATATAATTTAAGATAATTTATCAGATTATAAAATTATTTTTATAATAAAATAAATCTAATAAATCAGCTAAAACTCTTTCAATTTATAAGATTATTTTGTATAACTCTTATGTAGAAATAACAATATTCTTCAGTCATTACTTGTGCAAGCCATATTCAGTGTACAAGTCTTACAGCTGAAGAAAGTAGAATTACTACAACATATTTTTAATATTAATCTCAAAGTTATTCAATTTTTTTTTAAATGAATACGAGAAATTAGCATTAGAAATTCCTTATTTTAAACTTTAGGTGTAGTTTTAATATTCAAATAACGTTTTTTCAAATAATAACAAACCATTATTAGCTTTCTGTTCCCCAAATAATTTTTGAAAAATTGAATAATTCTCATATATCGCACACCAATTTTTATTTATTTATTTTTTTCTCTTACTAAATATTTGTGGTATATAGATAATTAATAAAAAAAATTTAATTATTTTAAGAAGAATAAAATTAAATAAAAATTTAAAAAAAATAAAAAATAATGTGATGTATTATATATAGACTCCTCATATTTTTTATACAATTATCTGTGAATTTCGCAAAGTTTACAACAACGTCACTCTATTCTAATCTTTGAATATGACCTCATTGGCTAGACTCATCAACGGTTCGATGGAATCGGAGGAGAACTTTCTGGCGAACAAGAACGGATCATGCCTTTTGGACACGGACGAATCCGAACCGTTCGTTCTAGCGTCACCGTACCTAGGACGATCCTTTTTAAGCGATAAAATTAATTCTGGTCCCACCTCTGAACCCTCGTACGTGCGAGGGTGGCCGTCAAACCTTCCCCTCCAGTCCACGTGCGTGAGCGTCGCTGGAACGCACCTCCGTGGGTCCCGCATGCTGAGTAAAGTGGGAAAGTAGTTCTCCTCGGGGTAGCACGTGTTCCACGTCAGGCAAGGCAGCTTGAACTTGGACCAAAGCCTCCGGTCACGAACCACAAGACGCGCATGCTTCCGTGTCAGCACCCAGAACTGCGACCCTATTCGAAACTCCTCCAGCTTCACCTCCGGCAGCATCGCGTCCTCCCCACGCGCTGCCCACCTCCCAAACGCCCCGCCCTCGTTCTGGAGAATCTCGATGAAGCTCCTCCTGGAGCCGATGAGGGTTTTGTAAGTGAACTTAAAGGAGTGGAGTGGTACGCAGGAGGGAGAGAGAAGGGCGAACATGGCATTTGAGGGGTCGTCGAGAAGCGCGCGAGCAAGTAGCCGACGGGCTGCGGAGGTCAGAGTTGGGGTGAATCGGCGGGTGGGTTTGGAGGGGATGACTCTGTGAGCGAAGACGCCCGAGAATGGGGGCTCGTACTGGTAAGTGGGGTCTGCATGGACGTAGATGTTGAAGAGGTTTTTACTTGTTTGGTTGAAGTATAGTTCCCAGAGTGGAGCAAATGGGAGAGTCGCGGTGGTTAAGAACATGAAAGCGACCTTTTTGGGTGAAGTTCGGGGAGAGGGCTTTGGGTTAGCTCTCGATGCAGATCGGAAGAGCGAGTCTTCGTCATCTGGGGGTGGCGGTAATGGTTGCGTAGTAGTGGATTCAAGCCCCATTTCCTGGTGGTTCTGGGTAGGATCGAGCTTGGGAACAACAATGGCTTCTGGGGGTGGCGACAATGGTGGCGCAGTGGTGGATTCAAGCTCCATTTTCTGATAGTTTTGGGTGCGATCCAGCTTGTGTACAACAATGGTTTCTGGGTTTTCATGGCTGCCGATGGTTTTGGGGGTGGTGATGGTGGTAATGCTAGTGGTGGTGGTCGTGGGTGTCCTGACGGTGAAGACAACGGCGAGGGGTAAGCAGAGAAGCAGAGCACAAAAGAGTGAGAGCGGAGTGGGGGACAGCATGATTTTCTCTGGTCAGAGAGTTAATGAGAGTCAATATCTAAAAAGCAGAGAGATGGTAAGCGAGACAGTGAAAACAGAGAGGGAAAGTGGGATTTGGTGTATAGATTTGAGTTCTAATCTAACTACTACTAAAGTACGATCCTAGATCGACGGCGGAGATAAGCCCGAAATGATTTTTCAAACCTAAAAGCACTCCCACTAATTGCCATCGAGATTATTTCTTAATGATATTCATAGAGTTTGGCGCCGATCGTTGGCGTTTCAACCCATATTTATATCCGTAGGATTGAATTTTTCGTGATTGTGGAATTGAACGATCTGGATTGAAGTTTGATGAGAGCTCGTCCCCGTTCAGTTTCATCAAACTTTTTCCTTTCCTTTTTTGGGTAACCACGTTTTTCTGGTTGTCGAAGCACCTTGTTGGATATCACGACAGTAAGTACACGTGGCAAGCACGCAAATGTCAATGGCGTGAGCCTGCCGTTTTCGAGTGAGAGGGTTCAATGGAAGGGGCCTCGCGTGTAGGGACATAGTCGTATCACATTCATCGTGTTGGTACTCTCATTTAAAGGGTTTCAGAAAGCTGGTACCAAAAAAAAAAAAAAAAACTGTCTTTCTGCCATAAACAGTGTTACAGAAATTCGATAATTTAGCTATTTCGGTTGGTTGATCGTTATTAGTTTACTGTTAATCTTCTCGTCTCTACGACCAAATAACCAACTAAGATGCTTGTAAAATAAACGAAATGATTGAAGTGAAAGAAACGTACAGCCAGTTGAAGAGTACTTTTAACTTCCGACTAACGAACGAAAATTTAACTTTCCTATCATTATTTTCCGTCTATCCAAACAAGCATATTGGATCCTCGAATTTTGCCAAAAGAGTCTTGACAATCTTTATCCTCCATCTTAGTAGTTTTAAGTTCTTGTAAGTTCGGCTTTATTGAATAAATAAGATCCAACATAAGGGGCATCAACCTAGAGCAACAAATCACAAGGCATGGTTATCATGTAATTAAAACGATCTTTTGCAACAAAACTCAACTACCAGCAAAGTTGGTGCAAAGGAATTTGATCCACAAACCAGCAAAAAGTTAGGATATTCCTTCAACCTTAATTAGTTACATAAATGGACAAAATGCACCCAGTCATACAGAACCTGATTTTTCAGGAAATTTTTACTCATTATCCATATAATACACTGCAAATAATTTTTTTGTTTTTTATAATTTTTTTCTTTAACAATTATGTGGATGAGAAATGGAAAATTTTCATCAACAGTAAAAGCAATGGCATTGAATTATGCATTTACATATGCAAAAGAGAATTACTACAAATACAAAAAAATTACACAAAATAAATTCACAAACTGATGTGATTTCTTGGAATATGTTAAATTTGCTTTGTAATAAAAGTAACTTTATAATTTAACGCACCATATCAAGCCACATAAGTTTGTAAGTTTATTTTTGTATAATTCATTTATGGCTAAAGTATTTTTCTATGTGAAATCATATTTGAATAATATGAGCCAATATTTCTCTATATTAGATTATGCATCTCCATAATTTTGCGCTGTTATGAATACTAATTATTTCTCTCTCATCTCACTCTCTCTCTCTCACAACCCTAATCTCTTCTTCCTCTCTCAACAATACAACAAACCTTAAAAAAATAATTTTTGGGAAAAAATTAATAATAATAAAAAATAATATTTTATTATTATTTTGACTTAAATGTATAATATAATATGAAAATTTTTATTGAATGGCAAAAACAATCTTTAAAAGGTATGTTTTAAGCCAATGTCAACGCTTAATGTTGTTGTCAAAAAACTAAAAATTTAAGTAAAAGAGATATGTGTACAGTGAGGAGGCATTTTCGAAAATATTTTTAAAATATTAAATAAATAATCAAAGTAATGAAATCTACTTTTTATGTATATCTAATTTTCTCATAAGAATCGTTGGAAGGGGAAGAGACGAGGCGATCCAGACACCCAGCTTGCATCATGTCGCTCCTTTTGCCATTGTCACAGTGTCGAGTGCAGGTTGGGGTTCCCAAAAGACCATCGACAGTGACTGAATTATCAAATCTCTCCCACTTCCTCGACATGAATGGTCAAGAGGAAGAGAGAGAGAGAGAGAGTGCTGAACGACAAAGGAAACAGAGAGAAAGGGACTCTAGGGGCAAGGGGAAGCAGGCATGTGGATGAGTGGGGGACACGCCATATTCATCAGTGTTAAATTAGTTTTCACATCCGAACAGAACCCACAAAAGATATATTAAAAGAAGGGAGTTTTTATTTATCGGAAGGAAATAATTGAGTTTCATTAACAAAGATGGACAAATAATTCTGACTTGTGACAGAAAAGAAAGAATACTGCAAATAGAGGAAAAAGCCAAACACCCTCCTCTGCCTTGCTTGCTTATAGCTTGGAGTACTGCATTTTTGTTCAGAGTCTCTGAAAGTCTTGGGAGAAAGAGAGAGGAGAGCAAAAGCAGAAACCACCAAAACTTCTCCTAGAGCTTGGACTTTGTTTCTCTTTCAGGAAATCTAATTTCCCCCCTCCCCTTTCTGTCTCTCTGCTTATGAAGGAATTAGGGAAAATGCCTAGACCAGGCCCAAGGCCTTATGAGTGTGTTAGGAAAGCTTGGCACAGCGATAGACACCACCCCATCAGAGGTTCTCTCATTCAAGAAATTTTCAGGTACCCCATATCGCACAATATAGATATACCCAGGTATCCCATGAAACATTTCTAATCTGTGCCGTCTGTCTGTTTAGGGTTGTCGAAAAGGTTCATAGCTCAGCTACGAGGAAGAACAAAGAATGGCAGGAGAAGCTCCCTATTGTTGTGATCAAAGCAGAAGAGATTATGTACTCCAAAGCCAATTCCGAGGTATACACAAGTGAGCGAAGTTTTTTTTTTTGTTTTTTTGGTTTCCCCTAAAGAAACAATCAACTATGCTACATGTATTTACTTCATGAGTAAGTCCAAATATGTTGTTTGGGTCCTAAACTTCAATGATTGCGAGTTCGAGTAATCTAAACTTCTTTCATTTACCACATTTGCTTTGTTGATGCACAGCTTTAGTATGCATCTGGGTTTAGTCCCATCTTCTTTTCAAGCTCATATTTTTGGGTCCTCTTTCTTGCATAGGCTGAATACATGGACCTTAAAACGTTGTGGGACCGAGCGACTAACGCCATTAATACAATTATAAGGCGTGATGAGAGTACAGAAAATGGAAAGTTTCTCCAGCCATGTATTGAAGGTAACCCATTCGATTTTGTATTGAAAGTTTATTTATATATGTATTTTTACTTTCAATCTAATTTTGCTTATATGCTTTTGGGTTCTCATCATTTTAGTTTAACTTTGGTTCGACTTGAAATCAATTGCCAAGAGTTTGTGATTTGATCACGTGTATCCATGTGTAATTTTCCTCTCTCCGTTTCTAACAAAAAAGCACTGGATTTGGACACAATCAAAGAGACATTTCTGGGTTAAATATCTTTATAATTCTTTACTCTTTATCTGAACCACTCAGCTGCTCTAAATTTGGGCTGCACCGCAAGAAGAGCATCAAGGAGCCAGCGGAATTGCAACCCGAAGTGTTACTTAACTCCCAGTATTCAAGAACCCCTCCATATTTCTTCCGGAACTGTAGAGAATGCTTGTCAAGGGAATCATACCACCAATTTACAGTACTCGTCACGCCGTTCAAAACTTGTGAATCCAGCCTCTCTGATTCCAACCGGTCCGAGCAATTTTATTCAAAATATTGATTATGTGTCTAACAAGTATCCCTTTGCATCTGAGAATGTTCTGCCTTCATGTAATATCCCCAGTTTACCTATGAAAAACTATACGGCGACAAATTTTTGTTCAGTTTATCCCTTGTGTTATGTTAATGACTGCCCATTCGAAGAATCCCAGCATGGTTTTGGAATCCTCCCTAAAGTGGATTCTAGCACTTCGGACCCTGCGCAGGTGGGTATTGAGAACCTCTTTTCATGTAATGTAGATGCTTCATATCAGATGACCGAAACTAATTCAAGTGGAACTCCTGAGAAACTATGTAAGATTGGCTGTGATCTATCATTGCGGTTGGGCCCTTTGTCTGATACATGCCCGAGTGTTGGAAACAGTAAGGTCCAACTACAAGATGTTGATTCTGGTAATTTTCCAAATGGAAGAAAATTTTGTTATCAATCACTAGAAGTGGATAAAAAACTATCCCTCTTTCCCGGGGAATATGTGCATGGACCATTAGACTTGTGTTCAGGCAAATGGATTTATGATGGCGAAAGAAATGTAGAAGAAACAACGAGAAAGAGAAAGGCAGTTTTTGACCACCTAGCAGAGGATCAGCAGCTCTGTTGGCAGCCAAAGCTTCCATGTAGTCACCTAACTGGAAGTATGAGAAATGCAGGTTTGTAGACCGGTTCAAAGTATGTTGTTTCAGATCTTGGTGTGGAAGCTGTATCTTGCAATCTTTATAAGGTTAAATTAGATAGTGATGAGTTGTAAAAATGTAAACAGACTCAGTTTAAATTAGATGTACGCGATGGATAATCTAACTGCAGAGGCCTTTTAATGTGCAATGTACAGAAGAGTCTTGTATGGCTGATGCTGGTAGTATAATATTGAACTATATGTCATTAATCTGTGTTGACTTAGTTTATACACGATCAAGATTTGTTTTCAGAACAGTGCACTTGAAATTTTGAAGAAAGAAAGTGTTGGGAGATAGCGTGCCTAGTTTAAAATGGAGTTTGATAACACCCAAGACTTTATAAACATGTTTACATCAACACATATAGGGATTTTTCTATCAATTATGGAAGGCAGAAGTCGTGAGGTATAATATCAAACAAATTGGAAAAGTGGATGGGGTTGTGCATGACCCGAAGAATGGTGGGTTGGGGTTGAAGAAGAGGAAGACAGATCAAACCCGGATTTTAGCATTCAGAATTGAGAGCTCATTTTGTCTTTAAACACAAGGTCTGTAAAATTTACATTTCCTCCTCATTCAACAGCGCGCTCTGAAAACTGAGGACAAGAAGTCACGGACATGGGGGAGCTGTTCTGAAGCTGTTTTCATGAACATAAGAAAATGCGCCCGGCGTGGTTGTCCCATAACAATTGGCGATCAAATGCACACTGTTGATTTGAAGATATATATATATATATATATTTTTTTTCTAACATAAACATCACATCAAGAATATCATATATTTTTTCAAAAACAGTTAAATATCATTAACTGGAAATTAAAAAAATTAAAAAAATCACAAATTTATTAATAATTATAAGGATTATTGATACACCTTATCATTAATAATCATTTTAGTTTTCCTCCTGAGTAGACCAAGTAACAAAGGGGTCCACACTCCACACCAGTCTCTCAACTCTCATGGCATAATTGAATGGGATGATAATTAGGGTTGGAAAATGACACCTCATTGTCTCCCATTGCCACAAACAAAAAATAAAAAAATAAAAAATAAAAGCTTGGGTTAATTTTGTTTTCCCCTCCTCCACTTCTGGAGTAGAACCAATTATTCCTGGAGCCCTCTCTACCAAGGTCGTCTGATTTGGAACAGAATAATCCCTTGCTGCTCCTGTATTGAGATTGAGGCAGGGGGCCCCTCACCTGGGACTTTGATGGCCTTCTCTATGTCTGTCCTTTAGGAGCAGGAGGAGGAAGAAATTGATCAATGAATAACTGGTTAGTGGGTGGGGGTGTCCTTCATCTTTTTATTTCCTTTCTTTGGATTATATATATATATATAAGATGAGAAATGATATTTGCAGTCGTGGAGTGCTCAAGCGTCACACAATTACTTTGAAAAAAGTGAGTAAATACGGGATCACATGAAAAAACTAATTTTTTAATAGTGAATCCTACTTTTTTTCAAAAGGATTGTGTAATATTTATACACTTCACAATTGTACGTAGCATTACTCTTATAAGATTGTTATTCTGAAATCATCCCTCCCCGACTTTCCCTAAATTAAACAAAACTATGATAACATACTTGGGCCGGGTATATTTGGGCTTCTTCCACTAGGCCCAAGAATTCTAAAATGAAACTTGAGTTGCTCACGTATGAAGAATTTTCTCAATTCAATGATTGGGTCGAGCTTCTCTCCGGGCCTAAACATAAGACTTGTATGTGGTTCACACATGAGCCCAACTCACCAAAAAAAAAAAAACAAAAAATAAAAAGGACAATAAGAGGGATGTAATATTTATAAAGATATCTTGTTAAAATCAACTCATAAAAATCAACTTACAAACTAACGAGACTAAGGTGTAGTTTAGATAATAAGATGAGATGAGATGGTTTTAGATTAAAATTAAAAGTTGAATAAAATATTGTTTTTTAATATTATTATTGTTTTGTGATTTGAAAAAGTTGAATGATTTATTATATTTTTTGTAAGAATTTAAAAAAATTATAAAGATAAGATGAGATGAGATGAAACTGTTTCTATATGTTAATATGAAAACCAGCATAAAAAAGAGAACTAGCTTTAAAGTATCTCTTTTGTATGGAGTTTGGCAAACATCCTGTTAAAAATTTATTATATATATATTTTTTTAAAAAAAATTGAATGAATAAGATTGAAACGGTGATGTAAAATTAGTTATTTCTTTTTTCAAATGGGGGGTATTCTATCAAATTTAACCAAACTCTATTGCATATGACCTTCCCCCACCTATTTATTATATTTTTCAATACATTGAAAAAGCGGTCAAATCCATTATGTCCATTTTGAAAATGTGGATAGATTGGGCTAATGACACCTATTTACTATTAATTAATAGAAAGAAGCACCTTTGACAAAATCATGTTACATCGATCTCAGTGCTAGTCATCCGAAGATCTGTATATATGCAAGAGTTGAACCTTTTTACCTAGCCTTTTATTCGAACTTGGGAGTTCTCAAAGTCAAGATTACCTAACCCATAGTTTAAATTGGGGTATATTATCATTTTTTTATTTTCGGTGCTGCTAGTGTGCGGCCTAGTTTTGATTATTGGACTTGTTCATTAGTATAAATTATATATTTTAATTTTTTTTCATATTTTTTAAACATTTTTAGGTATTTTTAAAAAATAAAAAAATATATATTAATATATTAAAAGTCACTTATTTAAGAATTAAGTAAAATAAATTTTTTAAAAAATAAATATATAAATAGTCAAAATAAAGAGACAAACTCATGGAGTATGTTATTATTTTCTATTTTAATTGTATGTGAAATTAAGTCCATGATGGGAACTCCCCCAGCCCGAGAGACCCACTTCTGAAATTGCATAAATATGTAAATAAAGGTATTATTCATTATCTTAAACTATACATTTTATATATTTTAAAATTATTTTTTATTATTTTTATTATTTTATTTTTATTAAATTAATTGAATTATTATACTTATTATTTATATATTACATATTTATTATAAAAATAATAATAAATAAAATAAAATAAATGTGACGTGCGATATATAGATATAATAAGTAAAATTATTAATAGATAAATTTCAGGCTTTCTTCAGTCTCCACTTTAGCTCCTCCCTTCCCTACCCTCCATTTGGTACTCGGTCGTAGTTTCAAAGTCAAATATATTTTCAATGATTAAACTGAGAACTTAATTAAAGCTGCTTTTCTTATTTATTAACTCAGTGCTGCAAGAGCAGAAAATCAGAGCAATATATTAATTAATTCTTATTTTATTCTAAACGATTTTTCTTCTAGTTTTTATATTAGTATTAATAATTAATTAGCAAAACAAATATAAGTACTATGAATGCTAGATACAGATATACGTATATGTTCTGTGTATTCTCTTCAAAAAAATTTGAGATTTATTATTTAAAAAACAAAATTTTCGTATGCATCCAAGATATACCTATTGTTTTAAAAAAAAAATGTGTAAAATTTACATATCTTAAAATTATAAATATCATTTCTCAAAATATATATAAGGATAATGGACCGATTTGCACAACTAAATTAAATGTACTTGTAATAGATGTGTCTCACCATCGATCGTGATCGTTAACTTGCAAGTCGTTATATAAGTGGTACTATGTGCGTATGACAACTTCAATACTTAAGTCAGTAACCAGTGAAGGTTAATAATTTGATAATATTTAATCATATTATTCGTGAGTTACATGTCGCCCTTATATATAGGCATAGAGACTCATTGGATGGGTACTGTAACAGCCCGCTAGAAATTCAATGGTAAAATTTTTATAGACTTTAGAAATCTCGTGAAAACTCCGTAAGTTTTCACGAATCGACTAATCGCATAGGTTTTAGTCAGTGAAACCCTCAATGATTGGAATCTATTTGAAACTCCAAAAACTTGGTTGAAACCGAAACCCTAAACGGTTTCCCCAAACCCTAAAGTTGGCCTTCAAGCCCTTTTGATCCAATTTCTAGCATTGTGTTTAATCACTTGATGAAATCACTTCCACATGCTATTAATTTCTCAAATTCTTATTATGACATCTTTATCCAACATTTTAAACCTTGGAAATTTGTTTGGGCCAAGAAAAATTGGATTTGGGCTTGATAGCATCTCAAACCCTAACCAAATCTCATTTAAACCCTAAATTGAAGTCCACTTGGTTGAGGCCCACTAAGGCCCACGAATTTGGCCACCTTGGCAAAGCTCCTTGGAGAAGCTTCCTCCCCCACTTGTTAGACCATTCATTGCATCAAGTTGCACTCAATAATATGGAGGAACCCACCCCATCAAGTCCCATGTCTCATAGCTTTTGTAGGTTGTCCTTTGCCCCCCACTATCCTCTACCTTATCACATGTCTACACCTCCACTCAATGATTTTTAAGGTCTATATATTCCCCCTGAAGAAGGCTTGAGTCGTGCAAGACTCACTTACTTCACTTTAATCATTTCTTCACCCCGTTCTTAGAGAGAAACCCAAAAGAGCTCTCTCGGGCAGATTTCTGTGTCTTTTTGTGTGGAGATTATCGACCCTTTGTAAGTATTTTTACACAATGACTCCTTCATAAAAGTTGTTCCTCTTTGAGTCTAGTTTCCGTAGATATATTTTTCGTATCATTCCATGGTCATTTGGTCAGTCAAAAGTATTTGTAACCATGGAAAGGTCATTCTGGGCGTGAATCTGGAGAGTATGTTATGTTTTGGAGTTTTTGACCAAGCTAATGGGCATATCTTGGTCCGAAAATTTTATGGAGTGTTGTTAGAATGTGTTTAAGAGTTTTCATTGAAGTTTTGTTGCATGAATAAAGCTTTTGATGATATATTTTCTTAGATCTAGAAACTCGAAAACTGGAAGTGGAAAAACAGTTTTTATTTGGAGAAAGTTTGAATATTTCGTGGTTTGATCTTACTCTAATGGCTTTGATATTTTATATGATGATCATAAGTCTCTTATTTTCATGTTAGGATGTTATTTTGGAGATATTTAGCATTAGTTTAAAAGATATGATTTTTCTATGCAAGAGAATTTCGGTTAGGCCTAAGATTTGATGTTTTTAGGTTAGATCCATGTTTTGTTGGGTTTTAGCCATGTGATTTTAATTTTGATGGTTGGATATTCTTTAAGACACGTTTTTAAACCATGTGATACTTTATTTCAAAGACCTCACCTTCTTAAGCCATTGATCAAGAGATTTATCAAAGCTAGTTAAGAAAAAGTTTCTGTTTTTGGACTAAGTGTAAAATCAAAAACTCCAAGTGTTATTTTTGTGATTTTGGTGACTTTAGTTTGATGATTTAAAGCATGGTTTATCTGAGGATGATGTTATGAATATGTTAGAAGTAAGATTTGATTTTTTTGGAATTCTTGGTGATGTTTTGATTTAAGGACAAAGCTTGTGATTCAAGTGTTTTGATCTTTTTACAAAAACAAGTTTGGTGTTGATTATAAGTCTTTTCTAAATGGATGTTTTAAGTATGGTTTTAAACCTAGGATTGGAAGATGGTTGGTGCAAAATTTTGGTTTAAGCATGAGTTTTGAAGTTGGAAGGAATTGCAACAAAAATCAAGAGAAATGGCCTATGGATGTTTCGGCCATAGTGTGTTTTTCATAGTTGTGTTTTGTCTTAAATTTTTCTGAGTTAATATTTGAGTTTAAGACAAAATTTACATGAGGAATGTAAATTTTGGAAATTTTTGGAGTTAGGATGTGAAATCCTTAAGTTATGGGTAAAATGGTCGTTTTCCCACATGTAGAGGGTAAAATGATAATTTTACTCTAAGTTAGCTTGTTTTCATGTTTCTAATTGTTAGTAATTAAATTTCTAACTTTTAGAATGACCTTTTACAGTTCCTCGTGTTTCACACTTTATTCTCGTAGAACCCGACGATCTGAGTAAGTTAGCTTCTAACTTACTATCAGTTTATTGTGTATGTATGATGGGTAAGGGAACTACAATTTATGTATGTATGTTATCATATATGTCATGTCATTACATGTTTATCTGTTACGCATGATTTATTCTTTTATGAATATTTATCTGTTACAAAATCTTTTATGTCATGCAATGTTGTATGTTATAAGTATGCCATGTTAAGTATGTCATATGTTACATGTATGTCATGGAATGTTTATGTTTAAATCATATTGTGCCATTTACAAGTATACGCCATGTTAGAAAAGTTCATGATATTAAATAATATCTCATGTATTAAGAAAGATAAGATATTTAAGAGTGACACGGACCTAAGCGTGTTCACCACAAGTTATGTTAAGGATGGCACGGACCTAAGCGTGTTCATCACAAGTTATGTTAAGGGTGACACGGATCTAAGCATGTTCACCACAAGTTATGTTATGCGGTGCCACGGACTCAAGCGTGGTTCACCTTATGTAAAGTTCATATAAGTTTCAGATCATGTTCAAGTTAAGTTATTCATGTCAATCACGACCCTAAATGCTAGGATGGGGTAATATCCTAGTGGAACTCCTTTGTTCACGCTGGAGTGTCTAAATAGGTGTGAAATTCCCTGGGTTGACGAAGTACAGTCAACAGGTTGCGAATGGGGCCTAAGTAACTGGTCACCGGAGCGCGCCAGGCACTAACGCCGATGGTGCCATATTTTATGTTACGTGTATTCATGGGGCCACAACAACTGTGGAGCATGAAGTATGGGGCCACAACAACTGTGGAGCATACACTACGTGAGACACAGCAATTGTGACACGTAGAATACGTGGGGCCACAACAACTGTGGAGTACGTATTAACGCACTCACAGCTGGTCTAGATACCTGTGTTGTGATGCGGTAATCGGCAGGGACACACGGCTCTAGGGGACCCGTGTAGCACCCATATGGTTACGTTATTAATCAAGACAATTAAATAAGATTCCAAGTTCATGTATTTCATGTTCAAGTCATATTTCACGTTACGTTATGTGTACGTTCATGTTAAACTTAAAGTTCAAGTACATGTTATGTTTCAAGTTCACATCCATGCTATGATTTAAGTTCATGTCACGTTAAGCTAAGCTTCTGTTTCAGTTCAATTATGTCAACTCATGCCATGTTATGTCATGTCACATTATGCTTATTATTTTATGCCATGTTATGTCAAGTTATGTTATGTTTACTTTCAATTTTGATGGTGCATTCATACCTTTATTTCTATGCATACATCATTAACCTGTGTGAAAGTTTTCTGTTAACTTGCTGAGATTTGTAATCAAATCTCACCATGGTAGTCCCAACTACCATTTTTTCCCCGAATGGTAGGCGATGTGTCAGGTTCAGAACAAGGAGCAAATACCGATAGGCTGGAGGATGTTGACTAGACGCCGCAGATGCGATGCAGAGTTTTCAGCTTCTATAGTTAGTTTCTTTTGGGACAGTATTCTAACCTTGTTAATTGAGTTACGCGAGTTACTCGATGAACTGGTTCAATAAGTGTATTTTGGTACTGTAATATAGAGTCTAGTCACCATGTTTTGAGATTACAGTCTTCTGAGACCCGTACTGTAATCGCGGTTATTTATTTTAGTATGCATGGATTATGTTTAAATTTTTTGGAATGTTATAAGTTCGATACATAGTATAAAAAAAAAAAAAATTATCCGCTGCGAATATTGCATAATGCTAGATGCATGTTAGGAACATTGCATCCTATATGTCATGTACGGGGGCAGGTAACCTTGTGTTACATGTCCCGACGCTTCAGATGTCCGTCCGATCCCAAACGGAAATCTGAGGGCGTCACAGGTACTGTAAACAAATTAATTTTATGCAATGCTTAGCCATTATGAGGTTTATCCTTGATGTATTGGAATTATTTAATCGCCACTTCGTTCATATTCATAGGCTGATGATTCATTCATTTTAATAAACAGGGTGGCTAGGCATGTATTATACTACACGGCTCCCTTTAATAGTTATCCTTTAGAGATGTTGTGCCTTGAGCTCTAATTTGAGTCGGACCAACATTAACCCCTTCAGTATTAGTATAACATTACCATTTAACAAAAAAAATCTGCATTTTATTTTATCATTATCAAAATCATGAATCTCATTATTATTTTTTTCAAGAAAAATAAAGATATATATTGTACAAGTAGTACTATTTTTAATGTTGAAGTATCGATCGAGATCTGTAAATGTGGATAGTTGTGTATTAATATGGTGGTGGGTATTGTTAAATCATGATAACTAATATAAAATATTGGAGCACGTTCATATATTTATCATTGGCCTTACCAAAAGGTCGAAAAAAAAAAAAAATATATATATATATATATATAGGAGCCAATGTTAATATATATAAGATGACGAGGCGCATCTAATTAAGCACTTCCACGTAGAAGATATATTTTAATGTTAAATTGCAAATAATGTTTGTCTAATCCCCAAATAAATAAATAAACATCTTAACCAAGGTAACAGTACGTACGTGAAGTACTCGAAATAAATTAACGGTTCAGATCGTTATATTCTATATATCTCTTTATCATGATGTGTCTCGATCGGCTCATTAAAAATTAATCTATGTTTCATTCTTGTAAACGTAGGACGATCGAATAATTAAAATCCTTTTGCATGTAATTAGATTGGCAGATAATTTGAGCATTACAAATACAGATCCAAAGAACATCAAATATTAACCTAATATTGTGTCCTTTTAAAATATAGCCTCGATTGGTGACACAAATGATGATTTTTTAATTAACATGGGCACATTTTTTTATGTTACATTTATCGATATAATAATGATACTCTTACTGCTGGTTTCTATTACTATTTTTTAGTGGTGTGATTTATTTATTATTATTATTTATTTAATGATTAAGTAAGTATTTTTTAATAATATTATCAATTTTTTTTAAATATTCAAATGTATTAAAAAAATATATAAAAATAATAATTCAAAGCACTAGCAGGAGCCCCAGTGGAGATTCCGGTAGTGGGAGTAGCACCGCCCTTATAGTTATCAATATGTATTAATGGGATTACATGAAAATAATATTATAAGCTAACGTACTTTCATGTGATTTGTCAAATATGTTTTATAATAAAAATAATTTTACAATTTGACCAATTACATCAAGTCACATTAGTTTATAAAATTAATTTTAAATAATCATTTTATAGTTATAGTATTTATCTCATATATACACACACACACAAAGGATTATGACGTTCAGATTTTCTGCATTTTTTTTTTTATAAAACAATGTGATACAATTAGAAAAAACTAGTTTTTTTTTTTTTTTACCAATATTCTAAACTTTTTTAATTTTTTCAAAAAGAATGTGTGAGACTTATGATCATACACTATAGCTAGGATTATATAAATCACAATCTTTTAACAGAAAGAATACATTTATTTATAAAAGTATGATCAAGATGATAAATTATACAATTCTTACGAAAAATACATATAAATCTTTATATTATATAAATACACAATTATTAGCTGTTGTCATCACTTTTCTAGGTACAGTTGAGTTGGGTTTGGGCACAAAAGATAAGGGCGGTACTACACGCACCGTTGGGAGCTCCCGCTGGGACTCCCTTTAATGGTTTAGAATTTTTTTATTTTTTTGTATTTATTTATATGTATTTTTTTAATATATTTAAATATTTTTTAAAAATAAAAAAAATTAGAATATTATTAAAAAATATTTACTTAATCATTAAGTAAAATAAAATAATAATAAAAAAATTAAAAAAAACAGAGCGGTAGATTGGAGCGGTGGAACTAACGGTATGAGTAGTATTTTCTATTAGAGTTTTGCTACAGATCAGCCACTGTTCACGGCTAATCTAAGCACACCCTTACATGTCAATTTTATTTTTTTTTAAACAAAATTCCGCTTGCCCCTCCCCCACCCGATTCCCTCTCCCCCAACTCGATTCCCTCTCTCAGCTCATTGCCTCACCCAGCCACCGGCAGCCACTATCGGCTCCCCCTCACGCCGGCCACCGTTTCCCCCTCCCCCCACCCGATTCCCTCTCCCCCCACTCGATTCCCTCTCTCAGCTCACTGCCTCACCCAGCCGCGCCGTGCGCCACCTACAGTGCCACCGGCAGCCACCATCGGCTCCCCCTCACGCCAGCCACCTCCAACCACCTTCAAACCTCCACGGAAGCCCCCGCGCGTAGCACCCTCTCTCAACCAGAAATGGGTTCTCCTACACGGATTGCCGCTGCCCCACCGTCGAGCACCCTCCAGCCCCACCGTCGAGCACCACCGAGCCCTTGACCTCCCCCATAGCCACCGTCGAGCTTCCATAGCACGGCAACCCTCTCCCTCTCTTTCCCAAAATGGGTTTCACCCATACACGGTTTCACCCATAGATGGGCGATGAGGGGTACAGGTAGGGGAGAGGATGGCGACGCCGGGTGGGGGTGGGGGTGGGCGAGAGGATACCGACGCCGGGAGGGGTAGAGGATGCCAACGCGGGTGGTGGGGGTGGGGGGAGAGGATGGGCGGGGAGCGGGGGTCTTGGGCGACACGGGGGTAGAGAGAAAAAAATATATATATGAAATGTGTGAAATGAGAGGAAACCGTGGGAAACGTAGGTTTTGTTGTGGGGGTGTTTTTAGACATTTTACTTAACGATACGTAAGGTGTGATCTGGATGATCTTAAATAGTGGCTGCTCTGAATCATTTTTCTTTCCATTATTACAAACCTCCCACACCGGTGCAAAGGAGTTTGACGTGGTGGTTGAGTTGAACAGCTCAGGAAGTAATTGCATACCTGCTCATGCATGCATGGTCTCAACTGGAAAATACGGATCCCATCAATGCAGCTTGTCCAGTGACTTTTCCTTTCGTAATATATTAAAGAATTTCCTTGCATGTGGTGGTGTGCGTTGGTTCATCCAAGAAGAAAAAAAATTCCTTGAATGGCCGAAGTTTCTGTGAGATCTAGGGCTAGCCGCATGTGCATGTCCCCGGCTAAATTGGTAGCTCATCGAAGTGTCAAACTACTACTTACGTTCCGGCAATTATATTATGTAAAATATATCTGATAAAATATTTATATAATTTAATTTAATTTAAAAAATAAATTTTAAATCTTAAAAATAGAATAACTTTTCATGTCAGATGGATCATCTTACGTACACGAGGTTTGGATTTTTAAGATTAGTTGTGCTAGCTAGCTAGCTGTACTTATATATACATTTATATCTTTGGTATTATTTTATGAGAACATGTCCTGCCTATTTTGCAGACATCATACGATATATATCTTACAACATATATGACTTGTGTCTCCACACTCTCTCACATGTACATAAATACAGAAGATTATTAATTAATTAATATATATCATGAGTGACAACCATAAGGCATACATAAGACATGTTTATATATATATAGAACTACGAGTGCTGGCTCCTAATTGATTAATCAATTAATTATGTAGCCATGTTGAGACCATGTATTAGATGGTTGGATCCAACTCTTGCATTCGCAGTAGTACTTAAGTTGTTTAAGGATTCAAATTTCAATCAATCAAACCTATGAAATTTCAAAGCAGATGATATATGCTCGTTTGGATAGTGAAATTATTTTATCTCATCTTATTACAACATTATAATTTTTTAAAATTTTCATATAAAGTATAATAAACAATTTAACATTTTTAATTTATAAAATAATAATATTATTAAAAAATAATATTTTAAATAATATTTTATTCTATTTTTAATTTTTATATCAACTCGTTGTCTAAACAATACCTTAATACTAGAAAATGATTTAAAACAACAACAGTAGTGCTGCTATAAAGAGTATTTTGAGGTCCAATTACTAAAATATATATTTTCGTGTCTCAAAGAAATAAAACCCAGTTTAGAGAAATATTTTAACAGCAAATAAATTACTTAAAATATGACAAAATTGTATATAATACGTTAATTTATCAATTAGATTTAAAGTATTAAATTTATTTTTAATATATAAATTTACTTTTATAGATAATTATAACACGATTTCTCTTAAAATAGAACATTAATTATTATTTTAACCGTGTATCTTCCCATCGCTATAGCTTAGCTGTAATTAAGGTAGCCCGTCGTACACGCTGCACGCATTTGTTTCTCGATTTAACCTGTCTGGTAAGTAGGAAACAAAAAAAGGCCACAGTCAATTTAACTGTTTTAGGTTGTTGGCCAGTAATTAGTTTTCATGAAGAGGGTGCTAATCTACCGCTCATTTTGACCGCACATTTAAATTTTTATTTTTTTAAAATTTTTTTAATATATTTAAATATTTTTAAAAGATATCAATATATTTAAAATTACTTTTTTAATCATTAAATAAAAATAAATTAAAAAAATTTTTTATGACCAATAGTCATTTTAAGAGAATATAGAAAAGGGCACCTAAGCATTTTTCTTTCATGAAAATTTTATGGTACTTATTGAATTAATGCAATAAATAATTAATTAATTAATCAAAATTTTATATTGTAATTATTAATTAATATTAATGTGCCCGGCCATCCAATATGATCTTATTATAATAATTTAAATATTGATGTGCTATATATATAGCTAGAGATGATCATAATTAATTAGAAGATTCTGATCCAGTACTGAATAATTAAAATATCATGCGCGCACCACATGATGAAGATAAGATACATATATACATGATATAATATAGGAGGATCATCACATGATGATTTGCCAAAATCAGAGTCTTATTATATATTGGGTGGTCGTCATCACGATGCATAAATTTTATATGTTTAAATTGGAAAATAATAAATGGTATGCCACATTGATCTCGTACGTACTTGAAAGTTAAATTTCAGGTTATACGTGCTAAGATCACTACTACTGATCAATAATTAGATTTAAAAAAAAATTAGCTAGTGGCAATAAAATGAAATTATATATATGTATATATACTACGTCAGAAGCACGTGTAAAGTACGTACGTTTGTCTAATTGGATTAAATAAATTTTTTACAAAAATAATATATTTATAAAAATAATAATTAATGAATAATTTCATGCATGGTGACAAAAAAGCAAACTTGTGAGACGGGAGGAAGCGTGACATTGATATAAGCTGTGGGAGAGAGATTCACAAATATTAAAAAAGCAATGTCATGCTTTGCGAATAATTTTTATCAAGTATTTCTAAATTACAAAAATATTATAAAAGGAAACGTGTGAGATGGTGAGTTTGAAAGGAGTAGGTAGAGAGATAAATATCAGAAATTGAAAGAGAGGTTTGAGTTGAGAGCGAAGAGAGAATTGGAAATGTGAGAGAGATGTAGAAAAAAAAAACAATTGTGCCTCTAAAATAGGAAAATAATGAATTTAACATAATTAAAATCAATTAAGATGGTGTTGTTTTCACGTACGTTGGATGTGCTATATATGTACGAGACCTTTCGTGTCTCTTAAGGTAACCCTAACTAGAGATTAATTAATTTTGTGTTTCAAAAAATCTTATATATTCTCCAGACGAAATCGAACCATATATATTGTTTTTGGGGATAAGTTAAAGAAATAATTAAATATAAGCATATAATAATAATAATTATTGCAACTAGTCTATAACAGCTGTTTATTATATTTATGTTATTCGCATAATCGCGATAGTGTGACCCAATCGGTCGTTTGGTTGACTGTATGTATGAATGGGTGATACGTTCAATATCAGGATCTCAATTTTTACATCTGTTTTCCTTTCTTTCACATTGTCTTCGTTCTTCATGTGCAGTACTTTGTATGTAAACAAAGTCAAAGAGGAGGTAGCACTAGCATCATATATCAAACAAACAAATATATATATATACATGATAATGTTTGAAGAGTAATACTATTTATCATCTTAATTCTTATTATTTTTACATCATCTAACGATGTGTTATTAGATGATTAAAGACTATTTATTATATTTTAATTGTAAATCTATTATCTAATGTCATATCATGAGATGATTAGAAGATAATGAGAATCGAGATGATAAATAACATTACTCATTTTTTCTTATTATAATATGACTGGACAAAAGGATTATGAGAGGATGATGAGGATTGCATGACTGGTTTGATTTGACAATTTGATATGTTAACATTTTATTTGTGAACTTATCATCTAATATCACATCATGAGATAATAAGAAAATAAATAATAAAAAAATATAATAAATAGTTTTCAATTATTTAATAACACATTGTGATGGTAAGAATTAAAATAATGAATAATATTATTCTTTTTTCTTATTATAATATGACTGGACAAGAGGATTAGAGTTGGATGCCACAATCAAGAAACAAATACTATAATTTATTGTTTTTATGCCTCTATTAAAAAATTTATACTACTTGATTAAAGAAAAAGGAAAAGAAAATAATAACCTTGGTTTTACTCCATATGGAATTTATACGCTCGTTAAATTTGTTATGAAATAGAATAAACTTAAAAATAATAATGATATATACGTAATTATTTTATAATTTTTTCATAGCTATTTAATAAAAATAAAACAAAATATAGATCCATTTAAAATATAATAATATTTTATTAAAAAAATTTGCATAAAACTTATAAAATAATAAAGTTTAGATATTGAAAAATACTTTATTCATGAAAATACCATATAAGAATAAATTTATAAACTAACATGATTTGATACAATTCGTTAAATTATTAAATTATTTTTATTATAAAATAAATCTTACCGTATTGTTTAAATTGTTTTTTAATATTTATAAGATTTCTTTTTAAAAAATAATGGAAGGAGGTTTTGACTTGTGAGCCCACACCGATGCTCGTATGGCATTGCACAATGGACAGCTTCCAATCTTCTTTACGGAAGCATATTCCTGATTTCAATTCCTCCGTACCTATTAAGTTTTTATAGTGAAAATGATCCTCTTTCTTTTATGTAAATTTCTTTGAACTATCTTTAAACTTTTTGTATTTCTGCAGTTTGTTTTGATTTTGTAATGAAATTATCTTGCTTAGGGAAAAAAAAAAAACCTACCCCGGCTGCACCACCGTCCACTCCCTCTCTTTTTGTCTTCCTCCTCCGTCCAAACAAACGTGGCGGTATCGCGTTAAGAGACTTTATTAAGACGGCGATGCGCGTGAGAAGCATTTCTCTAATTTCCCACAGAGACTTTATTAATTAGTTTGGGACCCATCATCCGGAAAGTATGCAACTATCCATGAATAATGAAAAAATCTATTTATCATTATTTTTTTATTATTTAAATAAAAAGTTTATAAATAAAATATTATAAATAAATGTTTAATTATTTAATAATACATTATAAAATAATAATAAAAAATAAAAATTAAGATGATAAATAATCATACTCATCAATAATACCCTGCTCGGACGGCCACCACCACTTGGGTTTTTGGATTGCAGAAAATTCCGAGTCCCGATCCATCCCCACCCTCAACTTTATTCCAACTTGCAACTTTAACGACTCCAACTACTTCCAGTCCTATCAGGCACGGGGTAAAAAATTTTAAAAATAAAAAATAAAAATAAAAAGTTATTGATTTTCTTCCAATCAAAAAATAAAGCATGCTTTTTAAGAGATTCATATTTATTTATTTTTATTTAAAAGTTCATTGGTCTTTTACCTTGTATTCGTGTTTTTCTGCTTGGCGGAAATGATTTTTTTGTCTATTTCCTTGACGTTACTGAACTGCCTTTATAATAAGAAAAATTCTAAACATAAGCACCACAACACACCACTTTCCTTGCTTGTGTTTCCTTCTTCTTCTTCTTCTATCCTTTTGCTGTTGTTGTGTGTTGGATAATTCCTCTGAATGTGGTTTCTTGGATATGATTTTCTGTGCTTTCTGCAACTTGCTCTCTTGCCATGGTCGAATGAGTCCTACCTATTAATTGTGATTTTTCCCTTCCTCTCCTGGCCTTCAATTCAACTGGGTGGCCGTGGCTCTCTTTGAATTTATTTCTAGGTGAAGAGCACCCAGTAGTTGTCAGCATCGAATCTCCTCCTAGCCTGGGATTCAAGTGGGTAGTCCTCTTCCAATTTATGGCAAGTGAAAGAGCACCATTCGTTGACTATCGTATCTCTTTCTTTTCAGGCGTTTTGATGCTTTCTGAGCATGAAAGGTAGAATTTTGTGTGATTGCAGTACTTGAATTTAACGTGTTTCGTCGAATTATTTCTTAAATATATGATATTGGAGCTTTCCAAGCTGTTCGCTCAAAGTCAAGTTAGGAATCAAAGAGAACTGGGTTGATAGCAAACCTGAGGAGACTTTTAATTGGAAACAAGACCATATATGGGCGTGCAGTTGGATTATGGATTGTCTTCTTTATACCTCATATTTTATTAAGTTTTAGCTGAACTTAGGACAATCCTGTTTGTCATGTCTTCTTGTCCATTTCCTTAGCTTGTTTTAGGTTTGGGGATTTCGATCCTGTCTTAAAATGTCAACGGTCGAAGGGTTTTGTTGCTCTTTCGACATCCGCCTTCCTCCTTTTCTACATCTAGTTACGGTACTTCTTTTTATTGGGTGGCCAATTCTATTCTTCTCACTGTACTTTTGATTTTCCCAAGCCTGTTAAGTTCTTAGAGTGGGCCATGAAAACTTGGGGCTTCTTTCGTTTCATAGGCCTTTTGTGGTTGTCTATTCTCCTTTTTTCTGCAAAATGTTTGGCTAGCATTCAAAGCGTAGGAAAAATTCAGCCCGGCTTTCAAGCGTCTCAGATGAGATATATTGACAATAATGGGTTATTTCTCTTATCCGCTAAGAAGGAATTTGCTTTTGGCTTTGTCACTACCCCAGATGTGACATTATTCCTGCTAGCAATCATTCACATGAGGAGTTTGAAAATAGTCTGGTCTGCAAATCGAGGTTCCCCAGTTACAAATTCTGATGATTTTGTGTTCAATGAAAAGGGTAATGTATTGTTGCAAAAAGGAAACGGTGTGGTTTGGTCAGTAGAAACTGGTGGCAAAGTAGTTACAGCAATGGAATTGCAAGACTCGGGGAATTTGGTATTGCTCGGGAATCAAAGTACATTAATCTGGCAGAGTTTTAGTCATCCCACAGATACCCTGTTATCGAACCAAGATTTTTCTGAAGGACTGAAACTTGTAAGCGTTCCTAGCTCCAGTAACTTGACTTGTATTCTGGAGATCAAGTCAGGGGACATGATACTTTCCGCGGGTTTTCAAACTCCACAACCGTATTGGTCTATGGGGAAGGACAGCAGAAAGACCATCAATAAAGACGGTGGTGTGGTCACCGTAGCATCTCTCAGTGCAAATTCATGGAGGTTCTATGATAAAAACAAGGTCTTACTGTGGCAGTTTATTTTTTCGGACGACACTGACACCAATGCCACTTGGATTGCAGTCTTAGGAAGTGATGGCTTCATCTCTTTTTACAATCTCCAAGATGGACAATCGAGTGTTGCTTCACCAACTAAAATACCAATAAACCTATGCAGCAACCCGGAACCTTGTGGTGCATACTCTATATGTTTCAGCGACAACACGTGCCGATGCCCTTCGGTTCTTGCCTCTTCTTCAAATTGCACCAGCGGGATTGTCTCTCCATGTGGTCGCTCGAGGGTTTCTACAGAGCTCGTAAATGCTGGGGATGGGCTTAACTACTTTGCACTTGGGTTCCTTCCACCCTCTTCTAAATCTAATTTAAACGGTTGCAAAGCGTCCTGTGCTGGTAACTGCTCATGCCTTGCTTTGTTCTTCCAGAACAGCACGGGAGATTGCTATCTGTTTGACAGGATAGGTAGCTTCCAAAACTCTGGTAAGGGCTCTGACTTCGTTTCATTGATTAAGGTCTTGAGTGATGGAGGGAGTGATACAAATACTGGAAGAGATGGAAGCAGCCAAAAGCGCTTCCCATATGTTGTAATTATAGCTATTGTAACAATACTCGTCATTGTTGGCCTGCTTTATGTAGGATTTCGATTCTACAGGAAAAGTAAAAGAATCCCTGAATCTCCTCGCCAGACCTCCGAGGAGGATAATTTCTTGGAGACCTTATCTGGGATGCCAATTCGTTTTAGTTACAGAGATCTTCAAACTGCAACTAATAACTTCTCAGTGAAGCTTGGGCAAGGAGGTTTTGGCTCTGTCTACCAAGGGGCTCTCCCTGACGGCACTCAACTGGCTGTGAAGAAGTTAGAAGGCATTGGACAAGGGAAGAAGGAGTTCCGAGCAGAAGTTAGCATCATTGGCAGCATCCATCATCTCCACTTGGTCAGGATTAAGGGGTTCTGTGCTGAAGGAACTCATCGGCTTCTTGCTTATGAGTACATGGCAAATGGGTCTTTAGATAAATGGATATTCAGGAAAAACAAGGATGAGTTCCTGTTGGATTGGGACACCAGATTCAATATTGCGTTGGGAACAGCAAAAGGACTAGCTTACCTCCATGAAGATTGCGACAACAAGATTGTACACTGCGATATAAAACCTGAAAATGTGCTTCTTGATGATAAATACCTTGCCAAAGTCTCAGATTTTGGTTTAGCTAAGCTAATGACTCGAGAACAAAGCCATGTTTTCACAACCTTAAGGGGCACCAGGGGGTACCTTGCACCGGAGTGGATCACAAACTATGCTATATCAGAGAAGAGTGACGTGTATAGCTATGGGATGGTATTGTTGGAGATCATTGGTGGAAGAAAAAACTTCGATCCAGCAGAAACTTCGGAGAAATCTCATTTCCCATCCTATGCTTTTAAGATGCTGGAAGAAGGGAAACTGAGAGACATCCTCGATTCACAGCTGATGATAGATGAAAACGATGAGAGAGTGTTTACTGCCATTAAGGTTGCATTGTGGTGCGTACAGGAAGACATGAATCTAAGGCCATCAATGACCAAAGTCGTTCAAATGCTTGAAGGTCTCTGTGCTGTTCGTCAGCCTCCAACTTCCTCTCCACTGGGTTCTCGCCTATATTCAAATTTCTTTAAATCAATCAGCGAGGAAGGCACTTCCTCAGGACCCTCTGACTGCAACAGCGATGCCCACCTTTCAGCTGTGCGGCTTTCTGGCCCAAGATAACACCTAGAGTTTCCATGTTTTATGTTCCTGTATATTTGTCAGAACAATCAAATTTTGTAATACTAGTCATTGCTTGAGCTTTCTCACTTGTTCATGCGCTCTTCTTGTAGAAAGAGTGATGATTATATTCAATAGTGCAGAATTCCAGAGATTTTATCCCATTTTCCCATTTCAAAGTAATCTCAAGTTGTCTTATAGGGGTAGCAAATTGTGTTTTTGAGTCGTGTTCGTGTCGTGTCAAATCATGAATATTTGATTATATAAATCAACTCAAACCCAATCTATTAAACTAAATGTATCAAACTTCCAAATTTTAATCTAACTCATTTAGATAATGGGTCGTATTGTGTTATTCACTTTGACCCCTTTAATAATTAATTAGAAATATATTAACATGACACGACTTGCTTAAACCTATTTATTTTATGTAAATAGGTTGAACTAAAGCGCATAACTCATTTGACCTGAATAACATAATTTCATATAAAAGTTAAAATATATTTATTAATAATCACAATATCTTAAAAAATATATATTAATATTTTTTAAATTTTAACATATAATAAAATCAATATTACAAACCGTACAATAACAAATATAAGCATATGTCCAAAATTATAATATCAACAATAAAACTAATAAAAACATAAATACCAATATTACAACTTAATAATAATAAAAATTTAATTTTGAAATAAATTTTAAACCGGTCAAAATGGGTTGATTTTGTTTTAAGCAGATTGACCTGTTTATAAATCGTATCTTAATGGGACAACCTGTTTTGACCCAAACTTGTTAACATCAAATCCAAACTTACTAATTCTATATCGTATTTATATTGAGTTCACATATCATGTCATATATTATTATATTGCCACCCCTAAGCTGCCATGTCAATCCTCCCATCCACAAATTAAGTAAAAGGACCGAGAAGAACTTATGCACTGGAAATGCATTTGTGATGTACACCTGAAAGAGGTTTTAGCCACAAACCCAGTCAAAGGGAATAAAACGCATTTTCCATGTGCCATCCTTCAGGTAACTTTTGAAAAGATACATGTTCTTGGAGATTAATAATAATTAGCTTATTTTGGTGGGTTTAACGTTGTATCAAAAGTGGACTGTTCCAGGGGGTGGCAGAAACATAACATGATTGTGCTGACTTTCTCCCCTTCTGCAAAAACATTTCCATGCTGTCATTTTTACAATTGATATCCTAAATTTCTGTTTGAATATTAATCCACAACTTTTAGATCACACCGTTTGTAAGATTATAGCTTTGAATTGAATGGGTCAGTGCATTTTCTATACCTCTAGGAAATTTCCAGCTTCTACAAACTAAGGTTGTGCAGAATATGAACAGCAAGTCCAACATTTTTATATAAGATATTCCTCCGTCACAAGGAAGGATTATTAATAAAATTGAAAGGCTGTCATCTTCTAAAAATAAGCAGACCCGACATGCCCACCAGAACGGATGTGAATGTGCCTTGGATTGACCTAACTTCCGGTTGTCACCGAGGTTGCTTGAATATGATTTTGCCAAAGAAACGATTGGAGTACTACATACGTACCCTTTGAACAACTGGAAGTAGTGTTGAGTTTTGGCTTGATTTCCTGCTGAAAATGTATGTTTTGGGGCTTGGCTTGACTGTTGCTTGACCCTAGCTTGACGCTGGCTCGACCCTAGCTCAAGCTAAGGTTGGCTCGACCCTCCGCTCGACAGTCCGCTCGAGCGAACTCATCCAGAGAGTTCCGCTCGACAGTCCACTCGAGCGAACTCTTCCCGAGAGTTCCGCTCGACTTCCGCTCGACTGTCCGCTCGAGCGAATTCTTCCCGAAAGTTCCGCTCGACTGTCCACTCGAGTGAATAATGCAACCCTAACGTGCGCTCGACACTTCGCTCGACGTCCGCTCGAGCGAATGTTCTGAATCAGCGCCTCTGCTATAAATATATCATTTTCTCTTCATTTTGAAGAGCCCTTCAGCAGCCAACTTAGAGAGAGTTTTGAGAATCCTTTTGTATACAATCCTAAGAGTCCATTGGGTGTATTGGAGCTTTAGGATTAAGGATTTTTTGTGTTCAATACTCTTGTACTCCATCTTTTGTTCATAGTGAATTTGTTGAAACCGACCCCGACAGTGGACGTAGGCTCACATTGAGCTGAACCACTTACATCTTGGTGTTCTTTGTGTGCTTGCTGTTTTTTTGTTGCTTCCGCTATTATTTACTTCAACTTAGCCTTTGTTTGTTCGGTCCATTCCCAACAAGTAGCTACATGCATGATTACCCGTTGATCTATGGAAAACGCCGAAAAATACATGGCTGTCAATATCAACCCCTCCCCATCTGACCTGGAACCCATCCTTCAAAGAATACCAACAAGCCTGAACTAGCACAAAATCACAACGAGTCCATGAAATTTCTTCTATATATATATTAAAGTGGCTTTCAGCCATTTTAGACTCGGGTTCAAAGCTTCATATGGTCAGGAAATGAATCATTGAGTTAAGATATATAGAGAAATAAACAAAGTCACGAGGGCATTAGAGCAAGACCCTCCCTCCAACATGATCATAAGGAATATATATATATATATATATAAATAGGTGGTGGTGGAGAAAAATATATGGCTAAAGATCCAACTTATGCGCCAAGCTCAAGTGATTAAAGAAGGGGAAAGAATCAATACTTCACAATTAAAGGTTGCACATGGGGATCTCTGTATGCGAAGTTTTAGGTTACAGAAGTACCAAAACGGGAAAATAATAAGAAAAATAATGAAGGCATAATCGTTGTAAAAAAGATGCACACATGGGTCCCTATAGTACTGGCATCTCCATCTTTTTCTAATAATATAAATTACTCACAATGTATACACAAGGAACTCCTCGTCCTTCCACTTTTTCTTCTTTGAAAGACTCTTTCTTTTTGGGTATATTCGACCAACATTAATATATTAGCATCGTATTTTACATGCAAAAACACCTTACAATTGTATATTAATCGTTGTTGAGGATGGGTTGTTTGATGGAGGGCATGGGTCCAGTTCCTAGATCCAAGCCTAATCCTTTGAAATTGGGCTGGAATTTTGGGCCAAAATCCTACAAAAGGAACTTATAAGATTTTTAACTTATAAAAATAACATCACTTTATATAAATATCTTATTACAAAATATGGCCGTATAAAAGGGCCACACATCTGCAACAATCTCAAGACCTTCATCGTAACCCATTGGGCTCATGGCCCACATTTGACTTTTTAAACATGGAATTACTTCGAAAGGAGAGAGCAGAGGAGGAACATACAGCAACAAGGAAATGTGTAGGAATGATAGACCAGAGTCGAGACCCAAAAAAGCATGCCCTATGATTAAGTGGCCCTCGATCCATACATGCCACGTGTTGATATCCAATCAGGATCGAGTACGACCCTCCCCGCAAAACCCATGGGGAACATGTATTTGTCAGTTTCCATGCACCCTTTGCTTCCCCCTCTGCCTCCTAATGACCCTTTACTTCGCGGAACCACGTGACCTTGACCTAGTGGCCGAAACAGACTAATATCTTAATTTCCAGCCTAAAAAATTAAAAATTAAAAATATTTATAAGCTTTATATCTTTTATAACCTTTCTTTAGGATCAATCAATAAAGATTTTTTTAAAAAAATTATTTTTTCTTGAGATGATCGTTTTCTTTTTGGATTATATATAGGAATGATTTTAATATAGTGATCTATCGCTCCTTTTAGGCTTTTAGTACGTTGGCAATATGCATATGATTTCACCGTGGAACATTAATTTGTAGGTATGCACGAGGTTCCCATGTATTAATATGCATTGAATTCTGATGTTGTTTCGGAATATGGATAACTTTGTATTCTTATCCAATCACCATATGACATGTCATTTTTCATTTTACAATAACTATTCTAAATATATTTAATAATTGAATAATGTTATATACAAATCGACGAATCTCGAATAAGCTATTTATAAAAAAATGAGTTATATTAAACAAATTATTTCTCTTTAATAATTATTAATATCTTTGTTTACCGGCATTATAACTTAGTTTTTACTATTTAGTAAATTTCTATATGCCTTAAAATATTTTTTAAAATGATTGTGTGACGTTTGTACGCTTTATAATTATACGTAATATTGTTCATTTTTTTTTTTCCTTATCTGGTATAGGTAAAAGTCCATGTTACAAGTGTAGTGAGTAACTGAGAAACACACAAAAAGCTGGGCTTACAGTGAGCAAAAGGGAAGCTGCCATGCGCCCATTACGGAGTTTTTATGTCTGCAGTTGGGCTTACAGTGAACAATATTTGTATAAATATTAAATGCATCGATGGAATGGTTTCCCTGGAAACAAACAGGGTGTTTTACGCAACCCTTCTCACATCCGACGACAAATAAACTTAAATTGCTCCCGTAGATCCAAGCAAAACACTTTGGCCACGCCCTTTTGCTCAAACACCAAAAACTCCAGCTCACTTGAGGCCAATTGCTTTTGTCGCCGTTTCAGTTCATTGTTGGTGTTCAGTCCTCCTCCTCTTCTTCTGTCTGTTAAATCAACAACAGAATAATATTGTAGTGTGGATGATACGGTCGATGATGCAACTACACTATATACTCACGATCTTACACTACTCAAATAATAAGATTTTACTTGTAATATTTAAATTTACGAATGAGTAATGCTACTTATCATCTCAATTTGCATCATGCTCTTATTATATCATGATGTGACATTAGATAATTGAAGACCATTTATTATATTTTATTTGTGAACATATTATCTAATTCTCTCACATTTTAATTGACTTTACTATCCCCCATGACATTCCTAGGAAGAATGACATAAATGTCATTTTGGCTTCAAAAGTTTGGATGTACTTAAACAAAGAATATTGATTTTTATTTGTCTACTCGACAAAAGACGAATCAATGCCACCACAAGATTTATTAAGTAGATTTTGTAAAAATATCACCAATTAAAAACCAAAATCATTAGTCCCAATCACATTTGTTAAAATACAATTTATAAATGAATTTAACCTTTTCCTTCTTTTAGCATTTTTCTTTATGTTGCCCAGATGACTAATACAAGAAGGGGGTGAATTGAGTTGTATTTAAAAAACTAAAAATTATAAATCAAACATACAATATAAAATATAAACAAAATAAAAAACAGCAATAAATATAAAGAGTAAGGGTAAGAGAGAAGCAAAATCAGTATGTTAACGAGGTTCGGCCCCACTGCCTATGTCCTCGCCTCAAGCTACCCCTTGAGAATCCCCGAATTCACTATTCAAACTCCTTCAAGTGGAGATAGAAATATATTACACCTTTGAACAGCACCGCTACAAATGATCCGTGTAGAACACCTTCTACACTTGCAATCACCTTACACGTAGTGATTCAACTATTCATTGTGTAGAACACTTTCTACACGCACAAGGGTTATACACACCCTTTTACTGATACAAAAATTGATAGTGAGTAGGTTATCAGAAAACACTTCTCAATAAGTGAAATAAGAACAATACATCACAAACTATATCTCTCAAAATGAATAAGGGTTAAGGCTTAATGCTTAGAGAAGAGAGAATGAAAGTTTTGAATGAATGTTGTATGCTCTTGGTGTTGTAAATGTGAAGTTCTCAAATGATCTATTTATAGGCATATGAGACTTTATATTCAAATTTAAAAAGATTCACATGTCAAAGACAACATCATTCACTTTTCAAAAATTTCAAACCTAATCTTTTACTTTTTGCATATGACAAAAGGAGCACACTTTACTTTTCAAAAAATTCAAACCTTATCTTTTACTTTTTTGCATATGACAAAAGGAGCACACTTTATTTTTCAAAATTTTCAAATAAAAACATCTACATTTTGCACAAGTCAAGAAACGTATCAATTACTTTTAAAAATATTCAAATAAAACATGCACATGTAAAAGATGACAATCAATCATCTTTCAAAATTTTCAAATTTAATTTTTAAAATATTCATGTACATGTGGAAAATGTATTTTAATGCTTTATGATAAAATATTAATTTTGAGCCTTAATCATAATTTCGAATTTTTAAGAGATTTACAACATTACTCTATGATTTTAATGTGAACTTGTTCCCTTCTTGCTCATGCTTGGTTTCTTGATGTGCTTGATTCCATTGTGTGGATAACTTGAGCTTGAGACTCATTTATTATTTGAATTCATTTGTTATCATCAAAATCCATATATAGATTTATAATTACACGAAACTTGAAACATTGGGTTCAACACTTTATTTTAAGAAAACAATGATAAATATAAAACCTTTTTGAAAAATTTTAAAATTTTAATATAGAATATATAATAATTTATAAAAATATCGTCATTTTATTGAAAAAAATGACATATCCCCATCTTAAAATATTATTATGTAAAAATATTGCTATTGAATCACCTGAAACTTATCACTTAAATGACCATGACATTATTATATAATGTAACGTGATTTATTGAAAATAAAAATAAAAATTATATTCCAAGTAAGAGGGCGTCGATTTCAAAAAGAAAAAAGTAAGAGCGCGTCCAAAAATTTGAAAAATAAATTAAAATTTTGAAATTTTCTCTTACTCTTTTATATATTTGTACTTTCACTTTTTTAATAAACCTTATGACATCACGTCAAGAAAATGTAAATTTCATATGGTCCGGTTATCTCTGTCACTACTATTTTAAACGCTCTACCTTTGGCCTTTGGGACATCGATCGTTGGTTGTATCCGTTGCAGAAACAGTTACGAGGGAGACGGTGCCAGTTACTTGACAGTGCGTATATAACGAAAACCGTATAACTGCGCGTATTTCCCTGAAAAACCGTATAACCGTATGTCCATACCTAACCGTCTTTGACCCCCCCTCTGTCTATCTGCATCCCTATCTATTTCACTCTCCCTCACACACTCGAAGGAGTGTGACCCGACCTGACCTGACCTGACCTTGAAATGGGTTTGAAAGATCCCGATTTACACCTACTCTGACCCTTCGATTCCTCCCTCTACATCTTTCGAATCCATTATTATTGTTCAAAAATAAATAATTAATTAAAAGGAAATTTCCAACAGTGACAAATTTTGATTCCGATAGATCCTCTCTTAGGGTTCGGATCCTTCGATCCATTGTCGCCATCTTCATTACCATCCCCTCTATCTCTTTGACACTGTGTGCGCGCGAGTGTGTTCTGCGCTGCATAGATCTTTCAAAGCTTCCAAGCGAATCTGTGGTTGAATCAAAGCAAATCGTGCTTTGATGGAGATTTGATTCTTGCACGCTTCTCGAGGTAAGAGCAAAGATTTTGAAGTATCTGAAAATGAACCGAATGGAATAAATTTTTAATCGAATGGTTTCTATGCTGCTTTCGTTTTTTTGGAAGTGAAGTCTTAAATGGGCTCAACTTAGATTCAGGATGCTGTTTCCTCTTACTTCCTCTGAAAACAAACGGATTCTTGATTCTTATGATGAAGATTTGTTGCATATGGCAGATCAATGTCAAATGATAGCTTTTATCTAGAAATGTGCTTGTTTTTTTTTTCTTCTTTTAAAGTGGAAGATTGATTTTTTTTTTTATAATTTTTTTGGCTGTGTTCTGATTCGTTCACATCTTGCTTATGTGTCTATATTGCTTAGGTGTTGGGATTTCATCCGACATCATTGATTAGTGTCAAGTGCCTCCTTAATTGGATGTGGTTGTTTAGAAAATAAAAATAAAAATAAAATGTCAATTATAGTTCGAAAATAGGTTTTGTCCACACAAGTCCCAAATTTTACGCATGTCTTGCCTCCTTCCATACTTCTGTGGCGGCCAAGCGAGGTTAAATGGATGGCTTGTGTGCTAATGTGGTGTCTTGGTTGTTCTGAAGGCCCGTCCTGTTAACTTCAATTGAGTATTTGCACATTTGATTGTGCTTGCATGCGGGATTTGAAATTTAAATGTAATGCACGATAGTGCAGGACGCTCAAGATCATATGGTCCATGTGAAAATGGAAGAATATGCTGGTTTCTTTATTAGGACTAGCAGATTGTAGATTTCAGAACCCAAACCACCCCCCCCACCCCCCCGCGGGGTGATCTTCTTCTTTTTTTGCCTGTTTTTCATGGAGTTCTGCTTAATTCCTTAATGATTAAGCTCATAGTTCCACGCATCTTTGCTTTCGTAGTGTTCTTGGGGTGATGGAATCTGATGGTCTTGTACCTGTTGATGGGCTTGAGGCAACCCATCAAAATGGTGTTCACGAGCAACTTCCCACTTTTGGAGAGGATGGAGCTGTTTTAGATAATGCAGAAAGGATTGTCAGAAAAAGTTCAGAGCCAGCGGTGCCAAATGGGTATTTGGAGAATGTTGTCAAGTTGGATGCTGATGCAACTATTAACTCCTCTACTGGAGAAGTCAATGAGAGATCAGATGTTCCCTACACATCTAAGGTAGGATGTTTTGATTTTGTCTGAATGGTTTGTTGAATGATCCCTTACCATTTGAATTCCACCTGTGTGCCCATGTTACAGGAAGGGGAGGTGAAAAATGCAGATCATTTAAAGCAACCCAAACCTCAAAAGGCTCAAGGTAAGAGCAAGAATGAGAAGGCCCCGAGCCTGAAAAGTGCTTCAGCAGCTGGGGTGGTGAGGAGCAATAATGGAAAAGATGTCGAGAGAACATCTATTTCAAATGGTTCAGATGGTTTGAACTCGCACCCAACACAGCCTATTAAGGTAAACTTTTATGGTGGTTTCCCTTTGTAGCATGGCTGAATTTTAAATTTAGCCCACCACTCCTACTATTTCATCTGAGTTGATTCTTCATAATCATGATCGTTTTTGGTCTCTATCTGCTTTTAACAGCAATCTGGAAAGTGTGTAGGAGCACCGTCTAAAGGACTTGAGTATGTATTCTTGCCCTCGCGTGTCATTTCCTTATCTAATCCCTGAGCGATAGAGCTATGTCTTTATCCAAATTTAAGCTAGTGCTAAGTTTGTGAGACAGGATGTAGGATGCTCTACCTAAACATCTATGTCTGAAATATTTGATTAATTTATTAGTTCTTTTTTTCTGCTACTACCTAATTTTACTACCAGAATTACAAATAAAGAAATTCATAAAGCTATTGTCTGCGTGTATTTGTTAAATGTGATTTCCTGGATACAGGGATAAGACAAAAAGGAAGCCCTTGGAAAAAGGACTTGGTGGTAAAGCCGATGACACACAACCTTCCTCGTATCCTTTGTTTTTTAACATTATTATTTTGCTCTGCAGTTAGAAATTTGAACATTATTCTTTGCTGTGTAAGGCAATGTGACATTTATTCTGTGGCTTATGATAATATACTGATATCCATTAGTTTATCCTTAAGTGCTAATAAAAGTCCCTCGGGAGGAGATGTTAAACTTCTCAAGATTGGTGCACTTCCAAACTATGGTTTCAGTTTTAGGTGTGATGAACGAGCTGAGAAACGGAGAGAGGTTGGTTTTGTACTTGCACCTGATTGAGAATTACTAAATGGTCTTCTCCTGCTGTATCTGCACGTAAATATAATCTTTTACGCTTATATTGTGCAGTTCTATTCTAAACTTGAGGAAAAGATTCATGCAAAGGAAGTAGAGAAGAATAACTTGCAAGCCAAGTCCCAGGTGTTATTTTTTTCTAAATAAGCACTGGGATTTTGTTTGTATATGCAATATGTCCTGACCATGAAGAATTTTCAATTGTTTGCAGGAAACACAAGAAGCTGAGATCAAGATGCTTAGAAAGCGTTTGGCCTTTAAAGCAACCCCCATGCCAAGCTTTTATCAGGAGCCTCCGCCTCCTAAAGTGGAGTTGAAGAAGGTAAGGTGTATGGACATGTGCTATCTACCATAATTTTTTTTTTGTCCACAACTTGATACATTCCAAGCATACACGTACTTTGCTAGGCTGTATTGGAGTAAGGTTGTGATAGTAACATTGCGTTGTTTTTTCAATCGTCATTTAGATTATTTCCTAGTAATAAATGAAATAAATAGCACCAAATGGCATTGAAGTTTTCCTGTAAAGTGTCCTAGCCAGCATACCTATTACCTAATTTAGAGCCAGGGGTCAGCTTTTACAATATAATTGGTGCTAGTAAAGGCAATGAGGATTCCCTAGGTGTATGTGACGCCCCCAAATTCCGTTTGGGATTGAACGGACATTTGAAGCGTCGAGACATGCAACACAAGGTTACCTGCCCCCGTTCATGACATATAAGATGCAATGTTCCTAACATGCATCTAGCATTATGCAATATTCGCAGCGAATAATTTTTTTTTCTTTAGCAATACTATGCACCAAACTAAAAATATCCCAAATACTTGAAACATATTTCATACATAAAGGCATACTAAAAAGCCGTGATCACCACACTAGTCTAAAATGGTTGTGATCAAAAGAATACTTGAGATACAAATCCAAAAGTACAAGTATTAACCTAAGTTAAATACTATACCATCATCAACATCGCACCGTAGCCTAGATGACCGTATTCAGATGGTCAGATTCCAATTCTTCTTTGGGTCCTGTAACAAGATCTACCATTCGGGGGGAATGGTAGTTGGGACTACCACAGTGAGATTTGATTACAAATCTCAGTAAGTTAACATAAAACTCACACACAGGTTAAAGATGCATGCATGGCAGTAAAAGCATAAATGCATAAGTAAAGTCGTACATAAGCATAGCATAACTTGACATATAACATGACATAACCAGAACTTAAACGTGAACTGAACTTGACTTAACATGACATGAACTTGAGTTTAAAACATAACATGGACTTGAAATGTAGCATGAACGTAAACATGCATAACATAAATATGAACTTGAAAATAACATAAACTTGAACATATCATGACATAAACGTGAACTTGAGACATACTGTAAACGTGAACTTAACATGATGTGAACATGAACTTGGAACATAACTTGATCATGAACATAACATGTACGTGTACATAACAAAACATGAACTTGATCTGAAACTTGACTTATCATGCACTTGATCTGAAACTTGACTTAATACGTACTCCACAGTTGTTGTGGCCCCACGTATTCTACGTGTCACAATTGCTGTGTCTCACGTAGTGTATGCTCCACAGTTGTTGTGGCCCCATACTTCATGCTCCACAGTTGTTGTGGCCCCATGAATACACGTAACATAAAATATAATACGTACTCCACAGTTGTTGTGGCCCCACGTATACACGTAACATAAAATATAATACGTACTCCACAGTTGTTGTGGCCCCACGTATACACGTAACATAAAATATAATACGTACTCCACAGTTGTTGTGGCCCCACGTATACACGTAACATAAAATATAATACGTACTCCACAGTTGTTGTGGCCCCACGTATACACGTAACATAAAATATAATACGTACTCCACAGTTGTTGTGGCCCCACGTATACACGTAACATAAAATATAATACGTACTCCACAGTTGTTGTGGCCCCACGTATACACGTAACATAAAATATAATACGTACTCCACAGTTGTTGTGGCCCCACGTATACACGTAACATAAAATATAATACGTACTCCACAGTTGTTGTGGCCCCACGTATACACGTAACATAAAATATAATACGTACTCCACAGTTGTTGTGGCCCCACGTATACACGTAACATAAAAAATAATACGTACTCCACAGTTGTTGTGGCCCCACGTATACACGTAACATAAAAATATAATACGTACTCCACAGTTGTTGTGGCCCCACGTATATACGTAACATTAAATATAATACGTACTCCACAGTTGTTGTGGCCCCACGTATTCACGTAACATAAAATATAATACGTACTCCACAGTTGTTGTGGCCCCACGTATTATACGTAACATAACATGTCTTATCTTTCTTAATGCATGAGATATTAATTAATATCATATACTTTTCTAACATGGCGTATACTTGTAAATGGCACAATATGATTTAATCATAACATTTCATGGCATACTTAACATGGCATACTTATAACATACATCATTGTATGACAGAAAAGATTATGTAACAGATAATTATTCATGAGAGATTAAATCATACGTAGCAGATAAACATGTAATGACATAGCATGACATGGCATATACGATAACATACATACATAAATTGTAGTTCTCTTACCCATCACACATACACAATAAACTGATAGTAAGTTAGAGGCTAACTTACCTCGATCGTCGCGTTCTATGAGAATAGAGCGCGAGACACGAGGAACTGCACAACAGCTGGAAGAGGAACACTCAAGTCCTTAAGATTTTCACTTCTGAACTCAATTGCCATATTGTAAGCACTTGCAACACCACGGCCAACTTGAGGTTTCACTATACTCGGAAGAGATAAATTGACTTCAGAAAGCCTTTGCACTAAAACAAGTTCATTAAAATTATCAATAACAACCAAACAAACAACTCATTTCTCAATCCATATACTCTTAGCCATAGTCAACCACAAGATGACACCAGTCATCCCGGACTATAATCCATATCATCACTGCTTCGGGACACTGTCATACAGTTTCCCAACATTACACCATACGCTCCACACTTCTCTGCTACGCCATCCAACCCTTCGTGACACGCCATCCGGTGTATCACGACTTAGTACAGAGTACACTCACGTGAACTCTCTTCCATTCACACTACAAAACCCATCACTGCGATACACGTCTCACGGTGCATCGCTACGCGACACGGAGTACGCGCTACGCGTACTTCCTTCGCTACAACACTCATCAACACGATGCACATCACACGATGCATCGCCATACCACACGGAGTACACTACATGCGTACTCCCTTCCTTCTACGACCCACATCACTACAGCGCACGTCGCGCGGCGCGTCGCTGCATTACACAGAATACGCTACACGCGTATTCTCTTCACACAACCCGCCGTATCACATCTACGGCATCCATCTCACGCCTATACTTCACAGCACAGTCCACAAAACTACAAAATCAAGCCTAACACTTCACAACCACACTTCGTTTCACAACTACGCAGCGAACTCCACAAACACTAACTACACAGTCTACAGCCAACCAAATCAACTATGTTAAACATAAATAACTAAAGATAGAGGGTTATACCATCGACGGGATAACCCGTGCGTCGCTCGCTGCTCGTCACGAACATGCGTCGGAGGAGCATACGTGGCGGTACGGTGTCTGTCCACCACATAAAGTGGTAGTTTGGGCTTGAGAAAGGCTAGGCGTGGTCTTGGAAGACTCACGGTCGCCTTGTGATGGTCAAAGGTGGCGGAGCACGGCGGCATCACGCCGTGAACAGTAACTCCGAACGGTGAGCGGAGGAGACGCGAGGTAGCGAAAAGCCATAGAACTTCATGGAAAGCTAGGGAAAGGTAGAGGAACATGTGGTGGAGCTGTGGTGGCGAGGTGGTGGTCGGACGGTGGCTAACGGCGGCAGATCGGCCGTTTGAAACCATTTTTGGCCTTGGAGAGTGCGGGAGAGTGTGAGCTCTACGAAGCTCCGTTGGCCATGAAATTTCTTGGAGAGGTTCATGAGGATGAGAGGAACAAGATGGTGGTGGTGAAACACCACGGGTGGCCGTGTACGGCGGCGCACGGTGGTGCAACCGAACGGGTGTTTTGAGAAACCCATATGAGAAAAAGTGAGAGTTTGGGAAAAAGAAAGACATGGGGAGGAAGCCCTTGATGTGGTGAATCCAATGGTGGTGCTTGGTGGCTGATTTGGCCGTGTATGGTGGTCCAAAATGGTGAAAAGCCTTAAAAACCCATTTGTTTGGAGGCGAGAGTGGCGGCTAACCGTGGCTCGGATGGAGGTGAAACTTGGAGGGGATGTTCACCGGTGAGAGGGGAAGAAATCTGGGTGGGTGGTGTAGTCCACGCCGCCGGCGAGCGGCGGTTCTGGGCGGAGAAAGAAATCGGCAACAGGGGAGAAAACAGGGCAGGGGCAGCAACTTCCGGGGGCTCTCGGCGACTAACGGCTGGTCCGATGGCTCTGAAAATTGGTGTGTATGAACTATGGTGAAAGGGGAAGAGAATGGCGGGGGTGGTGTACGACACCTCCACCGGACGGCGGAGAAACGGGCGGTCAAAGGGGCGGCGACGGTAATGAGACAAGAAGGAAGAGCACGGGAAGAGAGAGAGAATTGGTGGCCGGCGTTGCACACCTCCGGTGCAGATGTGTTCGCCGGTGAGGGAGGGACATGCCGGAGGTGGAGGTGAGGCACGGCGGCCGGAGGTGGCGCCGGTAGGAAGCTAGAACCGATCAGCTATGGTGGAAGGGTGTAAGTCGACCATGGAGAGAAGGAGAGGAAAGAGAAGAAAAAAAAAGAAAAAAGGAAAAATGAAGGAAAAAGGGTAGGAGCCTAGGTAATAAACTTCAATCCTACGTTTTGGGATCCTCAAATAATTCAACGGTGAATTAAAACACTGATTAAAAACGCGTAAATGTTTTATTTTAAATAAAACACTTTAAATAAAACACCACGATGAATTAAGGTAGAATATTATTTTATAAACTAAAATTTATAAAATAATATTTCCTCATCATTATATAAAATGATAAAGTACCGTTAATTAATCGAAGATGATAAAACCAATTAATTTAAATAAGAGTTTTCAACGTAAAATTAAACATCTTAATATCTTAAAACAACTAAAATATTTAATCTAAGTAATTATCCACAATTATAATATTTTCAGAGCTCATTAAATTATTATAACTGTGCTACTTTAAAAACAAGCTTATCTAATACTTTGAAATTCGATGGATAAGATCCGGGAAAACGCCATCGAGGTACAACGCTTAGGATAAAACTGTTCATGATTTTACAGCTGTCGGTGAAGAACAAATTACGTGATTTACGGAAAAGATAATCTATACGCGTGATTCCAGATGAGGGTAAAGACGAGAGAGATGTGATTACTGACGGGAAAGAATCCAAAACTGATTATTTTAGCGGGCTGTTACAGTGTATCTTCATATGATGCTTTTTGTACTTATCAGATAGTTAACTTCTGTTGGGGAATCATTTTGATAAACCCTCTTAGAACTGTTCTAAAGTAACTTTGGCACTCTCTTCTTTATTATATTTCTTTTCTTTTCTTTTCTTCTTGGCATATTATTTACATGTATTGGATATATGAACAATCTGTACTGGTATTGTATCTGGTGATTTTAAGTATCTTTTATTGCTGGCAATGTGCTATACATGTCAATTGTTCAATTCAGGACTTATTGAGGCATTCATTTCTAGTCTGATCCTATTTTAGTTTGTCATTTGGAGCCTTTGTTCCCATTAACCCATGGCCCCTTATCATTTTTCTAGTGTAGTTATCGTGCTTATGTTATATGAATGGTAATATTTTCATAATTGGAATGTTTCTCATCACTTGTCCACCATGAAAACAGTTAATCTTGATACTGAGTTGTTTCAGGGAAGACCTTCTCAGTACTTATCATGGTTCTAGTCTTCTAGACTAATGTGGTATATGTACAAATAGCAAATTTTTATGTCATCTAGTTTGCCGCATTATGTTCTTGATTTTCTCTGTGGAGGTTTTCAAGGTATTCACGGATACCTAATGTTCTATTTGATGATCCTGTTTACTGTCCGTCTGCTATGTGGCAGCATCAATCATTTACTGAATTTTTTTTTTTTTTTGGGTTAGCATGTGGGATTGTTATCATATTGAAGTTTATTTGCCCTAAAACCTTTGTCACTTTGAAGCAGATACCACCAACAAGAGCTAAATCTCCCAAGCTTGGCCGAAAGAAGAGCTCTGAGACTGAAGGGAATGGTTGCAGTGATAGAATAATCAGGCTAAGTCTAGATGAGAAAGTCTCCAAGGAAAACCCTGCCAAAGGTACCATCCATCCTAAGAAGCCACAACGAAAGTCTCTTCCTAGATTGCCTTCTGAAAAGACCAATATATCTAATGCAATCATTCCAGAAAAAACCACTTCAACTAAAGCTAAGCATGAGGAATATGCCACCCTATCCGATGCAACTAATAAAGAACATAATAACTTGGACAATGCAAGAAATGAAGAGAAGACTGCCATGTCCAATGCAACAGATGAAGAGAATATTAATATGTCCAGTGAAATGAATGGAACTACATCTATCATTGAAGACCCTGAGGCAGTTCCCACAGCTGAGCCAAGTGAAACTCTAGCGTGTAAAGATTATGGGGCAGAGGTAGAAGAGGAGCCTCAAGCCACTTGATTCAAGAAGCCACGCCATTGTAGAATTAAACAAAATGTGGCAGTAGAATGAGATGAGCACTTATGGAGCTCTCTCTATTTCCTGAAAATAAGACTTATAAGACCTGAATTATTTGACGATGAAGGCATGAAGGATTTTGCATTATGGTTTGTGATGTCGTCCTGTCCATAGTCAGCAGCATTGGTTATTTTGTGTGCTTGCTTTCAAGGTTGCTGGTATTGTCATAGGAGTTTGCATTCCAGCTTGCAGCACTGTATGTAACTATTTGTCAGGCTGTTTTAATTTACAAGTTCAAGAATTGATTAGTTACCTCGTCTTTGAAAATCTTGAGAAAATTTTGGGAGATTCTGCTATTAGATAGTTCAGGATAAAATGAATTGTTTGTTTAAGGTGATTCTGTTGAACAAATGGGTAATGGGAATTGTTGATGAAGGCTCTGATTTTGTGCTGGGACATCCTTAACTACTATTTGAATTTTGAAATGCTTAGACATTCTGCGTATTTTTTGAGACAAAATAAAAGATGAGGCCCTGTATTTTTAATTTTTTGGGTCCAGTAATCATATTATTCCTTGGATCATGGATCAAGAGTTGGAGCTATTGATCTTACCTCAGTGTTGCATGACTAGTGCGAAAGATCGTGCAAGTCTCATTTCTTACAGGTTATTTTCTTCTTCCTGGTTCATGCATCAAGTATTGTAAAGCCACAAGCGCTCTCGTGAAAGTTGAGAATCTTTGTCAAGGCATGGAACAGGATCTTGGTCCTAAGTTAATTTGATTGGGGAGTACTTGAAACATTATCTTTGTTTGATTAAGTTTTAAGTAAAGGAAACCCAGATACTCATATAATGGAAGACCCAAATCATTTATGGTTTGATACTCTAAAAAGTGAAGATATAATAATACAATAATTTCGTCTAGCCCATCTATAAAGAACCTAAGAGAAGAAGATGAATTCAAATCGAAAATATACAGTAGTTCCTTGATATTTAATCAGTACAAATAAAGATTTGAAAAAGATGAAGGAAAAAGAGAGAACGGTTTAGAGTTTTCCTGGTTTGTTCAATCAACCATACAAACGCTCCCGGTCCCAAATACCTACCAAAAAATCTATCATTTCCTGTCATTTAAAATTCAATAAAACAGTCAGGAATGGTATATTAACATTTACAAGCAATAAAAATAAAGGAAACAAGCTTAATCCGTAACAACTTACAGGAAGGGGGATAGGCTGGGGGAAAGGCTTGTTGATGGTAAGTAGATTCTGATAAGGTGCATCATTCCAACTGCAGAAGCACAAATGAAAGAGGTTAAACAGTCGAAAAGCTTGACCAAGTCTTACTAAAGCCTGCTGAATTGTGACTACTGAAGTGGCGGAGTTTTCGCACAAAGGACTCAAGACCTCCAAAAAGGTGCAAGTACAAGGGCAGGAGTTAATGGTAAAATAGGAGTCAATAAAATATAAAAGGTAACTTAATCAGGTCACTAAAACCGTGCAAGTTAAATTTTCCACATGCTTGGGTATTCTAACAGCTGGTTATTCACCGTATTCTGGGTTCATGGACTTGCGGGCGCCACTGTGACCCTCTGTTTCCAAGCCACTGCTGCCTTGTCTGGTTCCACAGAAGCAGACCTGCATTGATAAAAAGTTTCCACTGTAAAAAAGATTTAGCTTTGGTGGACATGTAATAGAGATTAATGGTGAGAAAATGTATTTTCTTTTAAGAGAGAAGATATTCATGAGATGGCATAAAAAACAAGCCACTACAGTGAAAATCAAAATCAAGTAAGCTACAATAGATTCCAACTGGTAGCTGCAAGAACATAAGAAATATATGGTGAAACAAATTGAACACACCAATCAGATTGTGAATAGAAGAAGTTAATAAATATGAGCTTACCATGATTAATGAATTCAGATGGGTTGCTCATTCTGCCATCACAACCCCCAGAATCAAGGGCTTGGTTTGATGAGATGCTTCTCCCTTTTGATGGCTCATCCACTGAAGTGGTTAGTTTAGGTTTTGGATAGCATCCAAGACAGCCTCTGCTCTGTTACAAATCAGGGTTTGACCACAAAAAGATTAGTACCACATACACTATTTGAAATTAAAAGTAAAGAGGTTAGATTAAATTATTGCCTGTGCTAACACATATAAGTACTGCCACAGGAGCTTCATATCTTTTCCCTATTGCATCTCCCCCTCCCCCAAAGAAGAAAAAAACATTGCCACAGAAAAAAAGAAAAAAAAAAGAGAGAGAGACACTCATACAACTTTGTCCAAAACTTACACTTGTTGATCTCCAAATTTTGAGGAGGAAATTTTGATTCTTTTTGGGGGTGGGGGGGTTGAAATGAATCTACATATAATCCTCCACATATATATATAGATATGTTAACATAGGCAAAATGACAAAAACTGAACGAAATCCTTTCTGCCGTACTTCCTATGAACACAAAGGAGAATAAGGATTGAAATCACCGCATTATAAACTTGACTACTATAGTGGGCATCACTGGATCAACATTTCCAATTTAAGCCACGGTAACATAATTTACAGAAGTAAACCGCTTGTGGTGAGAACAAGACATGTCACTTTCAACTGTATTCGATTTCTACAAACAACTAAAAAAATGTCCTCTTTCTTACAAAAAGTTCCTTCCATTTAGCCTTGACCCTTTCCCTCATCAAAAGCATAATAGCATGCAGATACGCTCCAGAAAACATTATAAACGAACGGCAGGGTTTCTTCTGAACGCATCTCTCCGACTGGGCTAACAAACAACACCTAGAATACATAGCTCCTATGGATTCCCCTATAGAAAAGCCAACATCCTATGTATATAGTCTAACCGACTTCCCAACACTCCAAGGAAAGAATGAAAACCAAAAAGCCACAACACGTCTACCTGTTCACCCAGTCTGAAAGTTCGCTTACTGGACAAGCAAACACAAATCCAAAAGATTCTATAAAGGACAAAGAAATCATAAACTACAAGAAAACTCGACACCCTCTGTTTGGTCACACAGAAAGCTAAGGAATAGCAAAGAAATTGGAATCTCAAATATTATATTTCTTGTTATCGCAGTATCACAAGAATTTCAACATTAATTCAACTGGGCCAATCAGAAAGCTGACCATACATTATATACTCGCGAACCAAAACAAAATGACTGGCCTTCTGAAAAACGTTTAACTGTTTATTCCCCTGTTTTCCTACATTTTTCTCGGCAAGCAAACATTTAAAATCTGCAATTTTTTTGCTCAGATTAATGTCGATGAATAAATTAGACAAAAAATGGAGAGAAAGAGAGATAGAGAGAGAGAGCTCACCCCATGCATGCGAGAAGACCAGATTGCCAAAGGCGGAACGTATCAACAGAGTTGCATTTATACACGTCCAAGCAGAGATATCTCAAGCAAAGTCATAGGTCTATGAAGGATTGGCCTTATGGTCCTGTATATTCAATTGCGAAGCGGAAAAACCACTTAGAGTTCAAAGAAATCAAAAGAAAACAAAAAAGAGAGATCAACATTTAGCTTTGTTTGGTTCCCGATTAAAAAAATTAAACTCCATCACGAACCCTCAAAATTTGGTTGTAAAACAAAAAGATAAAGAAAAAACGAATCGAGGGGTTTGCACTTTGCTCAGACCAGAAATATGGCATTTTGGAGTGCGTCTCACGAATTCTCTGTCTCCTTGAAAGAATTGGGCAGCCTCCAGCGAGTTAATTCAACGAAAGGGCTCTTTTGATTTTCGTAAAAGAGTAACGGTAGACGAGTGGATTGTGAAGTGTCTAAAGCCTGCCGTTTTTTAAAAAGAATGAATTTATTATTAAAATTTTATTTTTTTCACGTAAATTTTTTATTTAATTTTTTTTAAGAGGTGTACGTAATGCTCACTCAATATAATTTTATTTTAAATTTTATTAATTAAATCTTTTTTTTTAGAAGTTATTAATTAAATCTTAAATCATAAGTAACGTGGTATATTAATTTGACAACATAAGTAATGTCAATTTAAAAATTCGAACTCGAGATTTTAATCTTTAAATTCCATTTAATTTTCAATTCAGATTCGTTTTCAAACAAGTTCCAATCGAGTGGAGTTCAACCCAGCTTGGATTGTATATTTTTTAGTTTTGAATAAATTTAATAATTAAAGAAATAGATAAATAAAAAATTATAATTTAATAAATTTTTTACAACTAACAAGTTGACCTTTTATCGAATTAAAAAATTGTAAAAATTTATAAAGAATTAATGTGTAATTAGTTTATCTTTATATATAATAACCATATATTATATACTTACATAAATTACTAATACATATAGATAATATGATAGTATATATCAAAATTTTATAAATGGTTCCTACGTACTATTATATGAAATTATTAAATTTTATTAACTAATTATTATATAAATATAAATAGCTATAAAGTATATTCAATACGTAGGCATCAGTAAGCAGGTTACATGCTATATATTTAATTATAAAATGTGTTATGCTTATTATTAGCCAATACACACATACACACACACATATATATATATATGTATATATACATATTTATCAATGTATGAATGGACTCGAATCCGATTCAAGCATAAAAAAATATGCCTTAAAGAGGCTTAGTCGAATCGAATTGAGTTTAATCAAATGTGTGTGTGTGTGTGTGTTTTTTTTTTCCTCGGCAAGCAAATATTTTATAGATGAACTATAAGGATACAATGATACAAGATTCTGTGGGGTGGGAGTCCCCAACAATCTTTTCAAAACAAACAAAAGCAACACTGAAAAGAAAATAAAAACGAGTTATCTTACCAAAAGATTGGCTCCAACCCAATCCCACACGGGGATGCCGCTTTAAAGCGGTTTTAACATAGTTTGAGAAACAGATTATAAACTTACAACTAAGAGTCGTAGTTGAGAGTGGTGCACTGCATTTTGCTGATCTGGTCCAAATGTAAGAGACTATCATGATCACATTGTATTGATCACGGGTTAGGGAAAGCGGTAACATAGGATAGCAACCTGAGTCTAGGCCGAGTCGCCGGTGGGACAACACCTTTTGTCTACACGTGCCACCTTAAGAGGGGAGCGGACAAGTTGATCCGAGGGATCAAAGGCCGATGAAGTCAGAGGGACCGCGCGTGGCCTTAGAAGCCGTTGTGCGTACTAAACGCACACGATAAGGGCCGCGCGTGTATCAAACGTGCCGTACAAAAATGCAGTTTTTTGCTTCGAGCATGAAGATCGACAGTTGTAGAGGCTGTAAAGACAGTGCATGCATGAAGAAGGAAGCCAGGAAGTAGCAGATTGGCGATAGACAGTGCTACGGAGTGGAAGTAAAATGAAAAATTACGAAAAAACGAAAGGGACAAACAGAAAATCGTATGGACAGAGCCACTGAGGCTGGCTAAGGGAGGAGGTGGTTGAAGTCAAAGCTCCGAACCCCCTCCGCCCAGTAATGAACGAAAACCAACTATGGCAACGCAACGGTACGGAGAGAGAAATAAGGAAAACAAATGAAAAAGTCGTCTACAAACTAATCAAATATGTGTTATTTATTAATTGAGTGGGTATTTGCTAATAAGCTATCAAAAACGATTTTTTTTTTTTTTTTCACGAGTCGAATTCAATTCGAGTTTAACTAAACGAATATCGAACAAGTTATCGAATAAACTGCTTCATTTACAACTCTAATTTGGAGTATCAACTTAATTATTATAAACGACATTTTTTTTCTTCCACGAAATCACATACATCATTCTTCCTATATCCAGTTCATAGTGTCATAATTTTTTTACACTGCAATTTCTTTCGTCCTTTTCAGGCTATTATTAGTTAGCATAACTCAAAACTCCATATTTTTGTTGAGGTTATATCATACGAGTTAGGTAGAGACACAAACCACACTGAAGCTTACATTAGGAATGATAAGAAAAAGGAGTAAAGCAAAAGTGTAATCAATTATACACAACATACAATTTATGTAATTCGATAACGTGCTTACGTTTACAGAACTGTAAATAATTTTATTAATATGAAAATCAAGAATACGGTATGACAACAGTACAGATGTTTAATACAATATATCAAAAATCTTAATTAACATATTGGGCCAGATTAGTAAACTCTAATCGACAAATCGAGTCATCAAACCAGACTACACACAAATAAAATCAACTCCGACTAAAGAAACCCAACAACTTATATGAAGAGGAAAAAAATAGTCAAAAGTCATTGTTTGAACTTTATTGTAATAATTATAAATATTAAGAAAAGGAAAATATTTTAACTACAAAAAAATTACATAAAAGTAAATTCACAAATTGACGTAGTTTGATATAATATGTTAGATTGTAAAGTTACTTTTATTATAAAGTAGATCTAACGAATTTCATAAAATTATATCAGTTTATAGATTTATTTTATATAATTTTTTTATATATGTAATAATTGTTTTAAGAAAAATATCATTTTTAATGTGCGAATCAGATCTGAATGGGCCTAATCTATTTATGTTGGGCCTAAATGGGCCATGGAATGTCATGGGCCTAAGTTTATTTATTCCCTCACCAATATTACTGCAACAATTGGTTTAAGAAAAACCTCCCCTCCCCTCCTCCTCCTCCTCGAAGGCTAAACTAGGTGTATAATTTTCTCTCACTTAACGGGAAGAGGGAAAGATGTTGCTGGCGTTGCTCATCTCCAATTCCGTGGGCAACATTCTCGTCGAACGGTACTTTTCTCGATCTCCCCCTTAATTCTGAACTCTAGCATCATTTTTTGATTATCATTTTATATTTGAAGGGGTTTCAAACTCATTCCATTTCTCCTTTTCTGTTCTCTTTGAGTAATCTGGTCGAACATTTTGAATGATTAAAAGTTATTATCATTTATTTACATGTATCGTCTTCGTGTCGATTCGAATTCGTTTGAGATTTTCGAGAAGAAGGTTGCTTAAGATCTGAATTTTTTTAATAAGTGAATCGATGGGTAATTTTGTCTCGGGCTTAATTTCGGGAAAAATCTGATTTTTTTCCTTGAACTTCATAATTGGCCAATTGAGATGTTTAATTGGTGTGCCGAATCAATATAATTTTTATACGTTTCTCTTGTGGTTATCTTTTTGAAGAAGGGTATAAGAAGAACCAAATCCAACTAGGCAAGTACCGTAGAATATTACAAATTAGTTGTCTCTCTTCCTTAAATTAGTTCTGAATTTTCCTTTATTATCTGATTGTCGGTTTTGTTTTTGGGTTAATTTCAGGTATCATGGAGTTCCCGCTGAGGAGCGATTGCATTGGAGGTCTTTTTTAGTTAAACTAGGAGCAGATAATCTTAGAGGTGCGAAAAATGAAGAGCTCCTCGTGGCTTCTCACAAGTAAGTAAAGTTTGCTTTAAGTTTCTTATCAACGAGGAATAGAGTTTGGGTGACAATAATGGATATGTATCATAATAAGTCTATTTGAAACACAATTTAGAGGATACTCTTGAAGAGTTGAGAGTGGATGCAGAGGGCGTTTATGTCCATATCAATATCATAACTCATTCATATTTCACCTTTTTTTATATATTTAAATGATCTCCTCTTAGTCCAATGGGATTGACCATATATGTCTCGGTAAAGGATTAGTTACTTCCCATAATTAGTTACCGGTTCTACTTATAAAAAAAAAAAATTAGTTACCGGTTCTTTTTGTTGTAGCTGCTAGATCAATTGGAAAGTTATCTTTTGCTTCTTCTTTTTCTTCTTCTTCCCCTTTTTGTAAAAACTTTTTGAGCTAAGTTTGCTTGATGGAGATCTAGAATACTTGTGACTAATTCATATATCCTTATCTATGACTTTTGTACTTTCTTTCAGGTCTGTTTATATTGTTTACACGGTACTCGGAGATGTCTCAGTTTATGTGGTTGGAAAAGATGAGTACGATGAACTTGCTTGTAAGTGGCATGGCTCCCTTTTTCTGTAGTTTTTGAGTGGAAGCTGAGACCTGTTTAAGATCTGTTGGAAAGGATTACATAGCCAATTTTCTTTTAGTTTTTTTATATTGTCATATTGCAGAAATGTACTGTTTTCTCATTGTCATCATGGCATTTGAAGACACAAAATCATTTTATTTAAAACATTGACATCAGTGAAGAAATTTAGGAGTCCATGCCTCGATTTTAGTGAACTCCACTGAATAGGTGTTTCACTAATGTTGATTGATCTTGAGAAGAACAGGTGATAGAATTGCTCAAAATGCTACAAATAGAAAAAGCGTGCTATTTTGTAAATGTTATGTCCGCTTTGTTACAAAAAATCCAGATTTTCTAAATGAAATGCTTTACGGTCTAAAGGAACAACCTGTACCTCTTCTTTGTTATCTCTACATGGCTTATTTTGAGTTTTTGTTTCTTCCAATTGATCCTTACTTATTTCTTGGTTTCTCTCTAGTGGCTGAAGTGATCTTTGTGATAACCTCAACAATCAAGGATGTATGTGGGAAACCTCCAACTGAACGCTTGTTTCTCGACAAATATGGAAGGATATGTTTGTGTCTTGACGAAATAGTTTGGACGGTATGATTCATTGCCCTTTTGTTTTCATTGTTGGATTGATTAAAGCCATATTTCTGCTTGTGGCATTAGTATCCTACCAATTTTATTTATTTATTATTTTTAATAATAATAATCATCCTTTCTTTGGTGCATCATTCATCATATAAGGCTAGTTGAAACGACCTTTAATTAGGCTTTAATCACCAGAGTTCAATATTTAAATATTTGGAAGGAAAAGGCAGAGTCCTGTTTCCAAATCTCTTACATGTAAAACGGGCTGTTGACGACCTTAGGTAACATGTTAGTGTTTGTATGTTACTACTACTACCACGCAATTGTCACCATTGTGGAGATGTTCATCATGGTTGGGAGATTGTGGATATCTGATAATGACTTTTGTTCTCAATTGAACTTCAGCCAAGTGACTAATGAGAAGTTATCTAGCATTACAAAATTATCCAACTTTATTTCTTGTTTAACCATTTAGAGATTTCCCCAGTGTGCTTCTATCTTGCTTAAAAGTTGCATAAACAAGACAATTATGGGTTCTCTTATCAAGAGATTTCCCCTGGCTGAGATGCTGGATTTCAAGGTGCCGGGTTTATTGCACTGTGTTTAACTTGAAAACTCTAATGCTTTATTATTCTTCTATTTTGAAGGGAATCCTGGAGAACACGGACAAAGATCGAATCAAAAGGCTGATTAGGTTAAAGCCTCCAACTGAATTTAGCTGAAGGGAAGCCGCTTGCCATCTCACTTGTGCGGATGATAGTAAACCAGCCATGATTAAGGCAAATGAATCACTGTATCTTGTTATTTGAATTGAAACAGTCTTAATTTTCAGTTTGTGCTCCATTTCTTTTTTTCTCTGTTTGGGGTCTGTAATCGAAATCTGTAACACAAAGAAAGTACAAAAAAACCATTAATAACGCTTGGGTTTTGATTCCTTGTATTCCATTAATGATTTGATCCACCACTGGCATGCATACGTCCACAGTTTGTTGATCACTATCAGAAATAAAAAAAATCTAATCTCTAATCTTTGTGAATAATTGCACTGTGGTCCCCATATATGGGGGTAATTTATACATCGCCAATTTAATGAAGGAATTTGCTAGTCGCTCCTCCCTTATTTTTACTGGGCCGAGAATGCACATGTTAATCAAATTTTGGACCTGGCCGCCATGCTTGTTTTCAGCACAAAGCCAATAAAACATATGCCATATATAAATTAGTACTTATTATTTATCTCGTAAATATGAGCATGATCCATAGCTTCCTGTGATGGATATGGGTCGACTATTAAGTAACAAGAGAATAGCTCCACTATCAACCATTTTAGTACTAAAATTTTCGAAATTTGTAGAGATTTTAGTGAATTTTCAATTACGTAAGAGAATTTTCATGCAAAAAAAAATCTTTCCAAGGAAGGATTTAACGTTAATGAGTTTAATTTTTTATTTTATTTTTACACTGGGTGTCCAAGAATAGTGTCCCGACTAATTTCAAGAGTGCATAAGTCCTTAAGAAAGAGTTTTCTGTAAGTACACATTGAGTAATTTAAGAGAAAATTTTTTTAATCAGATGATTTCTAAAGATTGTTTTCCACCCAGGGGGAGAGACTAAAAATGAAATTCTTTTTTTTTTTTTAAATGGAGGACAGCACCTCCTGATTTTCAACTTTAGGAAACAAGGAACTTTTTTTGTATGTTTTCAGGGCGATCATGGTATTGATGAGAATCTTCAAAAGAATATATCTTACATACATACAGAACCAACAAAACATTATATGCTTGTTTGTGCTTGTAGATGATACCAAGCTATCTACCTAGTAATTGCCAAACAAAACCCCAAAGATTTTCTAATACAAATGGACAAACACCTTTTATATATGGGTGTAGATGACAATGTCGCTAGTTTTAACAAATGAAAAAAAGGAAACAAAAGACTCGAGTAATACTCAAGTTGGTACAATCGGAAATCTTGGTGACATTTCCCTAAAAACATTAGCTTAATTTAATGGTAATGTTGACCTGGTCACACAAGAAAGAAGCCAAGAAAAGTTACTGTAAAATTCAGCGTAAGTTGTGACCTTATTTGCCCAACATTCATATGATATGGATACTGAATTTAATGTGAATCTAGCCTCTATTATGTGCACATGGGACAGCAAATAAAAGTAATTAATAAGCTGTCTAATAAATAAATAATTTTTATTTTTATTAATCGGTTATTTAATATTATGTCAATTCTGAATTCTATTTTAAAAATTTTATTTATAGTTACATTTATGTATTTTTTTACGTATTTCTTTAATACGATTTGTTACGTCAGATCCTCGAGATGTTACTTCGCCCGTTCGAGAGAGATAACAATAATTAACGATTTAACTGTCACGGCAGACGTGGAAGAGAGGAATTAAACTCGAGGATATTCCTCGAGAGGGATGTGTCGAACAAAATAGAACCAGTATATACCCGGCTCCCTATCTTCCGAATATCATCCGCCCAGTATTTATCTCTGTCTTTTCGCGCTCTCTCTCCCTACCTCTCTCTCTCTCTCTCCATCAATCGCGTAGAAGAAACGAAGACTCCGTGTTGTTGTGAGGCGGAGGAAAAAAATCTAGTGCGCGGAGTCATGAAGTTCTGGAAGATCCTCAGCAGCCTAATCGGAGAGACCCTGCCGGAGTGGCGGGACAAGTACTTGTCTTACAAGGACCTCAAGAAGTACCTCAAGCGCTTCTACCCAAAGGACGACTCAGACAATTCTCCTGCTAAACGGCGCCGTCTGGATTTGGATATGTACGTCTCGTCGGACGCTCCTGATTGCCTACCCGAGTTGTCCAAGGACTATTTTGTCAGGCTCTTGGAGGGCGAGGTAGAAAAGTTCAACGGCTTCTTCGTGGAGAAGGAGGAGGATTACATTATTCGATTAAAGGTACCTTTTTTTTTTGTTCTAATTTGTTCTTTATACCTTATAATGCTTGTTGAATGTTTCTTGTCGGAATATGGGAAATTTGAGCTTTGGGGGTCTTTTTCATAATTTTGATTTTCAGAATAACGGAAATGATTGTTTTCGTGTTGTAAACATGACAAGTGAGAAAGTGTGCGTTTCTCCGAAGATGGGAATTCCTCGGAATTGTATGTTTCCTGGTTTCGTGTTTAGAATACATGAATCCAAGAAATTCCACCCTGATCCGGCCAAGCATCACACTTTCTTGTTTGGCATTTAATTGTACTTGGCACGTTGTTCTTCACACGATTCATGTGGGTCTACCTTCTTGTCCATCTTCGATTCTTTATATCTTGAACACGTTAAATTGCTTTGGGGCTTACTCGTTGGTGATGCAATCATGCAAGGATTTCATATGCATGGGCAAGGGTTCTACACTACCATTTTAGAATATTATATGGCCTTGTGGTTGGGGATGCAGGAGCTGCAAGATATGATAACAAAAGCCAAGGATTCAAACGAAGAGTTGATGCAAGTAGGAAGACAGTTGGTGGATTTTCATGGAGAGATGGTTTTGTTGGTGAATTACAGCGCACTTAACTACACAGGTACTTGTCTCTTAGTGCCATATTAGTTGAAAGTTTAGTATTTACGAATGCATGCATGGTCATGAAAAACTTGGAATACTGGTTTTTCAAATTCTCGCGAGGAAAAATGTATTCTTGTAACGATAGTAATGAAAAATAATAATAGGTTAGAATTAACCCAGCAAGCTGTTACTTACATATAAAATAGCATGTGTTCTCTGCATATTATAGTTCAGTACAGAGATAAACTTGTGAAGCATCATTGGTTACTAGCTTTTGAATCTTTGACCCATGACAATTTCTCCAATATCATTGCCTTGCCATATGTTATTCTCCTAAAAGTTAGCCAAATGGTGGGAAAGGTTCATGTTTAAGACTAATAGGTCAGTGAAGAATCCAAGATTAGTTAGTTTTAATGCATATATTTGAGCAAGATTGATAAAATCTGAATTTAAAAAAAAAAAATTCAAAACCAGATGTCATGGAATTGAGAGAGCTTTTTTTTTTTGAGGGGAGAGGAATATGTTCCATATATGGAGGGTTAAAATTGATTGCAGGATTTATCAGCTCTCTTTACTTCTTTCTTTTTATTTGACAACATGGTGTACATTTTCCACTCGTTTTAATAACCCTGACATGCTATACACAGGACTGGTAAAGATACTAAAAAAATATGAGAAAAAAAGCGGTGCTCTCATTCGCTTGCCTTTTATCCAAAATGTCTTGCAAGAACCTTTCTCAGCAACGGATATACTTAACAAGCTTGTGAAGGAGTGTGAGAGCTTGCTGGAACAGGTTTTCTCCATGAATGACCTGTTGGCTCCACTTGAAGCAACTGATAAGGAAGAAGGGAGCAATTGCGACGCTGCGACCAGAAGTACACAAACTATACTTAAAATTCCCAATGAACTTGAAGAAATCAAGCATATGGAGGGCATGTACATGAAGCTAACATTATCAGCATTGCATGGCTTAAAGAAGATCCGGAGTGAAAGCTCAACAGTGAGCGAATATTCGTTGCCGCCATTTTAGAACAATACAATGGAGATAGAGAAGCCATATAGTTTTTTCCTCTTATACCATTACTTGTAGACTATATAACACCACAGTTGTATGCTAAATACCATGGTCTTGATGGTACATTCAATAGAAAAATGTTATTCTCCGTCTCTTAATGTGGTATCAAATGATTGAAAGATAGGTAAAAAATAACAAATAATTTTCCAATCACTTGATACCACATCAGAGAATGATGAAAAGGTTGGAATTTAAAGAATGAGAATAGTATTTTTCATTGGATAATCCTTTGGCCCTCTATTATATAAAATCTCAAATCTTGGATCCTTGCATCTTTTCTATAGAATGATACTATCATGAGCTTTTGAGTATTAGGAATTCTCCTAAGATATAATAATCCACACCTGTCAAGGTGCAGCTTTAGTAGCTTGGGATGAGCTGTAAATTCAGATATCCTGAGTTCGGTTATGCACTAGGAGTTATTCTAGATTACCTAATACATGGTTCTAGCATATAAGGTTGCGTATTTGGGATTTATTCTCCAGAGATATATGATACTGTCTTGCTGAGGTTTCCTGTCATTAAAAAAAAATCATAATCTAACCCACAGACTACTGAGTCTTGGGTTACTAAAAGCTCCCTATAATCAGTAGTTGGGCCATGGCTGATCTTCTGTACTCGTGATTTTTCCATGTGAAATTGAGTTGAAAAGCAGCAACACAACGAAATATGTTGACTCGCCAATTCTATGTCAATTTATACCTTTCAGCGATGCTTTTAGTTTAGACTGAGCCCAAGAAGTGACGAATAACATTTAATAAACTCATTTCCTAATTGGCCCCAAAACCCAAATATGGATCTCCAAATAATTCTCTCTCTCTCTCCCTCACACACACACACACAAAGACGACTTCCTACCATCAACCGAACACTCTCAAAGCTTCCAAGTTCCTGCCTAACCTCTTAGGAACATATGCAAGAACCCAATTCACTTGACATGACCAACCAAAATACCCAACAACCATGACTCACGAATCTTTCATTATAAGAAGACTCATTTTACTTGGCGTTCCCAAGTAACTATTTATTATAACTCCCCCACAAGCTCTTCAAAACTAAACAGAACTTAGTGTTCGACTCTCCTCCCACCCCACCCTTATATAAGAAAAAATGTCCTTGGTAGAAGAAGCACCGGGTTACCTTCAAGTCTTCTCTGATGGATCTGTGGAACGCTTAGCCCCTGAGATTGTTCCAGCCTCACTAGAATCAACTAACGGATACACGTCTAAAGATGTGATTATTGACTCATCAAAGCCAGTTACAGGAAGGTTATTTCTTCCGAGAATAGCAAGTAGTGGGTCCATAAATAAGCTTCCTGTTATTGTTTACTTTCATGGTGGTGGCTTTTGCATTGGCTCCACCACATGGGCTGGCTACCATCATTTCTTGGGAGATCTGTCCACCGCCTCCCAATCCATCGTTCTCTCTGTTGATTACCGTCTAGCTCCCGAAAATCGTCTCCCCATAGCATATGAAGATTGTTATAGCTCTCTGGATTGGCTTGTTCGCCAAGTAGGATCTGAACCATGGCTTGAGCAGGCTGACCTTTCCCGTATGTTTCTGTCTGGGGACAGTGCTGGAGGAAACATTGTGCACCATGTTGCTATCAAATCCATTCAGAACAACAGCTGTCATATTATAAAGATTAAGGGATTATTGCCAATACATCCTTATTTTGGCAGTGAGCAGAGGACTGAGAAAGAGAAGGCTGAAGGAGCAGCAGAAGAGGTTGCAAGCAATGACATGTTTTGGAGACTAAGTATACCAGAAGGCTTGAACCGTGATTATTATGGTTGTAATTTTCAGAAGGCTCAATTATCCGCAACTGAATGGAGCCAATTTCCTGCTGTTGTGGTATTCGTGGCTGGCTTGGATTTCTTGAAGGAAAGGGGAGTAATGTATGCAGAATTTCTGCAGAAGAAAGGGGTTAAAATGGTAAGGCTGGTGGAGGCTGAGGGAGAGTCGCATGTATTTCATGTGTTTTATCCCGAGTCTGAGGCAACCCGCCTGCTCCAACAACAAATGATTGAGTTCATGAAGAGCTCTCAACCTTCAAACTCGTCTGAAGAGAATTCTAGTCTTATTGTAAGTCAGTAATCGTAAGGAAAATGGTCTTTGGAGTGCTGAATAAATCAAAAGGCAATTTAAGCAATGCTTGGCAAAGAAAAATTCCAGTCAATTTTGGATCCAAATCAAACTGAACAACTTTTCCAAATTTGCACTGCCTCTGCAGGTTGCAGGATATTGATACAGATGAACGAAAGAAACTAACATAAATAAATCTCTCACCTCAACAATTACTAATTAGGTTAAGTTTCACTGGCAATTCTGATTTGTATGCACAAACATATACACACGCTCTAAATCTGAGGATACTATGGACCAAATCGTACTTTTATGCGTGGAACAGATAGTACTCTTCATCCAGCACACAATTTCTAATTTCTATTCATCAAAAGTGCTCAGAAAACCTCCCAGAAAACCAGCTCCATTGCAATTTCCACATAGCATGTCTTTTTTACCTCTGCATGGGTACAAAGGAGTCATATTGATAATGATACAACAATAATCATCCAAACAAAAAATAGAAGATGATAATTGAATATTAATGTCAACTACAGCAGTAACACTCCCCTTCTTTGACTCATAACTCGCTCTAATCTTTTGTTTTATCACATTCTAGCATTTAGCTGAATATGGAATATTAGTTTAATGAGAAAGAGGATTGAACAATAAAAGAAGTTTAGCCTCTTAGAATCATTATAAGGAACTTGAACTTTTCCTTCCCAATAATATGGGATCGCATTCACCGCTGTACAATCTAGGGTATATAAAAACACTGCGCTAAATGCTAATACCAATTGGTTTAGAAGAAAGATGCTTGAAGAATTCACCAACAGGCTGCTGAGATACATCATGAGACAACACTTCAATCTAAAAGAATAGATTCGGATTCAGCTATGTATATCAAACTGTTCTCTCTCTTTGCTTTCCGTCCACGTGGGACTCAAGATTCACTGATATATCACAAGAGTTTCCATGATAAAACTCGTAGGCTCGTAGCTCTAGGATAATGAATACAAAGGCAGTAAGATTAATGGTGGTGTTACCAGCAATAGCAATTGCAATAATAAAGCACAAAAAGGGTAGTTATTAGAAGTGATTACCCGCAAAGCCAACATGAGTCGCCAGCTTTAAACTGTCCGTTGAAAAGATCAACAGAGTTCACTCCACTACCTTTGCATTGCGAGCATAGAACTGCACCTGCTCATTGGCCCAAAACAATAAAAATCAAAATAAACTGAAAATTTCCCCACTTTTATCCCTATCCCATCTTCAAAAGAAGGAAACTTTACCACAGATCACCAAGTATTTTTAGAGTTTTTACCATTTCCATCACAGTTGGCACAAATCACGCTATTCAGTTTGGGGCTTTGATCACTTTTTTCAGCCTACTTGGACAGGAGTTCGAGGGAGGAAAGAAGGCAAAAACATATCGTATTTAGGGAAATGTATGAGATTATAAAGACGATGAACTACACACCAATTCATATATGCATGAAAGTTATGTTCAATAGACAGTACACAACAATTTAATAAATAAAATGGAATGAAGGGTAGGACCTTAGCTTTTATATTGCCGAATTTAGTGGCTGCAGAACTCTGGCATAAGTCATCTCGAAAATGATTCTTATTGTAGTGATAGCCCAAGCAATTCCCTAAGCATTTAAAATGACAGACAACTCAATTCAAGTAAAAAATGGGACTTTCATTTGCTGAAGCAAATTCAAGGATGGAGAGAGAGAGAGACCTGGTTTTGGTGTGGCTTTGAAGGAAGCAACGGGTGCTGAGAACAAAGCAGAGGCCATTGGAACTTTGGTCCAGCTGAAAGTTGGTCGGATGGAACAGTACGGAGCTAGATTTTTTTCTTATTTATTTAGGTGCCACGTGGCTCAGTGTCGGCCCATGGGTTGAAGATAGGCCCGGGACCATTACGAGAAATGGGTAAGATGTCCACATAATGTCCGAAAGAGGAAAGGAACTCAAGCCCAAAGAATAAGTAGTTGTAGTGTAGGCAGGCCGGGCCTGGGTGGCAAATTCTATATTTTTCAGAATTTTGTTGTAAGCTAAAGTATTTTAAATTAAAGTATAAATATATCATATACATTTGCCACGTATATTTAAGACTAACTCTTCGAAAATAAATCTACATGAGATTGTATTTTATGAGTGATAATATTATTCTTCTAGCTATTCTTCATTCCTCATTATTTTAATATCATATGAAGAAGAACAGTTAAAAAGATAAAGTTATTCTATTAACAAGTCAATATATAAAGTACAACATCCACAGTATTTATTCAAAAATATATATATACACATTACTTAAATGATAATATTTTATTCGTATAATTAAAATTTTAAAATTAATTTTTCATATCAAATTATGTCATTTAAACATTTTAAAAAATATATTTTATACATAATAAATAATAGATATTATTAATCAATGTTCTTCATAATTCGTACTTTTATGTTCTAAAAAATGATAAATAGTAATTGACGGGTGTTCTTCTAAACTTTTTAGTATATTATTTTTTAATAAATATTATTTTTAATATGTTCTAGACTTTTTTTTTTTTTTAAGAATACATAAAAATTACACTCTCCAAAATTATATATAGTATAGAAGTTTGACACTATTATGATTTTGAACTCACTTTTATTTCTATTCATGCTCTGTATATATATACAATCCGAGAGACCTAATATTAGGCATACAAGATATGTAATTGAAAAGGAAGTTTATAATACAATAAATGGTAGTATTCGCAGAATAGGAAACTGATCCTGAAATCACGAGAAGCACCAAATCCAGCTGTGTTTATTGTGGCAGCTGGGTTTGAGTTGTCATTTGTTTGAATTCTTTAGTTTCCTTAATACGCCCCCGCAAGAACGGGCTACCATCGGAGAGGCCGATCTTGGATTTTAGATAATCTGTCCGCTGTCGGGATAGTGGCTTGGTGAGCAAATCTGCAAGTTGGTCATTAGTATGAACATGGCGAACAGTAAGAATATTTTTCTGAACCAAATCTCGCACAAAATGAATGTCGATCTGAATGTGCTTCATCCTTGAATGCTGGACAGGATTAAAACTGAGTTGTGTAGCTCCTAAATTATCACACAAGAGTATAGGTGGCCGTGCTAAGATAAACTTCATTTCTTGAAAAAGAGATAGTAGCCACATAGACTCTGCTGCAACCATTGCTAAGGCCCTATACTCAGCCTCTGTTGATGATCGAGCAATAGCACGTTGCTTTTTGGAGCTCCATGAAATGGGTGTGTTACCAAGTAAGATAAGATAGGCTGAAATTGATTTTCTATCATCCAAGCTACCAGCCCAATCGGCATCCGAGAAACATGTGAGAGCTGGGCTTGAAGTTTTTTTTATATTGATCCCATGAAAAATAGTATTCTTCAAGTAGCGCAGCAGCCTTTTAGTTGCTATCCAGTGAGTTTGGTTAGGACAGTGCATAAACTGTGATAGTTTATTTACTGCGAAGCTTATATCTGGGCGGGTTAAGGACAAATATTGCAAGGCTCCAATAACTCTACGATATTCAGTTGAATCAACTGAAGATGAACCATCTGACAGCTTGAGAGGAACTGAGGTAGAGAGAGGAGTTGTAACATCTTTAGCTCCATCCATACTTGTTTTAGCAAGTAGATCTCGGATGTACTTATGCTGAGATAGAAACAGGCCATCTTTTGTGGGAATGACCTCAACACCAAGGAAGAAATGTAAGGATCCCAAGTCTTTGATGGAGAACTGATTCCCAAGTTTATCAATAATGCTTGCAACAAATGTAGAATGATTTCCCGTGATAATTAAATCATCAACATAGACCAGGCAATAAGCAAGTATATCTCCATCATGGAACACAAATAGAGAAGGATCGGATTTAGCATTTAGAAAACCAAATGTTAACAATGCCTGCTTTAGAGCAGAGTACCAAGCACGGGGTGCTTGTTTGAGTCCATAAATGGCCTTGGTAAGACAGCAAACGTGATTTGGTTTTTTTGGATTCTTGAAACCAGGTGATTGCTTCATATAGACCTTTTCAGTGAGTTGCCCATGAAGAAAGGCATTGTTGATGTCTAATTGCCTAAGAGACTAACCTTGCATAATAGCAAGGGTTAGCACAGTACGTATTGTGACTGGTTTCACAACAGGACTAAATGTCTCTGTGTAATCCAGTCCTGGTCTCTGATTAAAACCTTTGGCCACAAGTCTGGCCTTGAACCGATCAACCGATCCATCTGCATGCCTTTTTATCTGAAACACCCATTTGCATCCAACAATATTACAATCATTCGGTTTGGGAACTAGTTGCCATGTATTGTGATACATTAAAGCTGTCAATTCAGAGGACATGACATCACGCCATTTAGGATCATGAAGGGCTTCAGTAACAGTCGTGGGTTCCAAGGAGGATGGAAGTGGGTGTTTAGTGACTACAAAAGATTTTTTGGGTTTATAAATATTGTTCATGGATCGGGTAATCATCTGATGGGTTTGCACTTCATTGGTCTGAAGAACCTCGGGTTCATGCTCTTGCAATGAAGAAATTTGGCTCAAATTTAAAGGAGGAGAAGAGGGATTACTTACCTGGAGAGGAGACGGAGCAAGGGATGACCCACGAGTAGGCGACAACAAGACTTCAGCACCCAAGACCGTAGCTTCTGGAGTTTGAATTGGAACCAAGAGAATGGACAACAATGGAATTGGGACCGAGGGATTTTCTGAAGAAGATGAGATCGATACCGAAGAGTTAGGATTTTTTGTTTGAAATGGGAAAATCCCTTCGTGAAAAATGACATGCCAAGAGTGAAACATTTTCCGTGTGGTTGGTTCAAGGCAAAGATACGCATTTTGGGAGAGAGAATAGCCCACAAAGGTGCACGGTTGGGCCTTGGGCTCAAGCTTGTGTTTGTTATAAGGCCTAGTTAGTGGATAACATAGGCAACCGAATTGTTTGAGTTTGATGTAATTCGGAACTTGTTTGAACAATTTTTCAAAGGGAGATTTATTGTTCAATTTTGAGGTGGGCATTCGATTGATTAAATAGGCTGCAGTTTGGAATGCATATGGCCAATATGAGAGAGGCATGTGAGCATCCGTGAGTAAAGTGAGACCGGTCTCAACAAGATGACGATGTCGTCTTTCGGACATACCATTTTGTTGTGGAGTGTGGGGAGCCGTTGTGTAATGACTTATCCCATGAACGGAAAGGTAAGATTTGAGCCCAATATATTCTCTACCATTATCGGAATAGAGACTCTTTATTTTTGCGTTAAACTTATTCTCCACAAGATTTCGAAATTGAGGAAAAATGGTTTGAACATTGGACTTAAGAGTCATAGGATAGAGCCAAATATATTTGGTATAATGGTCAACAAAAATAACATAATATTTGGAACCATCAATACCAATTTCATGAGATGGACCCCATACATCCGTGTAAATTAATTCCATGGGAGCAGTGCTATAGAGACCGTGAGAATGAAACGGTTGACGATGAGCTTTATTTTGAGAGCATGAAGTGCAAAGAGAAAAATGATCATTCTTATTGGTTGGTAAAGAAAAAACATTAATTAAATGATGAACAATTTTGGACGATGGATGACCAAGACGTTTGTGCCATCCATCGGTTGTGGTACGCTCATGAACATAGGCAACGAGTTTTGTGGAGTTTGTTGGTAGATTCTCCGGAAATGGGTACACTCCATCTTTACATTTGCCTTTGAGTAGTGTCGCCCCCGTGATCCGATCCTTCACCAAAAAATAAGTAGGATGAAATTCAAGATAAACATTATTATGCTTTGTGAAATGGTGAACCGAGATAATATTTTTGTGAATGGTGGGAACACAAAGGGTATCACGTAAATGAAAAACACGATTAGACGAAGCAAGTGATAAGGAACCAATGTGAGATACGGGCAAACCTGATCCATCACCAATTACCACTTCATCAGTACCATCATATTCAGAATGAATTGACAGATTCGAGAGATCGGTGGTCATGTTGTGAGATGCCGCCGAGTCAACAAGCCACTTTTGATTTTTTCCTTGAGAGGATCCGGCACAGTTTGCTGTAACTTGAGCCGAAGCCATTTTTGGACAATTTTTGACCGTATGGCCCAGTTGGTCACACCACTGACACTTGGGCTTATACTTCCGGAAGCTCGAATTGGAGGGCCCTTGTTTGTGATTCCCATTGTTACCACGTGGCTTGTTGGAGTAGGGTTTGGTGTTCGGTTTGTTCGGTCCAGAGTTGCCTCCTTGCCGATGAGAGTAATTAGCAGTGGGAATAAAGGTAGCTGCCGATTGAGTCTCCAGCCGGCAAAGATAGCTCTCATGACCTACAAGGAGGTCATGTATTTCTTCAAATTTTAGAGAGGTCTCACGAGCACGAATGGGTGCCGCAATGTCTCAGAATTCGGGGCCCAATCCGTTGAGGATGTAGAGGGTTAGGTCATCATCCGAAACCGGATGATCAATGATTGCAAGTTCATCGGCAAGCACTTTGATGGCCTGAAGGAATTCGGTGACAGTCCGATTTCCACGAGTGCTCAGGGTCAAGTCCTCCTTGAGCTGCATCGCACGAGTTCGTGACTTCCCTGCATATAAACGTGTAAGTGCTCTCCAAGCTTCATGAGAGGTTTTGTAAGCAGCAAGAAGTGGGGTGATAGTGGTGGAGGTGGAAGCAAGAATGACATGGAGGATGAGTTTGTCTTGGCAAACCCAGTTGGTGTTCGCGGCTCTGGATGCAGTGGAGTTCGTGGCATCAATAGGGGGACATTTTTTGACACCAATGACAAAGTCAATGAGATCATAACCTATGAGCAAAGCTTCAAATTGAGCCCTCCACTGAGGGAAAAGTAGAGGGGGTGAGTTTTTCATTGATGGTGGTTGCGGCATTGATAGTGACAATGGGTGAATCAGTTGTAGACGCAGGGATGGCAGCCATGTCGCAGGAATTTACTCGTTAGAGGTTCGGCTCTCCTGATACCATATAGAAGTTTGACACTATTATGATTTTGAACTCACTTTTATTTCTATTCATGCTCTGTATATATATACAATCCGAGAGACCTAATATTAGGCATACAAGATATGTAATTGAAAAGGAAGTTTATAATACAATAAATGGTAGTATTCGCAGAATAGGAAACTGATCTTGAAATCATGAGAAGCACCAAATCCGGCTGTGTTTATTGTGGCAGCTGGGTTTGAGTTGTCATTTGTTTGAATTCTTCAGTTTCTTTAATATATAGCATTATCAATTTATTAAATAGTTTGCTTATGAATTTATTGTATTTATTTGAAAAAAATAATATTTATTAAAAATAATATTTTAATATATTTCAAATTTATTATTTTTTTAAAAAATACATAAAAATTATAAATTCTGAAATTATAAATATCATTTGTATTCGTTAGAATATTAAATTTTAAAATATATTTATTGATTTATCTTAGGGCATTCACGGCAATATGGTGTTTCTAGTCGTGCTTATATAAACCGGCACCAACACCACTCTCCGAACCCTATCAGATACTGTTGGAATCAGTAGCACTCTGAGCTATCGTCGTGTTCTCCGCTTTCTCGAAATCTCTTTCCCCCAAAGTTGATTATTTTTCCGCTAACCGTTTTCCTTTGCAGACTCTACAAACCCTCACCCTAGCCATATTTTTTCAACTTATTCACAGCTTCAGGGGTAATTACGATCTTATCCTCCCTAAACCCTAAGCTTTCATTTTCTCCTTTAAACTTCATCTTCAAAACCCTATTTCCTCTTTCAAACTCTCGATTCAATTTAATTCTGAAATACCCTATCTCATTTTCCCTTTCCCCTCTGATTTCAAGTTTCGGAACCCTAATTACTGATCTCTGTGTTTGTTTATGTAGAATATGGGAGAAACCAGGGAGAACGATGGGTACGAGGAAGAGCTTGTTGACTACGACGACGAAGAAGCCCATGCCCCAACTTCCGCGGTCAAAGTTAACGGCGAAGGCGCCAAGAAGTGAGTAGATTAGTACTTGGAACTCTCATTTTGATTTTGGATTTTTTTTAAAGTAATAAGAAGTTTTATTAAGACAAGTAAATAGGCATAGCCTAAGTACATAGGAAGTATACAAGTCGAAACATCTAAATACAACCATTTTGATTTTGGTCTATTCCAGTTTTATAGGGAAAACCGGAAGCGAACGAACTACTTAGTCTAAAGATTTGATTCTTGCATATTACTATGGAGAATTTTAAACATGAGTAGCATAAACCAAACTGTTCATTTATACATTGTTGAGTACTGGTATAACCACTTACTTGGGCGCTTTTCATGATGGATTGATGAATTTCTCATCATTTTTCTGGTTCTATGGATTGTACCCGTGAGATGCTCCCATTGTAATTATGTTCCATGTATGTTTATTAATACCATTATTCCGTTCTGTTTGTTGTGTAGGGGCTATGTAGGAATTCACAGTTCAGGATTCAGGGACTTCCTTTTGAAGCCAGAGCTTCTTCGAGCTATTGTGGACTCGGGATTTGAGCATCCTTCTGAAGGCAAACTATTAACTCATTTCTTGCCATTTTTATTTGTGGAGCACCTATAAAAAAAAAACGATTTTTATTTGTGAAGCTATATCATTTGATATCCTTATGTGAAGTTGAAGGAATTTTTTGTAACCAGCCCACAATTTTTTATTTTTTATTTTAGAAATTTGGAGTGGTTAGCATTATATCTAAATATGCGTAGCTAGTTTTAACATTTTTTAGATGTTCTTTTCCTATTGCACATTAATAAATCATATCCTTTCTTTGGTGTAGAAATATGTTATGTGGTCCTTGCTATTGTTGTTTTACCCTTGCGAGTTTCTTAGGTCCAAATGAAATGCGTGCTTTTATGTTTTGGCAAAAATTGTAGCTCACTGGGTCATTTTCATTTTGGCGTTCAATAAAGATTGGTTTTGTGTGTATTTTATTGAATCTAGAATGATTACAAATTTCTAAAATATAATGGCTTTTGCGCTGTTTAAAATTTTTTAGCCTTTGGAACCTTCTCCTGGATAGCTTTTTTATTTTTTATTAATTTGTTGATGTCATGACATTTTCAGGTAATATTCTATTGTTATAAACTTGATTTCGGAGAACTTATGTGGTCTGGTAATCCTTTGGATTAAAGGATCTGAGGGATTATATTTTACTTACCGATGATTCCTTCGATCCGATTTTCTTTGGTTCATCAGTGCAACACGAATGCATCCCTCAAGCCATCCTGGGCATGGATGTCATTTGCCAAGCTAAGTCTGGGATGGGGAAAACTGCTGTTTTTGTTCTTTCAACTTTGCAGCAGATTGAACCTGTTGCAGGACAAGTTTCTGCAATTGTGCTGTGTCATACAAGGGAGTTGGCATACCAGGTATATTCAAGATCTTTCAGTGTTACTGTTCCATGAGTGAGTCCTAAGGGCTCTGCCGTGGGGTGGTTCCCCTGTCATAAAAAAGATCTTTCATTGTTACATAGCTCATAATTTTAAATGTGCCGGCCTTACATTGTAAAGCTTTTTTGTCATCGTGGTCCCTCATTTGTTTTTACCCATTTTTTCTGTAGATTTGTCACGAGTTCGAGAGATTCAGTACGTACTTACCCGATCTCAAGGTTGCTGTCTTCTATGGTGGTGTCAATATCAAAGTTCACAAGGATTTGCTGAAAAACGAATGCCCCCACATTGTTGTTGGAACGCCTGGAAGAATATTGGCACTGGCAAGAGATAAGGACCTTTCTTTGAAGAATGTGAGGCATTTTATTCTTGATGAATGTGACAAGATGCTTGAATCACTTGGTATGGTTGACCCCCCTTCCTTGAATTCTTAACATACTGTTTCAGTGTTAAGTTTTTGTATGGCTGTAGTCATCATATGCTTTATATGTTCTGCAGACATGAGGAGAGATGTGCAGGAGATTTTCAAGATGACTCCTCATGATAAGCAAGTTATGATGTTCTCTGCAACACTCAGCAAAGAAATCCGCCCAGTTTGCAAGAGATTTATGCAAGAAGTAATGTTCTATGGCCAGTACTACTTGAATTTAGAAGTCTATTTTATGAAAATCTGGTGCTTCCATCACTGTTAGCTTGCAATTGGGGTTGTATTTTCACTATGTATCCAGTCATTTTTTTGGGAGGTTTAGTAGGGTGAAGCTTTTTGTCCGCCAAATAATTGTGCGAGATTGGTGTTTTACTGACCTGAACTTCTGATTTTCCTTCACTGGTTTCACTCCTTTTACTTGCTTACCTTAGGTGTTGGGTGTGTGTTTTTACTTCAAGTTAAGTTATTGAAACAAGAGAAGGGAGATGGGGAGGGTAGTTGTCTACCTGGGTTGTGCTATCAACTGTGTGATAGATTTCTGTGCGATTGGCATGGCTTAAAATGTACCTGTGGGGGAGAAGCAGATGGAGCAGGATCTTGATACGGGGGATGTGCATCCATCATTAATTTCGTTCTGGATTCCAATAGCTTGAGGAAAGGCCCTAATATGATTTACTGTGCCATTTGTTCCTTTCAGCCAATGGAAATTTATGTCGATGACGAGGCAAAGTTAACCCTTCATGGTCTTGTTCAGGTATTATATCCTTTTGAGATGATTGTTAGTTTTATTTGGTAGTCTCTGTGGATTTCTCTTACCTATTACAATTTAAATGGCAGCACTACATCAAATTGAGCGAGTCGGAGAAAAACCGCAAGTTGAATGACCTCCTTGATGCATTGGACTTTAATCAAGTTGTTATCTTTGTCAAAAGTGTCAACAGAGCAGCTGAGCTTAACAAGCTACTTAAGGAGTGTAATTTCCCCTCTATATGCATCCATTCTGGCATGTCCCAAGAGGAAAGGTTTGTATTGGAGGCAACTTGTATGCCTGTCAAAATACTTCTTAGTTTAATTTGTTATTGGTTTTTTTATCAGTTTGATTGTTTATTGTTATATGTTATACCGTGTATATATGCCCATATGTTATACAGCTTATTCTATCATTTTTTGACTTGTATATTTTACTTGCCAAAAAAATTTCTGAGTTGTATATTTGAATTTATTGATATTCTGTGTATATGAAGGGATATCATCCTGGCAAAACTATAGATGTAGTCTATATGTTGTATGCTTGTGTCTTGATATTGCATTATATCTCTATTTGGGGAGGAGTTGACTTCTATCATAATTTTTTTTAAAAATCCAGCTTTCTTGATTCAGTAATACAAACCACATTCAATTGTATGTGCATGATTTATAATACTAAGTTTTGTGTTGCTTGGTTTATATGTTTTCTCAAGAAAGGTAGGTGGCTATAGTTATTCCACTTGATTTAGTTTTTGTGCTTGAAATGTTAATCTTGGGTTCTTGTGTAGTTCCATATGCTATTCCTTTCGTTCGCTTGACATTGTTTTGGTTGGAAAATTTGTGAATCATTCAAGAGTTCAGCTGGATTGATTTTTTTTATTTCAGTCTGTTCCAGATACTGCTACCCAATGACGAATAGTTGCACAACACATGTTTTTATTAAAATGTGGGACACTGAAATTATTGTGAATGGTATGCAATTTGCAGGTTGACACGCTACAAGAATTTTAAGGAGGGGCAGTCGAGGATTCTTGTGGCCACAGACTTGGTTGGTAGGGGGATTGATATTGAACGTGTTAACATTGTCATTAATTATGACATGCCAGATTCTGCAGACACTTATCTCCACAGGGTATGTTCTGATTAAATTTTCCTGCATTTAATATAGGTTGTGTCATTGTTATTCCTGATGTTTTTGACTGCTAACAGGTTGGTAGAGCTGGTCGGTTCGGAACCAAAGGGCTTGCAATTACATTTGTTTCATCTGCTTCCGATTCGGAGGTTCTCAATAATGTATGGAATTAAGTTTTATTAAAATTTCCTTCCATTGGGTTTTCACTTGGTAAAAAAAATCTCTATCTACCAAAAAATTAGTCCGAGTTAAGGACCTTTTACCTTCTGTCAGGGTACTTTGTACGACCCTGACAGAAATGGTAATGAGGCATGCCCCTGAGGCAGTGGTTGTCCGGAGGGACATCTCCCTCCCACTGCAGCACTGCTGTAGGAGAGGACCCTACCCCGCTGATTTTCTTTTTAAATCTGGTGCATTTTTATTTAGTGATTTATATGTTTAATTTTTTACTTTTGACAAGTGGTATGCCACATGGCAACCACTGTTTCAGTGGCGTCACACTGCAGCATTTTGTCAATGTTGTACTTATATAAGAAAAAAAAACGTTTTGTCAATATTCTGGTAGGGACACTGACAGAAGGACCTCTTTCATCTTTTTAGAGGTCCTTAGCTAATGGTGCCCTTTTTACTTGTAAAAAAGTCCTTAACTTGGGGCCTTTTAAAAGAAAAAAAGTAGTTCATGGACCTTTTATTTCGAGTTAAAATGTAAGGATCAATATTCAAATTTCCCTTTTAATTTTAATGCTTTGTTTCTCAATATATTGGCAGTTTGATTTACTTTTTTTCTTCTTTTTTTGGGATAATTGCAGGTTCAAATGAGGTTTGAGGTGGATATAAAAGAACTTCCTGAGCAGATTGATACCTCTACATACAGTAAGTTCACTTGAGTCCATGTGGTAGCGATGCCATCTATTTTTGAACAATTTGATTAAAATTCATATTATTTATTTGGTTAGGAGAAATTGGGACCTATTTGACCATTTGAATTGGATATATTGAAAATTATGTGTTTTGGTTTGTCAAAAGTCTTATCATGTTTTTGAGTTTTCTAGATTCGGGGATTGAGATCACCTATAATTTCTGTTCGGATTCCAAGGCCTAGATATGGTGTGAGGGAGAGAAACTTAGCGAATGGGTTTTACAACATTTAGTTGTTCATTCTCTGTTTTTATTTTTTTGTTTGAAATCAGAGAAAGTCAATCATATTAATCTGAAATATGGCATTCTGCCATTACAATAGGTTTGATACAATCAGCAATACAGTCAATATCCAAAAGTTCATGATCTAAATTCACTGCTGTCTGTACCAGTTGATGGGCAACACCATTCAATTCTCGCTTATCATGCTGTATAGTCCAATTAGCATTGCACAAAAGTCTGTTAATATCTGATGCAAGACACTGAAGCTTCCCAGCAGAAGGATCACGCATCTTAGTTGTTCATTCTTTTGGCAATATTAAACAATCAATAAACATTGTATTGCTCTCACACTTTCTGTTTCTGATCTAAGTCTAGAATTCAGGTCAGAATTTTAGAGGATCCAGATCAATCAGTTTTGAAAGTGTGGTGTCATATTACAGTTTTATCTTATTAATCAAAATCCCTCCCTTTGTATAACATGCCCTTCCACTTGGCTTTCCTATTCTCTCTAGGTATGGATTCCAATTGTTTTCACTAACATCCTTATTTTTTGTGGATGAGTAGATATGTTGGTGTTATTACTCTTCTTCTTCTTTTTATTTATTTATTTATTATTTATTTTTAAATGCTATTTCTAATTTTATGGTAGTATTCAAGTCTTAAAAGCTTTTTGATGGGTAAAACATAATTAGCTTATTTGTTAAATGCATGTTGATTGTAGTTGAGCTCTTTATGGCTGTTAGTTCATTTGGCTTCGTGGATTTTGCAGATACTATATTGCTATGGATCATACTTTAACAATTTGTTTTTTCTAAATTTGTTGTTTGTAGTGCCATCATAAGTGGGTGGGGGTCGCTTTGGTTGGCATATCCACAACGGCGCATCTCACTTGGAAAATGTAGGGAGCAGAACCATAATGTCGAACTAATATGAAACAATTGGGGTTTGAGAAATAGCAGTTGCTCAGATCTGGTGTACACTTGGGAAGTTAAAATGTAGCTTTTGAAGAAAAACTTGTTGCGAGTGGTTCAGCACGCGAGGAATTAGGTTTTATTCTATTATTCTATTAGGACTTTGCCGTGGAGTTGCATTTTGATTTTTGGCATTGATTTTCCGTATTATGTACTAATCAGAGCTTCTTCTTCTTTCTTTTTAATTTGTGGAACTTAAAATGGAGGGAAACGCCTAAACCCACCGAGGTTTTGTACCGATAGTTGGTCTGGATGGGGTTTTTTTTTTTAATATATATAATTATTAAGGAGGTATTTTTTTAATGATGTTGTAATATTTTCTAAAAAAATATTTGAAAGTATAAAAAAAATAAAAGGTCAAATGGTTTTCTCGGTAGAATTTGTAGGCTACGGTTATATAAGTACCATCTAATGGTCAATTAATATATTTAATTAGCAGACGTAAATTGTAATCAATTATGTGTGGCATGGTGGTGGTTGTGTTCAAGAATAATTTACTTTGTCCATTTTATTGGCCGTATAGGTAAAATAAGCCACCTGTTTGCCTGCTGGCCCCTCAAAAAATACAAGTGACAAAAGGCCATTCAAATCTCAAATTCATCTATTGTTTCTAGAATCTAAATGTCAAAAGCTTCAAATAGATCTTTAAATGTTCACCCCAAATTCCATTATTCGTAAGCTTTTGACAAATAAATGCCAGTTGCTGTATTTTTGCCGTATTCCCAAACTATACATATACGTCAAAGAATGGGCTTTTTGCTTAATGCTGTGTCCATCAGCAAAGCATGCTTTTGCTTTTGCCTTTGCGCTTGTATCTCTGTACGTTTATCATTCAACCATGTTTAGGCTACCCCATCGAACCAGTAAGTTTCTCCTTCATTCCATTCAACCAAGAAAGTTGCAACACTGGACAGCTTATCTGCATGGGTTCTGTGACTGCAAGCGATGGATACTTGAGCATAACACCGGATCCACAGCAAGGCAAAGGCAATTCAACCTCACAACCTCTACCGCTAAACAATGTTGGTCGGGTTCTGTACTCCCACCCTTTGCCTGCTTGGCCGGCCAATATCTCAACCACCTTCACTTTAAGGATTTCCGCCTTTCCGAATTCAACGGGCTCCGGTGATGGAATGGCATTTGTGATCGCACCAGATAATTGTCCCTCACCACCTGATAGCTATGGCTCTTATCTCGGACTCCTTGATCGATCACCCCCAGGTAATTTCAACTGCTTTTTAATGTTTGTCCGTGGGATTTTCAAATCAATTAGAGGCTTTTTTATTTTTGTTTTTATTTTTTTTGGCTGTATCCAATAATTGACATTATTTAGCTATCAAATAAAATGCAGGTGGCGTTGTTCGGCAACTAGCCTGGAGCTCGACACCTCCATGAATGATTTTGATCCAGACGGAAACGACATTGGAATTGACACAACCAGCATTATACATCCGTTTGCAGCGAAGAGTCTTAACAGCACCAGCATTGACCTCAAAAGTGGGAGAGACATCAAGTGCAAAATTGATTATGATGGTTTGAGTCATATGCTTCTGGTTTCAGTGGGATATTCCGGGAGCCCCTTGTTCACCGTTCTCGACCGCTCAATAATAATGCCTGACACTGTTCCAAGCTCTGTTTTTGTGGGATTTACAGCATCAACTGGAACTCTCCCGGAAAGTCATCAGGTCATTGATTGGGCATTTACATCAGTGCCATTCCCTTCACACAACAAAAGTGACAAAATTAAGACCGTATCCATCATTGTCGCTCCAATTTTCCTGCCTTTGTTGATTATAGTGATTTGCGTCTTTCCATCAGTGCTAAGAAAGCTGAAGATGAGGGTTAAAAAGTTGCAGGATATCGAAAGTCGATCAAGGAATGCTGCAAATCTCCCTAAGATGTCTACGTACAAGCAACTTTCAAAGGCTACTCACAACTTCAGCAAGGAAAACCTGTTGGGCAGGGGTGGATTTGGGAGTGTATACAAAGGCACAATCTTCGATCCTCCGAAGACCATAGCTGTGAAGAAGATCTCGGCAACCTCAAAACAGGGTTCGTTCCATGCACTTTCATTTCGTTGTTTCATGATGATGTGGGTTTCGTATGGGAAGAGTAGCAAGATAGTAGTTCTCTCTAAGTTTATCACCAGTCAAATTGAAAGAAGCGCCATTTTTGTTTAAGTATGCGATAATCCTCAGATTCTGGAATCATAACCGTTTCTCCTCTATTTTCCTTACAATCACGACTTCCTAAAACTGCAAAGAACTATACTAATAAAATATGAATCCTGAATTGCCAACCAAACTTAATTCGTACCCCAAAGTTTCTGTAATATTCTTTCCCTATTGATTCCTAAATTTTTTTTCATCACCATCTTGTGCTCACCTTTCGTTCATAATAAGAACTTTTAACTGCAGGTGAAAGGGAGTACATGGCAGAGATATGCCCAATAGGGCGTCTTAGACACAAGAACTTAGTGCAACTCCAAGGTTGGTGCCATAAGCGGGAGCATCTCCTCTTAGTGTACGAGTATATGCCGAATGGTAGTCTGGACCATTTATTTCATCGGAATAGGGTTTCTCGACTGGAAAACGAGGTACGAGATATTAACAGGGCTGGCATCGGCATTACCATACCTGCACGAAGAGTGTGGCAACCCTGTTGTTCATCGAGACGTTAAGCCAAACAATGTGATGTTGGATTATGATTATAATGCTCATTTAGGTGATTTTGGGCTCGCAAGATTGCTCGAAAACGATGCTTCTGTGACAACCGTGTTAGCAGGAACTCCAGGATATTTGGCCCCAGAAGTAGGCTACACGGGGAAGGCTACCCCAGTATCGGACGTGTATAGCTTTGGCATGGTGGTACTAAAAGTTGTATGTGGGAGAAGATCAAAGGGTATCAGGGGCGAAACTAGTTTAGTAGATTATGTGTGGAATTCATATGGGAAAAATGAGTTGCTCGAGGTTGCTGACAGAAAGCTTGAAGGTGAATTTGATGATGAGGAAGTGAAGAGGACACTGATTTTAGGGCTTGCATGTTTGAACCCAGATTCTATGTTCCGACCTAAGATGAGAAAAGTGGTGCAGATCCTTCTGAACCCAAACGAGCCCCTGATTAAGTTGCCTGAAACTCGACCTACTGGGGTGTATATATCTGTATCTTCTTCTGCTGCTGCTTCCACAACCACTAATTTTGGTTCTAAAAGTAGTTGTTCATTGCTTCACTCACCCTTGACATCCCCAAGTGAGATTGAGGTTCAGTATGACTTGTTGCTGATTACATCATACATAATGAAATTGACTAGCATGAATCACATATACACACTCGCATTTCAATTTTTTCTTGACAATCTTTTGCATTTTGTCCTTGTCTTGTTGGTGTTTTACTCATGTATAGAACATAATTATTCACACAGTGGGAAAGATTAGAGAGTCCTGATCTGATTTTTATTTACCCTCAGGCCGTTTTTGGATCCAAACTCTAGCAATTTATTTATTTACTCGTTTTATTTTTCATGTAAAAGTAGCGATTGGTGGGCTGATCGTAGTTGTTGACTTAAAACTTTTTGAACTTGATCAAATATATCCAACCCGGCCTACCAGTTCCAGTTGCGAGTGAAAGAGCTTTAGAGTTTTTATTTTTTTACTCTGTCGAAATATCATTAGAAGGTAGCTCCAGGTCCACCAATATTGCAACAAAAAGGGTAATGAGACGAGGAAGATGATGGTGGCGAGAGAGACAAAAAGGGGGGGGACAGCGTGAGAAACTTTATGGGACTGAGCAAGACCGTGTCTGTGTGGAGCGTTGTTCCTTGCTCTCCACATTAAAATTACCCCATTCACTCTTCTTTCTCATTAACCCTTTATCTGTATTAGAAAATTTTCAGTGTAAACAGTTTTCATATATTTTGATTATTTTTTATATCAAGAATCCAATCAACCCTTGCCTCTTATTAACTTTTATTCTAAAATATGTGAATATCATGGAATTGGCTTAGAGTTTCTTAGGGATCAGCGTGTAAGGAAATTGATAGCCTGTGCCACCGACATCCTTAACAAAACAACCTAACACCTGTGGTTCGGTCCCACTTCCATGACTTTCTTCTCGGAGCCCGAGATAACCCAAAACTTTACCAAGGGTCATATTAATGGATTTTTTTATGATTAAAAAAAAAAAAAACTCTTTACTTTATTGGGCTAATGAAATAGAATTGAACTATTAAGATTTTATAATTAAGCTACTTAAAATAATTAAAGAAAAAATCTTCTCAATTTTACTTAAAATTTATGATATTTATTTAGTGTCGAATATATGATATTTTGATTATCGTGTTTCTAAAAATGATTAGAAATTATATTTCTAAAAATTAATGCATATTTTGAGTATTTATTAAAAGGATTAGTTAAAATTTCTCAGTATTAATTCATATTACTGAAGATAAATGCATGTCGGTCGTTTTATGAGTAATAATTTAATTTTGCGTGTTCATAGCATCTACCCGATATGCCTAAATGAATTCCCATAAAATACGTGACACAAAATGGAAAACATAGGACCAATCAAATATCCATGAAGGATTCGTTGACATTTTAGAAACTAAGAACAAGAATATTAAAAGACTCTTTTGGAAATTGAATAATTATTCATGATTTCATTTCAAAATTGCATGGAGCCTTGTAAGGGTTTAACTTTTTAATTTAATGCCCATATGATTAACAAAAATAATTAAGAAATGACATTTTTCGCCTTGCATTTTATCTGCATGAAATACGAGTCATCGTGACCAAAAATTATAATACTGAAAATAAATAATAATATTACTCAAAAAAAATAATTAGGAATAATAATCAATAATAAATTTGGTGGTTCAAATGGACTGGTTCTCATGATGGACCAAATAAACAGAGCTTTGAATTAAAATAATAATAATAAAAACTACATATGGATAGCTTTATAAATTAAATGATAAGATATTATTTATGGTGGAATATAATTAATTATATTATCTGTATAATTTTTGTGTTCCGTGATCGGATCAACATTTGTTTGTTCGCGTCGTAACGCTACCCAACTTGCAATTACGTACCTACCAATACTTATAATAATATAAAAAACAAATAGAAAATTAATCAATATATATATATAATTAATATATTATTATGGTTGCCAAGTCAAACTCTGTACAACGCAAAACAAAGCCACGGATGCTGTTAATTTAACCACAAACAATTGAAATAAGAGCTCGAAATTCTCTTGGAATTTTATTATTATTATTATTATATTTTATTAATTTATAAATATGTTAATATATTTTTTATATACTTTTCCCTTATTGATATTTGATATAATGTATTCATGTTTGCAAAATCATAGAATTATCTTTGTTTTATAAATTTTCATTCTTGAAAAAAAAAAAGTGAGAACTTCCCAATTGAGAAATGTTTAATAAATTATAAAATTATTTTATTATAAAATAAATATTTAAAACTACGTTAATTAGTAAATTTATTGTTATAAGATTTCTGCTACGTCACTTCTCTTCCAAATTTATACGCGAAAGGAGACATGAAAGCTTTTAGAATCTCATGCCACAACGAACTCTTCCTCGGCTTCTGGTCTGTGTCTTGCACTATACCTCTTTCGCTGCAGTTTCAGTTTTTTAAACTCCCAGAGTCCCAATCCCCACCCCTTCAAACACCCAAGACCCAAACAAGTGAACAACTCTCCGATTCAACCCACCCGCCCACCATAGCGCAGCGCGAGCAAGAGCAACTGCGACAATGGGCAGGGGCGGCGCTCTTAGCGACAGCGTCGTCAGGAAGGCGTTTCTGGCCTACGCATACGTCTTGATCTGGATCGCCCTCAGCTTCACGGTTATCGTCTACAACAAGTACATCCTCGACAAGAAGATGTACAACTGGCCCTACCCAATCTCCCTCACCATGATCCACATGGCCTTCTGCTCGTCCCTCGCATTCCTACTCGTCCGCGTCCTCCGCCTCGTCGAGCCTGTCTCCATGTCCCGCGAGCTCTATATCTCCTCCGTTGTCCCCATCGGCGCCCTCTACGCCCTCTCCCTCTGGCTCTCCAACTCCGCCTACATCTACCTCTCCGTCTCCTTCATCCAAATGCTGAAGGCTCTCATGCCCGTCGCCGTCTACTCCATCGGCATCCTCTTCAAGAAAGATCCCTTCAAGTCCAACACCATGGCCAACATGCTCTCCATCTCCCTCGGCGTTGCCATCGCCGCCTACGGTGAAGCCAGATTCGACTCCTGGGGCGTCTTTCTCCAATTGGGTGCCGTGGCTTTCGAGGCCACCAGGCTCGTCATGATCCAAATCTTACTCGCCTCCAAAGGAATTAGCCTGAACCCCATTACCTCCTTGTACTACGTCGCGCCCTGCTGCTTTGTTTTCCTCTTCCTGCCGTGGATCTTCGTTGAGTACCCGGTGTTGAAGGAGTCCTCTAGCTTCCATTTCGATTTCGTGATCTTCGGGACCAATTCTTTGTGTGCATTCGCCCTGAATCTCGCGGTGTTTTTGCTGGTGGGAAAGACTTCGGCTTTGACCATGAATGTGGCCGGTGTGGTAAAGGACTGGTTGTTGATCGCATTTTCGTGGTCCGTCATTAAGGACACAGTGACACCCATTAATTTGTTTGGGTATTTCCTTGCGTTCTTGGGCGTTGCCTATTACAACCACTCGAAACTGCAGGCTCTGAAGGCGGCGGAGGCGCAGAAGAAGGCTGCGCAGGCCGATGAGGAGTCTGGAAGGTTGTTGGAAGAAAGGGAAGGGGACGGACTGGGAAGGAAGAACGAATCGCAGGATTAGGCTAATTAGGAGTTCTAGCAATTTTAATTTAAGGAAAAGAAAAACATGGAAATAAGAAGAAAGGAATGAATTTGGGCTTTTGGTCTGCTAGCTTGGGTTTTCTTCTTTAGCAATGCTTATGAATTTGAGATTCGATCTAAGGCTTAGGGCCATTCCTGTAGCTTAGTTTGTAAGAATCTCAAATGCCCTATGTTTTCAGTGTTTTTTTCCTTCTTCTTTCTGAATTATGTTTGTGTACGAGCTCGTTCTTATAATTTTTTCAGTATGCTTATTCATTCATAATTGTTTCTTTTTTCCAGTTGAATTGTTTTTTGATGCGATTACGATTTAGCATCTGCATGTATGTACATCGCATGAAAGCCCACATTTTAGGCTCTTATGTACAATTCGTCTGATATCATAACATTTATCTGGAAGTTTGAATGGAAGGGAGAAAAACATCTCTCTGAAATAAGAAAGAATGATCTTGGTACTATAATCTCTCTGAAATTGCATTCTTTAAGGCTTGCCTCTCTTTTTATTCAGCAATGTGCATGACCTGTTGATGTGACTTTGATAACCGGATGAGAGGTAGTTGAATTTGATACATGCAAGCTCATTGGCAATGGTTAAATCCCAGCACCATGCTATCACTCTCTTCCACCCATACCCTAGGTTTCTGATAATCGAGCAGTGGTCATTTTTCCATTCTAGATAAGCCTTTCATTTCAGTCACGTTTTATCTCCTAACTCTGTGGCTTTTCTTCTCTGCTTGCAGTTACAAAGTTGGAAGTGGTACTGTTAAGAGAACTGGTAAAGGACAAGCTTCCAAGAGACTGGAAACCCGGTTCTATCTGCATGTTCTACGCTTTATTCTGCCTTTTCGTTGGTTTTCTTCTTTGCTTTTGTCATAAAGCGGTACTGTTTAGAGATCTAGGCAAGGACAAGTTTCCGAGAGACTGGAAACCTGGTACTTTCTGCATGTTCTGAAGTAAATTGATATACGAACGAATCCTTTTACAGGGTACCTGTATACAATTATCATACTGCTAAACCATGTATTATGTCAAGCTATGTGCCTTTTTTTTTTCCTTTGTCTCTTTTTCAGTTTCCCATAAGATTAGAAGACTTCCCTCAGCTTGTTGATTTTCTGATGTTTGAACCAGTGGATGGAATTCACAGATGAACCACTTCTTTGAGTTCATTTCAGAACACTCTGTGGGGAACCACGTGAAAGTTTGCAGTCTTTCATCGTGAGCAACCTCAGTGTATCCTTTTCAGGAAAAAATGATCCAATCAAATCTCTCTCTCTCACGTGAATTCCCTGAGCCCCCTCGGCCCTCCCACCTCTTCCCCAAGCTTTACCGAGCAGGCTATGAGGCTTTTGAAGTGCTAGAATATGTATGGTTTGGGAAGGCACGTATGCTGACACTACGTGATTTCCAACAATGAGATACCCATCTATGCTTTACGAATCAACATTCCTAAACTCCTTTTTTTTTAATTGGTGCCCTTCAAAGGTCCGAAACTAGCACCCCAAGAACAATGATTTTCTATTGGCATGTGCATCCACTCGAACAAGTGCACCTCTTTCTCCATCCACTTCTGCAATTTAGTGTATTCTTGTTGGATGTATCATACTGTTGTGTATTCATGAATATCTGAGCTAAGAGTTGAATTGAACTCTGTTAGCCATGTAAAAGAGATACTAATGGCTGGCTGTTTATGAACTCAAAGTAGTGCTCTCGACAAGTTGCATGAAGCTATAAAAATGAGAGACACAGGTTTTGAATTAACACTCAAATAAATGTTATCGACAATACAGCCTTTAACTTAGTACAATGTATTGAATTATACCATACCCAGCCTGCTTGCATGGAGATTGGTGAATTTGTTTTTTCATTCTTTTATTTGACAAATATTAAATTTACTAAAAATCTTACTACAACAATTTTACCAATTTCATGTAATTGGTGACCTATTATGGTTAACGTACTAAGAAACAATTTTTTGGGAGTCAAAGGCTAACATAAATGCCTCAAAATGATGCTGCTCTAATACGATGCTCATATTAAATTAAATGATAAATAAAAAGAAAGATATATAGATTTATGTGATTCAAGACAAAGATCTAAGAGTATTTTGAGGACACTATATTTAATGATTTTACACTCTCATAATACTGAGTAATGCTATATATAATCATGGAATGCATAAGTATTGTGCAGTCACTTTGAAAAAGAGTTAATTTAATATTAAAAAATTAAGTTTTTTCATGTAGATCCTGCATTTACTCTTTTTTTAAAATGATTATACGACACTTACGCATTCTCGATTGTAACTGTTATTTCTCTTATTTTTATTGGGATATTATTTTTTCTATAGAGTTATCCCTTAACAGTCGAGTCCTTGTATGTTTTCATGTCTCAGACTCACCTCTTAATTAATATTTATTTCAATAATTATATATAAAAAATTATAAATTTATTTTAGTCGTTAGATTTTATAAATTGTAATACGTACCTCTAAAATACATTACCGTCGATCATCATCCTTCGCTTATCATCATGCCCCGATCCTAGTCGTCGATTAAAATGGGGCAGTCGTCAGTGCAGTGATGGGCAACTGCGTCCGTCGGATTCAACGACGACCTCGTCATGCTCTGATCCTGCGTGATATTTTCTGTCCACGTCGTAAACTTTCAGTTCTTTCCACTTGGTCGGCTAATACATTGTCCACGTCACTGACCATCTACCTCCTCGATACACTTTTTTTTTTTCCTTTATATTCACACCGGCGGCGTCGCTGGGAAACCAGAAGGCATCAAACTGAGATGATTCCGAGCCGGAGTTGCTCTGTCTCCGAAATCATTGGATAACAGAGCGAGACGCTGAAGGAATTGAGAAAAATGAGAAGAGCCTCTTTGATCGCTTCGTCTTTTTTCTCGTTAGAGTTAGCTCCTCGAACCTTGAAGTCTCGCATCAATGCGGTTCGCCCCTACTCTGATCCGTCTTATATATCTTCTCTTAAGCCTTCAGGTCCTCTCTCTCTTTCTCTCTGCACACACCCACCTATGTAGGTATATATGTTTCTGTATGTATATATGTGTATAGAACATCATAGTATAGTATCAATATGTTGTAAGGTATGTCCACTTAATCTCATATCATGCCTGCTCGATTTATCTCCTTTTTACATAAAATCTGATACTTTAAGAGGGATCTCATGAAGAAAAACGGAATTATGTCTTTGCTGGTTTTGAATTTTCTGCTGCATAATTTTTTTTTTGTTGTGTCAGGACTTAATTACTCTCTCTCTCTGGGGGTAAAATTTTTATTTTCATCTTCTCTTCTTCCGTGTCTAATCGGTGATAGAAACTTAAGGCTGAGGGTTGAAATGCGAACATTATAGCGCCGAGACCTGTTTGCTAACTACAGAATGCGGTCTTATCTGGCCTTAAAAACGAAAAATTGACTGTATATAGAAGAATGAATAACGTTATGATGCATGGAAAATCTGGGTATTTCTGACGTGTATGAGAGAAATCATTGTAGGCCCCACCCAATTGCGCCCTGACTTGGTTGAAATAGTTCATGTGGAGACGCCAAAGGCTTTTTAGATTTTTCCCAACTAGAAGCCCCAGACTTACAAAATATGATGTGTCAAACATAAAATTGTAATTATGGCATGTGGGTTTGCTTGGTAGACTATGTGGAATCTAGCATATCTAACCGTGCCTCATGCATTACAGCAGTCCCCTCCCCCTAACCCCAATAAGATCGAATAAGAGATAAAAAAATAAAGGCAAGCAGTTTCTGGTTCGTTGATTCAACTTCACCTTCTTGATGCCATCTTCCTGTTCGTACGTATGAAATCTTCTCTTTCAGGACCACTCACACAGTACAGGAATCAAGTTCAACAAGGGAAGCTACAACATGATCCTGACCAGGAAACGGTTGCGATGGAATTAGAGAAGTTACTTGGGAGGCTGGACCAGTATGAAAAAGACATGGAGGAATATCATGTATGGTTCGGAATTCTGGCATTTTAATACGCTAGACATCTCAGTTGTATTTGGAAACCATATGCATTTACACTCTGAATAATTCTGCATCTTCCCTGGGGAATTTACAGGTAAACCTGGCTAACTGGGAGAAGGGCAGGGAGGATGAGCGTCGAAAACTCTTGATGGAGGAAGCCGAGTTGAAGCAGCAGGGAGGCATGTGGGATTCAGTTAACAAGCATCGAAGTAAATTTGTTGAAAGATGGATGTTCAGGTGAGGCACATTACTTGTGTAAAATTCCTATCTTGAAATGTTTTTGGACTAATTACTTATAAAAAAAATGTTTTTGGACTAATTACTACTTCAGTGATTGCTCTTTCCTATGAACTTCACCTTGCACCTAATTGACCAGGCAAGTCAAAATGTCTAATGGGGTGTTTGGTAAAATCGTAAACCATACAACTGGGCTAGCCACAATGAATGGTAGTGGTAGTGGGATATATTGTCTGTGCATTATTAAACGTATGCAGTTATTTTTTTATTCATCTCCGTATTTAAGAACTTTCTCTTGACTCAGGAAAAAAACTGAAAATGTAGAATCAGGAGTGGGGAAATGGGTTTCATATCTCAACCGAGAGAAGAAGCTAGATTCTCTTGTTGGTCGCCGTCCAACTGCTCCTCCTGCCCCAAAAGGACTATATATATATGGCAATGTTGGAAGCGGTATTATGTTAATAATTTTTATTCATCTTTAGAGTCAATACTTTTCTTTAAAGCCAGTACTTGCCAGCAAAAAATGCTTTTGGTTTCTCATTTGACTGCATCTCCCAATGTATTATTCCATCATTCTTCCCTGCAAAATATGTTGCTGTGGATATAAGCCTCTTGCCTTCACAGTCATTTCGAGTTTCTCTGTCCATTTAACTTGTTTCAAAGTGGTTTACTGAAAGTAATACAATTCACTGAAGTAACTATTGTGGTTTTTGTAGGTAAGACAATGCTTATGGATATGTTTTATAGTGCCACTGATGGAATTATTAAACATCGAAGAAGGTATCACTTTCATGAGGTGAGCTTTTGGTTATGTTTTCACTACACCTGGTCCAAGTATGATGATCATCATTCCTGTATTCTATATGGTCTATTGAAGATATGGCATCTGACTATAGCATTCTTGAACACATGGAGTAAGTTATGTTTGATTTTTATTTTTTTATGCTCAGGCTATGCTTAAAATTAATGAACATATGCATAAGATATGGAAGAGCCAGGTGGAGGAAAAGTCTTTGCAGTCTAGCGTTTCTAGTTGGATTAAGAATCTTCCGTTTGATACAAAAGTTAAGGAATGGTTGGCTGCAGAAGAAAGATACAAGCAAGACATACAGATGAAAAATATTCTCCCCGCTGTAGCAGACAAGTTTCTCATTGACCAACGATCAGATCAAAGAGGAGCTAGCATTCTTTGCTTTGATGAAATACAGGTTTGGCATAATATAAATCAAGAGAGTTTTTTCTTATTGATATCTTTGGCATCACTATTTTGAATTTTCTCTACTGTTATACTTCGCTGTTAGTTTAATCTCTTGGGATTGTAAGTCAAAAGGTCTACTGGGCCTTCATTCTGTGTTCAATGGGGAGACAGGCAATTTATTTATACAGTTTTGAAGTCCACTTTAATCTTGTGTACATTTGATGATGGTAAACTAGTCAAGGGGGCTTTCTCCTTTTTCCCCGTACGAGAGTAAACAAAATGCCCATTATTTTGTTGAGTGAAATGCATTTGCCCTCCTAGCAATTTTATATGATGCAGTGGATTTATTTTTATTTTTATTTTTATATGCTGGAAGGTGGACATTGAACTAGATATCTTCATTTTTGAACGATCTAGTTGCCTCTCTTTTCCACCCAACATTCCGTAATCAGACTTTAGCAATTTCTTCACATTCTGTTGATATGAGAATACTCACAGGGGCAAGTACATGTTGATAAATGAACCAGCTCGATGACTGTTCAGCTCATTATTGACTTAGATTTCTTGCTTTCTATTTCAGACTGTTGATGTATTTGCCATTGTGACCTTATCTGGAATTATGAGCAGATTGTTGAGCACTGGAACTGTTCTTGTGGCAACCAGTAACCGAGCACCAAATGACTTAAATCAGGTGTGGCTCTAACTTGCATCACTGAAAAAGCTGACCTATTTCCTGCCTTTTTTCCTGGGTAATAACATGCATGTAAATTCATATATGTTTCTATTTATCTTCGCATTTCAGTTTCGGCCATTTCTGCGTTTTCTTGATTGAGAAGTGATGAAGGTGTTTTAAGTTCGAAATCTTTTGCTAAGATAGCTTCAAATTATGTCATAGAACTTGCTTGACTGTTGCAGACATCACCTCCTACAGTGTGCAGAGTTTCTGGAGTTTGTTTGTTTGTTTTTCACTGTTTTATTTACCCTGAAAGGTGTTTAGTCCTAAGTTTATTTCCTTTTAACATTTTATTTTTCATGCAGGATGGTATGCAGAGGGAGATATTCCTTAAATTTGTAGCCAAATTGGAGAAGCATTGTGAGATTGTTCTGATAGGAAGTGAGATTGATTATCGCCGTCTTATAGCACAAAGATCTATTGATCAGGTGAGATATTAGGAGTCTTCGTTATTACTATTTTCTTTTTCTGAGCACAAGTATGGAGCCATGACTTGTAATATTCTGGAAGAACGAAAGCAACTAGAGTCTTCAAAGGGAAGAAAGTGAGAAAAATAGATATTTCCTCGACTACACAGAACTCTACAATAAAATTAGCAAAATTTTTTAACTTCTTATCAATGCTTTTTCTTGCATACTACCATAGGTATAGATTGGTGCTTGCAATTCCGGCATATCGAAAAAAAAAAAAAAAAAAAACTATGCAATTCTAAATTTAGGACTACTGTGAATAGAGCTTTGTTTTGATATTTCTTGATGAATAAAATTGTGTTTTTAAATTTATACAAAATCAAGGTCTCTTAACAGATTCATCACGAAATTGTTTTTATGTTGGTGCTCCAGAATCAAGTTTTTTTTTTTAATCCACAAGTACTTTTCTTATTCATTATTATCTGCCATTTAGATTGTATTTCTCTTTCGATTTCTCATTAAAATACCAAAAAACTCTTACCACCTTAGTCATCTCTCCCATCTCTCATCAACAATTGTTGATTCCTTTTTCATTTTTCATTGGATATATTAGTTGCTAACATTGGCTCTTTTATAGCTGCTCATCTACACACAAGTCCTATATTAGTTGCTAATATTAGCTCTTGTTAATGCGCCATTATCATTGCTGTTGTTTTAGTCTGTTAAGATATATATAAATGATTAAGTTTGGATACAAAAAATATTTCATCTCATCTCATCATTACAACTTTGCCAAATTCCCACACAAAATACCATAAACAATTCAACATTTTCAAATTCCAAAACAATAATAATATGAAAAAATAATATTCTAACAATATTTTATTCAACTTTCAACTTTTATCTCAACTCATCTCATCTCCAAACACTATCCAAACCTCTCCAAATCTACCACTTTTCATCAGCTTAAGCTGTTGGGATAAGTAGTATCATTTTTTTCATGAATATGTTGCATATGCACCAATAACTCATCATTATATACATTATATACTAGCAAACTTATGCCCCCAAAATAAATTTTACACGAACACAATTTGCATATTTGTGTGTTAATGTTTTGTTCTGATGGTTGAAAATTGAATTGCATGAACATGCAGGCTCATTACTTCTGGCCCCTAAATAGCATTGCTGTAAATAAGTTTGAGAAAATATGGCGTGAAGTCACCAACCATTTAGGAGGACAAATTTATACAGATACTATTCCTGTGATGTTTGGCAGGTACTCGTTAGTCTAGTATTATTACTTGGAAATTTTTTTGTTATTCAGTTTAAAGACATGCATGCTTTTTAGATCACAGAACATTGGAGGTTTCTAATTGCTGTGAGGGAGTGGCAAGGTTCACATTTGAATATCTCTGTGGTCAGCCGGTATTATTCTTTCCCATGTCTGAGCTCTCTTCAGCTTGAGATTTATGTCTTGACCTTGTTAATTGTCTTCAGGTAGGTGCAGCGGATTATATTGCAGTAGCAGAGAATTATCATACTGTCTTCATATCTGATATTCCGAATATGAGCATGCGAATCCGTGACAAGGTACTGTCAGTTCTTGTTAGGGTTATTTGTGTTTCTGTGACATGTTCACCTTGATTGATTTTTAACCAGCCAAAAGTAATGAAAAGAAATCTTTGCTGTAGACAGAATAATGTTCGCCTGAGGTATATTGAAAGATGGTGAAATTTCCACGCTTCACATATATTTTTTCCTCGTTTAAAGAACATTGATTGTACACTTTACAGGCACGGCGGTTTATCACACTCATTGATGAGTTATACAATCATCACTGCTGCCTATTTTGTTTAGCAGCTTCTTCAATTGATGAATTATTTCAAGGTACTGAAGAGGGTACACTTTTTGATTTGGAGAGGTGAGCATTGTTCTTATATTAATTGAAGGTTTGATTCATTTTCTTTTCTTCTTCTTTCTTTCTTTCCTTCATTGCAAAACGAAATGTGATCCAAATTGGCATGCCATCACTAGGAAAGATTATGTTTCTCAATGGACCATTGAATACTAGAAGAACTAATTCGTTTTCGTTGTTTGTAATCCTTGTCATTTACAAATGAATTTATAGTGCTCAGAAAATAAAGTTCTACAGTGCTTGTGTATTTGGTGGTCTGAGCTGTATTATGTCTCTGTGATTCTGAGTTAGTGTACTATGCTTCCAGTTTCCAGTTTGAAACAGAGATAGAAGGCGGGAAACTTCGCAGAGATGTTTTAGCAGAAGGCAATGTGAGCTCAGGAGGTACCCCGTCTGGTATTATATCAATGCAATCCGGCCAAGAAGAGATGTTTGCTTTTCGCCGAGCAGTAAGTTGTGCTTCCTCCCATTTAGATCTATCTCTATCTCTGGGTCTTCATGAAAGCTTAAATACCTAGCTAGTACAGTTACTGGTAATAATATATATAACATAGGAGCTGCCTGTGTAGGTCTCTCGCTTGATCGAAATGCAGACGCCTTTATATTTGGAGGGAGTCCCTACTCTTCATCCATATTACCGGAGACCACACCAAGAATTGGCAAGAATATGAAAACAACTGCACAAACAGTAGTACCTTATAGTCATCATTCTCTGGCCTTCATCATCCGGATCAGTATCTTTATTTCAACTTAGCTAGCCTGGACTTTCCTATTTTGTCATAAACATATATATATATATATATATAATAAAGAAGGAAAACCCTTTCTATCAAAAGAAAGATAATTATAATAATGGAAAGGCTGGTGTAAGATTATGGCACATGTGCCCTGTTCTTGGCCCTTGAAGCCAGCGTGCATTCAACCATGGATCAGTGAGTCAATCTTTTTGTTCGTTCCTGAGCATCATTCGTTGTTTGTGTCATTTTCTTGAGCATGCATTACAAGACGTTGAGAAAGAGATGTCTCATTTGGTCAAAACGTCACAAATGGATGAAGGGGTTGGGTACGTGGAGGCCAACCCACTTGGATCAGTGGATGACTCGCCTTGCCACTTTATAAGTAGTTCATTTTTGTTTCTTTCTAGAATTCCGCTTGCAGTACTGCAGTAGTACTGATCTGCTATATTTTACTAGAACTTCCTATATGAAGACTTACTGTATTTATAAGTGCATTTAAAAAAAAAAAGGTTAAAACCGTGTGGGACATACATGACCGTATTTATATGCTTGGATTTCAAGATAACTCTAATCTATTTCAAACCAACGAGGCTTATTATTTTTTCAATTTTTTATAAAAAAAAATTAAATTAAATTTATCTCAACTTATTTTATATATTAAAATACATATTTCAATTTGTTTACCTTTACAAACATTTTTAATGAGATTTATAAAATATTATTACTTACATATTAATTTAGAACATCTGATATTATCTTAACATGTAACCGCAGTCGTATTAACTCTTCTTTTTCTTACTCCCTCAAATTAAACCCTAAAATTTAGATATTCAGCTCTACTGAAATATTCTTTTTCTTTTTCTACTGTTTAATAAATTCGCTATCATCGTGCATGCATAAATAATGAGTTAGTAAAAGTGATACACAGTGTACTTAAGTATTTCAATACCTAGTCTATTGAGAGATAGAGATAGAGATACAGAGAAGGATATTCGATCTTTGAATGGCTTGCAGATAGATGTCAGGACGTACTGGAACACGGACTCAAGAGTACTGGCGGCTACCAATCATTTCGGTCTTAATTGCTTTGTATTTACTATTTTCAGGAAGTGACTTGGAGATAGATTTTCTACTTTTCGACTATTTCTTTATTATTTATTTTATTTTTAAAATTTTTAAAAATGTTAAAAAATATTAAAAGAAATAATTAAAATTTTAAATATATTAAAATAATAATAAAAATAATAAGAAGATAATAAGTTTATCATCATCCTAGAAAATGTTTCTACTTAAAAGTCTATCTTACAAATCTATATATATATATATATAATATAGCACAGGAGACGCGTACCCATGAAAAATGATAAATACATATAATTTTTTATAATATATTACATAATTATATTTTAAAGTGATGGATATTTTTCATTTTAAAAAATATGTTATATGAAATATGTTGTGTTAATCGTGTATATATATATACAGTGACTGTGCCTAATTCCTAGGTCTCTGATTATAAGTGGGCAGGTGTAAATGATTTCCCAATGCTCAAGAGGATGTAAAAAAAAAAAAAAAACAAATACTCAAAAGTCAAAAAAGATATAATACCGTGAGAAATAATCATGAGGAGTTGAGTAGATGGGTTGAAATTGAATTCAACCAGCTGTTTAATCATCGTACGTACGTACTACTGTTTAATTCTTAGTGGGATGATTGCGCATGCGTGCTTAAAATCGAGTTGACCACTAGTCCAATATTTATATATATATAATATTTCAAAGAATCACTAATTAATTGGTAAACGCGTACGACTTGTAGAACTATGGTTGGATTTGAATGATCACATGAGGTTGGCTCATCAGAGAGACATGGACATGGACACTAAACTAGAATTGCTCATATTCATTGTGCATGTGCTCCTCAGTTGCTTAGCTAGATAAAAGACATTATAAAAAGAGTAGTGGTAGGCTGCTGCTCAGCAGCCATCGCTGGCGTGCCGCATATATAGTATAAATTTATTTTTTTATGTATTTGTTATTTTTTTAATATATTTAAATATTTTAAAAAATAAAAAAAAGTAATGCTATATATAGTCGTGGAATGTGTAAATATTACGCAATCACTTTGAAAAAGAGTGGGATTCACGATTAAAAAGTTAGTTTTTGATCCCGTACTAATTCATTTTTTTCAAATATACTGCGTGGTACTTGCACAGTCACGACTGCAAATATCATTTCTCATAAAAAAATATATCATTACACTAAAAGCCATTTCTTTAATTATTGAGTAAAAGAATATTAAATACATAAACGGTCAAAATAAAGAACTAAATTCAAACAACATATTAACATTTTCCTTATAAAAAAGCAAGCACGTTGGCACTAATTAAATGAGAATTCCTTAGGACCGGTCCGGCTATTATTAGCCAAATAACAGCCTGCCAATCACATAGTTACACGTATGACTTCCACCACACTTATCCTAAACCAGTAAACATCATAAAAGGGCAATCTCTCTTTTACGTGATTTCAACCTGAATGAACTTCCCTTGCACCCCCATTCGTCGAATCTCAACCCGAAGGAACTCTCCATGAATCGCGTTGGCTTCGTCAAATCTCAACCTGAAAGAGAACTCCCCACGAATCGCACCCCCTTTGTCAAAGCTCAACCCGAAGGAAATCCATAACTCCTTTTTGTAGAAGCTTAGCCCCCTTCACACAAGGATAACCATTTCTGGTATGCCCCATTTCTACGATTTTGCTTGTTCTATAAATGTAAACCAATGGTGGGTAGACTCATTGTAACAGCCCGCTAAAATTATCAGTTTTGGATTCTTTCCCGACAGCAATCACATCTCTCTCGTCTTAACCCTCTATCTTTAGTTATTTATGTTTAACATAATTGTTTTGGTTGGCTGTAGACTGTGTAGTTAGTGTTTGTGGAGTTCGCTGCGTAGTTGTGAAACGAAGTGTGGTTGTGAAGTGTTAGGCTTGATTTTGTAGTTTTGTGGACTGTGCTGTGAAGTATAGGCGTGAGATGGATGCCGTAGATGTGATACGGCGGGTTGTGTGAAGAGAATACGCGTGTAGCGTATTCTGTGTAATGCAGAGACGCACCGCGCGACATGCGCTGTAGTGATGTGGGTCGTAGAAGGAAGGGAGTACGCATGTAGTGTACTCCGTGTGGTATGGCGATGCATCGTGTGATGTGCATCGTGTTGATGAGTGTTGTAGCGAAGGAAGTACGCGTAGCGCGTACTCCGTGTCGCGTAGCGATGCACCGTGAGACGTGTATCGCAGTGATGGGTTTTGTAGTGTGAATGGAAGAGAGTTCACGTGAGTGTACTCTGTACTAAGTCGTGATACACCGGATGGCGTGTCACGAAGGGTTGAATGGCGTAGCAGAGAAGTGTGGAGCGTATGGTGTAATGTTGGGAAACTGTATGACAGTGTCCCGAAGCAGTGATGATATGGATTATAGTCCGGGATGACTGGTGTCATCTTGTGGTTGACTATGGCTAAGAGTATATGGATTGAGAAATGAGTTGTTTGTTTGGTTGTTATTGATAATTTTAATGAACTTGTTTTAGTGCAAAGGCTTTCTGAAGTCAATTTATCTCTTCCGAGTATAGTGAAACCTCAAGTTGGCCGTGGTGTTGCAAGTGCTTACAATATGGCAATTGAGTTCAGAAGTGAAAATCTTAAGGACTTGAGTGTTCCTCTTCCAGCTGTTGTGCAGTTCCTCGTGTCTCGCGCTCTATTCTCATAGAACGCGACGATCGAGGTAAGTTAGCCTCTAACTTACTATCAGTTTATTGTGTATGTGTGATGGGTAAGAGAACTACAATTTATGTATGTATGTTATCGTATATGCCATGTCATGCTATGTCATTACATGTTTATCTGTTACGTATGATTTAATCTCTCATGAATAATTATCTGTTATATAATCTTTTCTGTCATACAATGATGTATGTTATAAGTATGCCATGTTAAGTATGCCATATGATACATGTATGCCATGAAATGTTTATGATTAAATCATATTATGCCATTTACAAGTATACGCCATGTTAGAAAAGTATATGATATTAAATAATATCACATGCATTAAGAAAGATAAGACATGTTATGTTATAATAATGCGTGGGGCCACAACAACTGTGGAGTACGTATTATATTTATGTTATTTATAATGCGTGGGGCCACAACAACTGTGGAGTACGTATTATATTTTATGTTATTTATAATGCGTGGGGCCACAACAACTGTGGAGTACGTATTATATTTTATGTTACTTATAATGCGTGGGGCCACAACAACTGTGGAGTACGTATTATATTTATGTTACTTATAATGCGTGGGGCCACAACAACTGTGGAGTACGTATTATATTTATGTTATGTTATTTATAATGCGTGGGGCCACAACAACTGTGGAGTACGTATTATATTTTATGTTATGTTACTTATAATGCGTGGGGCCACAACAACTGTGGAGTACGTATTATATTTATGTTACTTATAATGCGTGGGGCCACAACAACTGTGGAGTACGTATTATATTTATGTTATGTTACTTATAATGCGTGGGGCCACAACAACTGTGGAGTACGTATTATATTTATGTTATGTTATTTATAATGCGTGGGGCCACAACAACTGTGGAGTACGTATTATATCTTATGTTATGTTACTTATAATGCGTGGGGCCACAACAACTGTGGAGTACGTATTATATTTATGTTACTTATAATGCGTGGGGCCACAACAACTGTGGAGTACGTATTATATTTATGTTATGTTACTTATAATGCGTGGGGCCACAACAACTGTGGAGTACGTATTATATTTATGTTATGTTATTTATAATGCGTGGGGCCACAACAACTGTGGAGTACGTATTATATCTTATGTTATGTTACTTATAATGCGTGGGGCCACAACAACTGTGGAGTACGTATTATATTTATGTTACTTATAATGCGTGGGGCCACAACAACTGTGGAGTACGTATTATATTTATGTTATGTTACTTATAATGCGTGGGGCCACAACAACTGTGGAGTACGTATTATATTTATGTTATGTTATTTATAATGCGTGGGGCCACAACAACTGTGGAGTACGTATTATATCTTATGTTATGTTACTTATAATGCGTGGGGCCACAACAACTGTGGAGTACGTATTATATTTATGTTACTTATAATGCGTGGGGCCACAACAACTGTGGAGTACGTATTATATTTATGTTATGTTACTTATAATGCGTGGGGCCACAACAACTGTGGAGTACGTATTATATTTATGTTACTTATAATGCGTGGGGCCACAACAACTGTGGAGTACGTATTATATTTTATGTTACATGAAGTATGGGGCCACAACAACTGTGGAGCATACACTACATGAGACACAGCAATTGTGACATGTAGAATACGTGGGGCCACAACAACTGTGGAGTACGTATTATATTTTATGTTATGTGAATTCATGGGGCCACAACAACTGTGGAGCATGAAGTATGGGGCCACAACAACTGTGGAGCATACACTACATGAGACACAGCAATTGTGACATGTAGAATACGTGGGGCCACAACAACTGTGGAGTACGTATTATGTTTTATGTTACTTGAATACGTGGGGCCACAACAACTGTGGAGTACGTATTAATGCACGTTATTAATCAAGACAATTAAATAAGATTCCAAGTTTATGTTAAGTCAAGTTTCAGATCAAGTTCATGTTATGTTATGCTCACGTACATGTTATGTTCATGTTCATGTTATGTTCCAAGTTCATGTTCACATCATGTTATGTTCACGTTTATGATACGTTCAAGCTCACGTTCATGTTATGTTATGTTCATGTCCATGTTATGTTTCACGTTCATGTTATGTTGATTGTTCATGTTATGTTTTAAGCTTAAGTTCATGCCATGTTAAGTCAAGTTCAGTTCACGCTTAAGTTCTGGTTAAGTCATGCTATATGTCAAGTTATACTATGTTTATGTATGACTATAATTATGCATTTATGCTTTTACTGCCATGCATGCATTTTTAACCTGTGTATAAGTTTTATGTTAACTTACTGAGATTTGTAATCAAATCTCACTGTGGTAGTCCCAACTACCATTCCCCCCGAATGGTAGATCTTGTTACAGGACCCAAAGGAGAATTGGAATCTGACCAACTGAATACGGTCGACTAGGCCACGGTGCGATGTTGATGATGGTATAGTATTTAACTTAGGTTAATACTTGTACTTTTGGAGTTGTATCTCAAGTATTCTTTTGATCACAACCATTTTAGACTAGTGTGGTGATCACGGCTTTTTAGTATGCCTTTATGTATGAATTATGTTTCAAGTATTTGGGATATATTTAGTTGGTGCATAGTATTGCTAAAGAAAAAGATTATCCGCTGCGAATATTGCATAATGTTAGATGCATGTTAGGAACATTGCATCTTATATGTCATGAACGGGGGCAGGTAACCTTGTGTTGCATGTCTCGACGCTTCAAATGTCCGTTCAATCCCAAGCGGAATTTGGGGGCGTCACAGGTGGTATCAGAGCAATACGTCTCTGGGTTGTAAATCCACATGTCCTTAGGAAATGCACCAAATACTAGGCTTGAGATTTTAGTCTTCATTAGGCTTGAATTTCTTCGAGATCATGTGCAGAAAAGCGATATAGTAATAGAGTTCACAAACACACATGATCAGTTAGCAGATATTTTCGCAAAACCTTTACCAGAAGATAGATTATATATGATTAGAAGAGAAATAGGTATGAAGCATGTTACGAATATCTCTTAAAGGATAAAACCAGAGTTCATAAATATAAAGAGATATTTTTTTTAATAAAATGCTTCTACATAAACTTGAGGTTCTTAGCCTCATGTTGGAGACGCTCACTCTCTTCATACAATATCATATCATCCCTATTCATGGGAGCTGGCAAGCGGAATGAAGAATCCAGTAGAGTTTTCAGCTGTTTATTCTGCTGCCGAAGGATTCCTTCCCTGGTGTGAGACTCTTGAACAATTCGTTGAAGTACAACAATTTGTTCTTTAAGCCTTTCAACCTCTTGGTTTTTGGCTTGTACCCGCTGGGAAAAAGCAATTATAGAAGATGAGTAGCGAGTCCCAAGACTCACCAAGTCGTAGACAGCATCGGAGTCTGACTTATTAGCCATACTAGTATTTTCTTGCTGCAGCATGGCACCTATGGCAGCTGCAGAAAGGACAGGAGGTTGAGGTGCTGAATACCTCATGGATGGATCTAGGGAAATGTTAGAAGATTGAGCCATTGAGAAAAGAACTGAAAACTTAAGGCGAGAATGTTGAAGGAATGCAGAGGAGTTATAGAGATGAGAATAAGTTTTGATGCATATTGGATTGAGTTGAAGACTGACTTTATAGAGATAACATAAAGAAGAAGACAAACTAGTTTCTCTTCAAATCTTATTTAGTCAAAAGAAATACAAGATATGCTGGACACGCTTTGTCAAAAGTTTCTTACTAAGCCAGCTAGATTAACAGTAGTTTGTCCCTATTTCTCTAGAAAACGATGAACCTCTGCTGTTATCTGCCGATGTTGACCCTGTATCTGAATCCTTTCTCGTTCCAGCTCTTCTATTCGTGGTTGCAGATCATGAGCATACCAATCTGCAAATTTCTTCAACTCTTGGTTTTCTTGCTGTAGCCTTTTATTTTCTCTATCCTTATTAGCAAGCTTCTGTTGTAACTCAGATATTTGGATGTTAAGATGATCAATCTCACTTACCCTCGCCAGTAACCTCCGAGACATGATCGTAACAGAGGCAGCATATTGACTACTGAGCTTCCATGATTCTGTAATAATCTCAGAATCAGTCCTACTAGAAGAACAGTTCGCTGCTCCTATCGTAGTATTGACGACCTCAGGAGAGAAGATTGATGGTTGATGCGTCAAGGGTTCCTGATTCAAGTCTGGAACATTAGTGGAAGAGTTTTGCCCAGCCATTATTTTGTTATGGAAAAACAAAACACAGGTCAAGAAGCGATGTTTTTTCTTTCCGATGGATGAAGATGATCCTGTTTCTTTATAGAAACTCAAAGCCTTCAATCACGGTTGTCATCAACATCAGGCGTTTGTTCAAATCACTAGCCGTATTAAATTCATAGAGTAGGCCCCGAGACTTTGCAGCACTTGTCGGGTCACGGACGGTTCTTTTTTTTTCAAACTATCTACAGTGTTTTAAGCGTGTTTTATGTTTGTACTTGCGTCGATTTCGAGGACGAAATCTTTTTTTTAGGAGGGGAGGATGTAACAGCCCGCTAGAAATTCAATGGTGGAATTTCTATAGACATTAGAAATCTCGTGAAAACCCCATAAGTTTTTACGAATCGGCTAATCGCATAAGTTCTAGTATGTCAACATAATTAGTTTTATCACTCACTATGGTGCCAGAAATGTGATTTTATTTGTTTGAGGTAGTTAGAAGTGTCAGATTACGTTATAGTTTACGCCACTAGACTCAGTTGAATATTTAGGATTTTTCAGTACTAAGTTTATTATGCACTTTTTCGGAGTGAATAGTAACCTCGATAAGCGTACTAAGTGCAGTGGTTTCAAAATCACAGTGTGAAATGTCCAAATTAGGTTAGAGAAGTTTTATTTGGACACTTGGCAAGATCTTAACCACACATAATGAATAGTATTAGATACTTGGCACAAAGAGAAACCATTAGATGGATTTGTGAAGGAAATCAATGTGTGAGATCATGCCACCTAAGCAAAACAGTTTTTTTTCATCTGATCAACCAAATTGAGTTAGATGAAGAGGGTTTCAACCCTAGTAAAACCCTAAATGGTTGGAATCCTTTTGAAACCCCAAAAACTTGGTTGAAACCGAAACCCTAAACGGTTTCCCCAAACCCTAAAGTTGGCATTCAAACCCTTTTTGATCCAATTTCTAGTATTGTGTTTAATCACTTGATTAAATCACTTTCACATGCTATTAATTTCTCAAATTCCTATTATGACATCTTTATCCAACATTTTAAACCTTAGAAATTTGATTGGGCCAAGAAAAATTGGATTTGGGCTTGATAGCATCTCAAACCCTAACCAAACCCCCTTTAAACCCCAAATTGAAGCCCACTTGGTTGAGGCCCACTAAGGCCCACTAAAGCCCACGAATTTTGGCCACCTTGGCATAGCTTCTTGGAGAAATTTCCTCCCCCACTTGGCAGACCATTCATTGCATCAAGTTGCACTCATTAATATGGAGGAACCCACCCCATCAAGTCCCATGTCTCATAGCCTTTGTAAGTTGTCTTTTGCCCCCCACTATCCTCTACATTATGTCACATGTCTACACCTCCACTCAATGATCATTAAGGTCCAAATATTCTCCCTACAGAAGTCTTGAGTCGTGCAAGACACACTTACTTCACTTTAATCATTTCTTCACCCCGTTCTTAGAGAGAAACCCAAAAGAGCTCTCTCGGGCAGATTTCTGGGTCTTTTTGCGTGGAGTTTTTCGACCCTTTGTAAGTATTTTCACACGATGACTCCTTCATAAAAGTTGTTCCTCTTTGAGTCTAGTTTCCGTAGATGTATTTTTCGTATCATTCCATGGTCATTTGGTCGGTCAAAAGTATTTTTAACCATGGAAAGGTCATTCTGGGCGTGAATCTGGAGAGTGTGTTATGTTTTGGAGTTTTTGACCAAGCTAATGGATATATCTTGGTCCGAAAATTTTATGGAGTGTTCTTAGAATGTGTTTAAGAGTTTTCATTGAGGTTTTGTTGCATGAATAAAGATTTTGATGATAGATTTTATTAGATCTAGAAACATGAAAACTGGAAGTGACAAAACAGTTTTTATTTGGATAAAGTTTGAATATTTTGAGGTTTGATCTTACTCTAAAGGCTTTGATATTTTTATATGATGATCCTAAGTCTCTTATTTTCATGTTAGGATGTTATTTTGGAGATATTTAGTATTAGTTTCAAAGATATGATTTTTCTATGCAAGAGAATTTCGGTTAGGCCTAAGATTTGATGTTTTTAGGTTAGATCCATGTTTTATTGGGTTTTAGCCATGTGATTTTAATTTTGATGGTTGGATATTCTTTAGGACACGTTTTTAAACCATGTGATACTTTATTTCAAAGATCTCACCTTCTTAAGCCATTGATCAAGAGATTTATCAAAGCTAGTTAAGAAAAAGTTTCTGTTTTTGGACTAAGTGTAAAATCAAAAACTCCAAGTGTTATTTTTGTGATTTTGGTGACTTTAGTTTGATGATTTAAAGCATGGTTTATCTGAGGATGATGTTATGAATATGTTAGAAGTAAGATTAGATTTTTTGGAATTCTTGGAGATGTTTTGATTTAAGGACAAAGCTTGTGATTCAAGTGTTTTGATCTTTTTACAAAAAAGTTTGGTGTTGATTATTAGCTTTTTCTAAATGGATGTTTCAAGTATGGTTTTAAACTTAGGATTGGAAGATGTTTGTTGTAAAATTTTGGTTTAAGCATGAGTTTTGAAGTTGGAAGGAATTGTAACAAAAATCAAGAGAAATGGCCTATGGATGTTTCGGCCATAGTGTGTTTTCCATAGTGTTGTTTTGTTTTAAATTTTTTTCTGAGTTGATATTTGAGTTTAGAACAAAATTTACATGAGGAATGTAAATTTTGGAAATTTTTGGAGTTAGGATATGAAATCCTTAAGTTATGGGTAAAATGGTCGTTTTCCCACATGTAGAGGGTAAAATGATAATTTTACTCTAAGATAACTTGTTTCCATGTTTCTAATTGTTAGTAATTAAATTTCTAACTTTTAGAATGACCTTTTACAGTTTCTCGTATATCGCACTTTATTCTCGTAGAACGTGACAATCGAGGTAAGTTAGCCTCTAACTTACTATCAGTTTATTGTGTATGTGTGATGGGTAAGAGAACTACAATTTATGTATGTATGTTATCGTATATGCCATGTCATGCTATGTCATTACATGTTTATCTGCTACGTATGATTTAATCTCTCATGAATAATTATCTGTTACATAATCTTTTCTATCATACAATGATGTATGTTATAAGTATGCCATGTTAAGTATGCCATGAAATGTTATGATTAAATCATATTGTGTCATTTACAAGTATACGCCATGTTAGAAAAGTATATGATATTAATTAATATCTCATGCATTAAGAAAGATAAGACATGTTATGTTACGTATAATACGTGGGGCCACAACAACTGTGGAGTACGTATTATATTTTATGTTACGTGAATACGTGGGGCCACAACAACTGTGGAGTACGTATTATATTTAATGTTACGTATATACGTGGGGCCACAACAACTGTGGAGTACGTATTATATTTTTATGTTACGTGTATACGTGGGGCCACAACAACTGTGGAGTACGTATTATTTTTTATGTTACGTGTATACGTGGGGCCACAACAACTGTGGAGTACGTATTATATTTTATGTTACGTGTATACGTGGGGCCACAACAACTGTGGAGTACGTATTATATTTTATGTTACGTGTATACGTGGGGCCACAACAACTGTGGAGTACGTATTATATTTTATGTTACGTGTATACGTGGGGCCACAACAACTGTGGAGTACGTATTATATTTTATGTTACGTGTATACGTGGGGCCACAACAACTGTGGAGTACGTATTATATTTTATGTTACGTGTATACGTGGGGCCACAACAACTGTGGAGTACGTATTATATTTTATGTTACGTGTATACGTGGGGCCACAACAACTGTGGAGTACGTATTATATTTTATGTTACGTGTATACATGGGGCCACAACAACTGTGGAGCATGAAGTATGGGGCCACAACAACTGTGGAGCATACACTACGTGAGACACAGCAATTGTGACACGTAGAATACGTGGGGCCACAACAACTGTGGAGTACGTATTAAGTCAAGTTTCAGATCAAGTGCATGATAAGTCAAGTTTCAGATCAAGTTCATGTTTTGTTATGTACACGTACATGTTATGTTCATGATCAAGTTATGTTCCAAGTTCATGTTCACATCATGTTAAGTTCACGTTTACAGTATGTCTCAAGTTCACGTTTATGTCATGATATGTTCAAGTTTATGTTATTTTCAAGTTCATATTTATGTTATGCATGTTTACGTTCATGCTACATTTCAAGTCCATGTTATGTTTTAAACTCAAGTTCATGTCATGTTAAGTCAAGTTCAGTTCACGTTTAAGTTCTGGTTATGTCATGTTATATGTCAAGTTATGCTATGCTTATGTACGACTTTACTTATGCATTTATGCTTTTACTGCCATGCATGCATCTTTAACCTGTGTGTGAGTTTTATGTTAACTTACTGAGATTTGTAATCAAATCTCACTGTGGTAGTCCCAACTACCATTCCCCCCGAATGGTAGATCTTGTTACAGGACCCAAAGAAGAATTGGAATCTGACCATCTGAATACGGTCATCTAGGCTACGGTGCGATGTTGATGATGGTATAGTATTTAACTTAGGTTAATGCTTGTACTTTTGGAGTTGTATCTCAAGTATTCTTTTGATCACAACCATTTTGGACTAGTGTAGTGATCACGGCTTTTTAGTATGTTTTTATGTATGAAATATGTTTCAAGTATTTGGGATATTTTTAGTTTGGTGCATAGTATTGCTAAAGAAAAAAAAAAAATATCCGCTGCGAATATTGCATAATGCTAGATGCATGTTAGGAACATTGCATCTTATATGTCATGAACGGGGGCAGGTAACCTTGTGTTGCATGTCTCGACGCTTCAAATGTCCGTTCAATCCCAAGCGGAATTTGGGGGCGTCACACTCATGATGATCTTTGGGATCAATATTAGCCAATTGGACTTACCTGATTTGTTGGCAAATTGATTATACAAGAAATGATGTTTTTGCATTTTAAATGTTTGATAAAAGTCTAAGATTACGTGTTTGACTGTGGCGATGCAAAGAGAAGCAGTGATGAAGAGATGAGCGGTTCAAATGAGAAGGAAGAGAGGGGAAGCGAGGAAGAGAAGGCGTTTGAGGGGCACTTTTTGAGCTACATCGGCGTTAGCGTCGGACTGAGATGCTTGAGTCGACATCAGCGTCGAACTAAGATGCTTGCATTGGCGTTGGCGTCGGCATCGGACTGAGGGCGGTGCACAGAGAGCAGTGAGGAAGAGAAGGGCATAGGGCGTTGCAAATGAAAAAGGGGCTAGCATACGTCTCGACCTTGATTCTCTATGATGAAGTGTATTTCTCTTATACTATTTTTTTCTATGTGGCTTGAGTTGAATGAAGGGCTGTTTTTGTGAGATAGCCCAACCGCTGTGAAGCGGTTCTCATTAAATATCACTTCCATCCAGCGGCTAGCTCTCACATTTACTATTTTGTTATATTAATGATCATGATTATATAAATAATGTATGGAGAAACCTTTCCACGGAAATTCAGAATATCAGTACTTAAGAAATAATTAATTTAAAGGAAATTGATTAATTAAGGTGTACTTACGCCATAAGTACTGATCAGAGTTCGAATATCATCCATATTTTATTTTTATTATTTGCAGAGTTATATATATATATATATATATGATTCAGCAAGAGATCAATATCTATAAATTACATATCAAATTAACGCTAAATTAAACAATCTAAATATAGGACATGACAAGGGCGCTTCTCTTGCAACTGACGATGCTTGCTCGGATACTGCATGCACTCCCATCAATTAATCACGATTAAACCCTGCAAATGCAAAACGATCGAACGTTGTATATATCAGCATGCATGCACGATAAATTATCATGTAGTATTATATGGTATATTTGTGTATATATCGTGTGATTAAGATGATCTGTAACTGATCATGTGGATGATCAGGATCTAATAAGATGAAAAGATCTTAAAAGAAGAAAAGAAATTACTGCATAAATTCGATGTTGATTTGGACGGTGGTAAATCTGGAGAGGGCCCTAAAGGCTTTAATGGAGAGGGCCATTGATGCTGGGCATGAGGTGCCACGACAATGATCAACAACCTGCACCACTATGTTTCCACGTTTGCAAGGATGGCTCGGTCCACTTATGCACCTCACTCTGTATTTCCTACCGCATGCACCTCCGTTGTCCCAAAGCCCCTCCGACACCGCTGCAAAATATCCGTCCGACGGTAATTGATTCTCGTCGTTACCGCTGCATCTCGTTGCTTCATCATCAACCAAATAATATATATTTTTAAACGCAGATCGAGAGATCTAGCAGATAGATCAAGATTATCATATCATACTGCACTTTTTCAGGTAATTGTATATATAATTTTTAGGTTTAGGATCGAATTTTGAAATTCCAATTAGATGATGATCAGCAAACTCTTTCTTGTTCCAACTAGAATCATCCTCAATATCTAAATCTATCGGTTTATATATATTGAAATAAAGACCGACCGGATTCCATCATGAATGTTGAACATTCAAAAATCGTGAAAGGCCTGCAGGTTTTTGAAGATCATCATGAATATATAATATGTATATGTATATGTATATATATGTATATATGATTTAGTACTTACGTAGGTATGGAGAAGGATAAGCCTTTGCCGTCCCAACATCCGCCAGAGCTGGAAGAATAATAACATCAGTACAGCATAAGCAAACAAGAAGCAATATTTTTAAGAATGTCTGCATCTTGTTTTCCTGGCTAGCTTCAATCTAATAATTTGTTCCTCGTTCCAGTATTGATTTCTTTGTTTGCAACCTTATTTATACTCGCGAAATTCATGACAGGGTGAAAAAACAAACGGCTGTTGATAAATTCTCTCTCTTATTTTTGGCGGTATATCGGATTTATTTCGGTCTTTGACCAAAGATATAAGCGTGTGCGTTTTTGCTGACAGCTGAGACCAGCATTTTCCTATCTATTTTGGGGGTACACTGTACAGCACCCGCCCATTTCAAGTTTGGGTTCATTAGTGATCAAGTCAACTGGGGTTGACCAATTGACTCGATGATGATCAAAGTGCTCAGTGGAGGAAATGAACATCAACGTCTACCACAACCAAATGTGATAAATAGGTTTATCGTGTTGGGCTCCGACCCAAACTGCACGTGCTAAACGTGTTAGTTTTTTTTAAAAAAAATTATATATAAAAAAACTCTATGGGCAAATGCGTATTACATTTTACCATATGATTAGTTACGTTATTTTTTTAATATAAAATAATTAATTTGATCAATTATATCAGTTAAATATATAAAAAATACGTAAAAATGATTACATGTAACAAAACTTTATATGTGTATATATATTATAGTTGTGTAAAGTATTGTGAAAAGTATTATAAGTTTATAATTTATTTATAATATTTTTCTCTTATTTTTGTAAGAAAATCTCGATAGCTATAGATTCCAAAGCTTGTCTGTTTATTTACTCTTAAAAAATAAATTTTAAGGGAAATGGAAAATATTTAATCGTTCGTCTTTTTTTATTTTTTATAAATATTTTCCTTGCAGAGTATCCATGCTGTCATGATAAGACTCAAAAAGGAAATCAATCGATGTTGTCAATATCTTTTTTATAGACAGAATTAATGGTATAAATTAAGTAACAATATCTGCAAACTTAAATGTTATTAATCATTTCAAATAAAATAAATAAATAATATTATTTATCATCTTTATCTTTTCATAATTTTTTTTGGAATATCAAATAATTAAAAATAATAATATAAACGAATGTGCACCAAAAAAAAAAAAATTTAAGTTTGCAAAAATTGAAATTTTCGAAAAGAGAAAATCTATTTAACATATCTTTTTAACACACCCAACACATTATTGCTCATGTGTAAGCTTTCCTTTCTACATCGGCGATGCAAAAGCCAGCCTTCTTCATTTCAAGACAATTTACAATCATTAAAAAAAAAAAAAAAAACAGTGATACATATACATACAACTTTATGCATAATATTATAATTTTATAATTTCTTTTAAACATATTCAATATTATTCCATCAGAGAGAGAGAGATACGTTGGATTCTCACCCTAAGTTCCCAACACCCACCCCCACCCACCGAGAGACAGCAAGCAAACCAAAGCCGAAGGCAAACCTAACAAATAGCAACACCGAATATTTAAAGGTTTAACAGTAGCAGATAGACAGAGAGAGCGAGGGGAGAGAGAGAAGAGATCACCTAACCCTCTTTCCTCTTTCTCTCCTTTTTTGTTAGGTTTTGCCCTAAGATTTTCCTTTCTCCTCACAGCATTTTTCTCTCCTTTTCGCTGCCTCCACTCTCGGCATCGCCAACCTTTACACGGATTCTCTCTCATTCTCATTTCCTCAAACCGCGTATTGCCCTCCCGAACGCTCTGAACTCGCTTAAAACCCATCAAAGCAAAATATTCGGCTTTTCACTAGAACACCAAGAAAGATAGCATATTTCAGGGTTCTTTTGAATCTCTGATTGATGGGTAGGAGAGACGGACTCCAATTGTTCGATGATAAAAGGAATGGGCTTTTCTCCGTGTGTGATTTGGGCTCTCAGTGGAGCCTTCAAGAGGGGTTCTTTCACCCCGGAGGCTTATTCGCCAGTGTCGGTCAGGTTGGAATGGGGTTCGGCGTTTCGCCTAATCCTCCAGACTCCCGAGACAATAGGGGCGTGAAAGTACCGTACACCGATTTGTACGCCAAGTACACGTCGTCCCCGGAGGGGGTTCGGATAGTTGGTGTGCGGGAAGAGGAGGGGATTGTGAAGAAGAAGAAGACGAAGAACGGTCTTAAGTTGAAAATTAAGGTTTCCAATCCGTCGCTTAGGAGGTTGATAAGCGGCGCAATAGCCGGGGCGATATCGCGGACGGCAGTGGCACCGCTGGAGACTATACGGACGCACTTGATGGTTGGGAGTAGTGGGCATTCTACTACTGAGGTTTTCCAAAATATCATGAAGACTGGGGGGTGGAAGGGACTGTTTAGGGGTAATTTGGTCAATGTGATTCGGGTTGCGCCGAGCAAGGCGATAGAGGTATTCTTACACTTCAGAGCAATATTTTCATTTTTATTTTTGACTTTCTTTGACTACAATGGTTATTGTGTTGTGGATAATTAATGTTTACTGGAGGGAGGGAGGGAGGGTTTTGGCATGACATCACATAGTCCTCAAGAATAGTCTTGGATCACCCGCTGGAAAGTGTTAATTTTCTGGTGTGGTAAACATCAATTTTTGGAACTTTTGTTGCCTTGTTAAGAATATGAACCTATATACAAATCGAAAAAAGTTATGTGGGCGGTGGCGTTGCGCACTTACACTGTCTATTCTTCACTTTGAAACACAAAATGCATCTTGTTTCACCAAGAATAAGAGATATCATCTCTGAAGACACGGTGTTGGAGTTCTAATTATTTGTAATAAAAAAATATAATAAATGAAATAAAATCTAGCAATTGGTTACGTTAAGTTTTCTACATTGGATCTGATAACTATTGAGTTAATTTACAATTACAAATAGGTTCTCAATTATTTCCTAGTCTGTTGTTGCCCCCTTTTCTTTATAATCTGAATTGGATGTGTCCATGGGCCAATTTTCATGTATTTAAGTTTTGGACAGAAAAAGAGAGGCAGTTATATATAGTGCATTCTCTTGTGGTACTCTCCATAGAGATGTGTGGCAAAGGAAAATTAATCTTTACAACTCACCTCTATACATCGGGGTATAGTCAACTTTCAAGACATTAGATTTAATAAATGTTTGGTTCTGTATCTAAATATTTGTGTTACTTTCTATACCAGCTATTTGCTTATGATACAGTCAACAAGCAATTGTCACCCAAACCTGGGGAACAGCCTAAACTCCCAATTCCTGCTTCACTAGTTGCTGGGGCCTGTGCTGGAGTTAGCTCAACTTTGTGCACATACCCTCTTGAATTAGTCAAGACCCGACTAACAGTAGAGGTAAACATTCGTGTTCTATATTTTATACTTCATATGTACTTGGGTTGTGCCTTTTGCACTTATTAATAAATTTTACTTATAAGAAAATGTTTCTATCTCAAGTATGAATTTGGTAGTTAATTTTACCTATATAAAAAAAAATGAATTTGGTAGTTAATTTGATGGTGGCCGTTGCAGAGAGGTGTTTACAAGGGACTCTTTGATGCATTTTTAAAAATACTGAAAGAAGAGGGACCTGCTGAACTCTACAGAGGCCTTACCCCTAGTCTTATTGGTGTTATTCCATATGCCGCCGCTAATTACTTTGCCTACGACACATTAAGGAAAACCTATCGTAAAATTTATAGGCAAGAGAAGATTGGCAACATTGAAACCCTTCTAATTGGGTCAGCGGCTGGAGCTATTTCAAGTAGTGCAACTTTTCCTCTTGAGGTGGCTCGCAAGCACATGCAGGTGGGGGCTCTCAGTGGAAGGCAGGTATACAAGAATGTGATCCATGCACTTTTAAGCATAGTTGAACAAGAAGGGATTCAGGGTTTATATAGGGGGCTTGGCCCTAGCTGCATGAAGTTGGTCCCTGCCGCCGGGATTTCTTTCATGTGCTACGAAGCATGCAAGAGGATACTGGTAGAGAATAATGAGGAATCGTGAAAGAGTTTTTCGAAAGTACCAAAAGATCTCACGAAATGCTGGGAATATTTTTTTCATTGCTGCAAACCTTGCAAGAGTATGCTGGTAGAGAATAATGAGGAAGCATAAAGGAGTTTTTTGAAATCACCAAAATGCCGGGGTATCTTCCATTTGCTCTGGAGCATGCAAGGTGATACTGGTAGAGACTAAGGAAGCATAAGAGTTTTTTGAAACGACTTAAAAAGATCTCACAAAATGCCCCTCTCGGAGCAATGAGGGAAGAATTGGGGCATTTTTTTAATAAGAGTTTTCTGGGTTAAGTTATTGTGTTCTTTTATCGTTTACTCACCTCTGGATTACTATTGTTATCATCGTTTGCAATGAGCCTTGTTTATGAGGTTAGATCTGATGCTTTTTTGGAAGATATGAATAACAGTTTAAAGAATGTTAGAATGATGGCCGGGGACACTGGTAGGAATAAAAGCTTTCTCGAGCTAGACTAAAGGTTTAGCTCGTGTTTTAACACTACCCTTTATTTCATGCATTGGCTTGCTATATGACAAACTTCGTGAATTTTGGGAAACTTCTCCAATCAAGCAAATGTTTTAGACCATAGCTTTTAGGTTCAGACATTTGTTGGTTTGTCGTTCGGCCATACAACGTTACCGGAGCAACTTAAAATACAGCTTCCGAAGTTCCAAACGGTTCCCATTTTCAAAGGATAAAAATTTCCGATTGCTTTTCTCGGCTTTTCCCGACCCAAAGGTTAAGACGATCGTTCAGTATTTGTACCTCCATTGTCAAGGAGATGAGTCCTGAAACCACTTCCACGGGCTTATTTTGAAATCAATAGCTTAAGTGACACAATCAAGTACAGCGTGGTGACATTGTTTTAAGCATGTCACCAAATGTGATAAAGCTAACAAAGCCAGATCAACAACCGCATTAAAATGGCCACTCTACAGCCAAAGAGTGAGATCAACTGGGTTAGATGCTGAACCAAGAGAGGGCACAAATATCCACACATCTAGGAACAAGGAGGTGACAACAATTAACTAAGAAACGAATTTGAATTTTGAATAGCCAGGATATAGTTTACAAAAATTCCTAAAAGAAATATGATGACAACTAGTTAACTTAGCTAAACAAAACCAATCTAAGAAACACACAGTTGCAAGCTACAATTCACTTCAGTTCTGCTCCTCGTAATCTAAGGCTTCCTCTTGAGCAGCAGCAATCAACTCATCAAATTTCTCCGACTTCCCTAGCAATATTTCAATCTAGCAAATAAGACAACACAAAATCAGCCTAGAAATAAAATCAGAGTTGCAATCTTGGTAAAGTCACAGGGTTAAAATTACATGAATGAATAAAGAGTAATTTGGTTAAGACGTGCTAAAGTTTAAACCCAAACCTTTGCCCTCTAGACACAAATAGCTGCTGGTTTGATGGGACAGTCAACACTATAGCAGATGCAGCTATAGATAAGAATCAACAAGTCATGAACACCCTTTTTGAAATCATACACGCTAGTACTTGGAATGTGACTAAATCATCATCTACCAGAGGACAGTCAATAGTCAACAGACTGAAGGGCCTGAAAACCTAAAGTTCTCAAACATAAGCACCTAATTCATGGAAATTACTAGCTCTTCTAAGGGTTTGGACACACCCACTTCTATAGAAGCAGATCACACACCATGTAGACCTAAGTGGTAACATTGGATGAGTGGGAATTCATTAAAAGTATAGTCATCTTATATTTGAAACAAAGTGGCACATCCTCAAGCAGCTCCTAAAAGAAGAACGATATTCACATAACACTTCAATCAGAAAGGACTGCCCAGATGTCATCAATAAATAAAATCATAGGTGCTAGCAATAAGGAAATGGTTGGTCATGCACCCAACTTACCAGTATTGATGGTCCACCAGTCAATAAAATATCAAAACCAAAATATAAATGTTATCAACATAACCAGATGGTGCCTGGTTATATATTCTCTTTAGATTTCCAACATATATTATGTTCACACTTTACCTTTGCCTTTTGAATGGGCCGCCCTCCTGCATCCTCTCTCATGTCAACAGTGGAAGTCATGATCCCTGTAGGCATTGTTTCCTACTTATCAAAAAAAAAAAAAAAAAAAAAGATCCCTGTATACATTGTTTTTCACCAAAACTAAGTTTTCAGTGTAATCAGAGAAAAATGGAATTTAGAAAAGGAGCAAGAATCTCACTCTTCTCAACAGCCAGTTCATTGTTCTTCAAAATCTCAGCAATAGTAACCACTGTGGCAATAGCTGGAGATACAACATAAAAGTCCATCCTTTAAGAAATACAAGAAAACCTCTCAACAGTATAAATTATATCAGTCCAAAAAATGTATCATTCCCCACTTCTTTGAATATACCATACAGGTATTGTGCACAATCATTCCTTCAACAGGGATGATGGCAGTCCATCTTGCAGCTGAACATCTCAAAGACAATATATAGTAATAAAAGAATTTATCAGATGTTCACAGTTCAACAGACATGGTAAATATAAAAATCGAATTCCTAAGTTGCAATCAGCAAACTTAGCAACCTATCACCAATCGCTTGTGATCGGCAAAAGAAGGGTTGAATTGATTAAATGCATTTCCAGCATCCAAAAGATATCGATAACAAAAAAATATCTGTAAAAGAAACGACATTCATATTGAGATACTAGAACTACATGGTACACAAGGAAACGAACAGAGGGTGAAAAAAACTACCCATTCCCAGCGCAGACAGTTCCACCTCGTTGTGTTGCTGCATGTACCTCTGGAAAAAAATTTAAAATCACATAATTACTAAAAGAAGGGGCAGAGAGATACAAAGGGACATGCACAACTAAGTCGGCCTAATCGGGCTGTCGGAGCCCATTAACTTTCCTAATCCCAGGAAAACAAAAAAAAAATCCCTTCATTTATTATTTTACGCTCGGCATAAGCTCAATTGCCCGCAACAAAGAGCATGTAAAAACTCTGAACCCTAACCGGCGAAAGGACTAACTAGAGAGTCTCATAAAACAGAGCACAATGTTCTTTTTTCTCAAAGGGCAAAAACAGAGCACAGTGTGCAAACTAGCATTACGATTAAAAAAAATCTTCTAAGCAATCAAACGCAGGCAATATGAAACGAAATCCTAGCGTGAGAGCCCAGTTCGTAGAAGCGACGAACGAACAGATATTATTAACTAATACAAAAAGGGCGATAAGACTAAATAACGGTAAATAACACTAGACAGTTCGGTCGTGAGTGAAAAGAGTTCGAAGCAAAAACCAAAGAATAAACTCTTCTATTTCCTCGAGTTTTCTTAGCAAACGAAAGAGGAAGAGAACGTCGCTAAGAAATGTTGAGAAAGTGAAATTATATAAAATAAATAAATAAATAATAATAAAGAAAAAGAAAAACCTTGGCGAGATTGACGTAGAAAAATAGGGGCTTTTTGGTGTTAGAGACTTGGATGCGATTCCGCTTGATGGACGAAGAATCCGTGATGTTGATATTGTTAACTCCCTCAGTGATGCCCTCCATTCTCTACCTGTTTCCTAATCCCACAGTTCTCTTCTCTCTCTTGTTTCTCTCTGAAACAGATTGGGACGATGAAGGGCTTTAAAGCTGAAAAACCCTTCTTTCGACCAGCACTGGAGTCGAGGGTTTTTGTTTAACAAATTGGGTTAACAGGATTAAAACATCGCCGTTCATGTCGTGGGCTTTTGGGCTTTCACAGAACAATACACTGACCCAAAGCCAACAAAATCACGCTGGGAATTCTTATGAATGTATTCATACGTGACACATCCACCACGATCTAGCATGATATTCTCGGAGAGTAACGATAGATATAAAATCAAGGGTAGTTGTGTAAAATTAAAATTAATTTTTAATAAAGTGTGACAAGTACTTTGATTTAAAATGAGTTATAAAATAATTATAAAGGAATTGCGAATCACTAAGAATAACAAGTTCGTAAGATATGTCAAAAGCCTGTGACCTATTGACATAACCCAAGCTTTCAAAATGGAAGTATGAAGTTCGAAACTCACTCTCCGTATGTATCAAAAAGTCAGTAAGATGAAATAAAGTAACCCTTGCCATCAGATATCTTTAGTAGGAAAGGGATCTGAGATCTGAGATGGATAATACATAATAAAATTCTTATTCCACCATCACACCAAATGATAACATATCTAGGCATCAAAGAATAAAAAGCGTGCTCCTTCCAAAGTACTTTAAGCACTCGCATACATCGTTTCGATATGCTCATATTCCTTGACAAAAATTATCACAGAACTGCACAAACCATTACTTTAAGACAAGTTGGAGACAGACCTTATGAGGGACCAACATACATACTTTTAGAGAGATGGAACAAAAAAATCCATATGGGGTTCTGTTCTCTCCCGTTTTCATCCATCTAACTCCTTTTCACACATAAATTGAGTACGTGACTCCAGCAGACAACTTTCCTTTCTGTTGGGGACGGCAGCGGCAGAGATTCTCCAGAAAACTATTGATTTCTTGTTATTTACACAGCAAGCTTCAATGAAAGGGATGACATATCCCGCAACAGAATAATGACGAGATAATTAACTAACAGTTAATGCCACATTGGCCTCTCGCTGCAGCTTTAGCAGAATCTGAGGTGAAGGGATCAATCCGTACCCATAACAAGGAGAAAATTGAAGCAAGAAGAATGGACCATACAATGACAATAGTCGGGGTACGATTTTGCCGACCTAACAAACCCTTCAGGAACGGATACAGATGGGCAATGACCCATATAGCAAAGAACAGCTTGCCGAAGAGAGGACCCCAAGACTGGTATCCACTGTTTACGGCATATGAAACACCAGCCACAATACCTACTAAGTTCACAATAAGAACTGTGGTTGGAGGGATGAGAAGTGATGTCCATTTGAACACATAAAGCTCCGCAAAGTCTCCATCTTCATCATTTGCCTTTGAAGTGACAGTAAAGTTGGTATCAATCCCAGCAAGCACTTTCAAGAGCCCTTGAAAGACTGCAAAGAGATGGGCAGATGTACCACCAATGACCCAGAATTGTTCATTCCTCCACCAGTCCTCAATACTGACCCCACTCCACCTAAGCTCAAGGATTCCAGTGGCAGCAATGGAGACAAAGAGGAGAATAAACCACATGCTGGCAAAATTACTTATCTGCATAAAAGTTTTTGATAAGTTACAAAAAGAATTTTTTCTTTTATAAGTCATAAGTTACAAAAAGATTAAGCATATATTATAGAAAGAAGGAAGGATCCATGTCAAATATGATCCCTTCAAGTTCTTAACCGAACTTGAGGGCCTCAAATGGGGGAGATAGACATGAATTGAGCCTATAAAATTTATTGAACAATTAATGCTACTCAACAAATCCACACGGGCAGCAAGAAATATTGTAGGGTCCATTTCATATGTATATCTCTCTTCCATTTTTTGATTAGTCTATCTCTCTCCCACTTAAGAACTCATATGTATATCTCTCTCCCATTTTTTTAGTAGTCTATCTCTCTCCCAGTTAAGGCCCTCAGGTTCTTGTTAAAACTTGAGGGGATTTTTTTCCCCCTTTATAACATACTGTGTTGCACATTTCTAGCCAAAAGCTTCCCCCTCACCAATTTAATGACATACAAATGCCAGAAGATAAGAAAATGAAAAATTCAAGCAGGCTAGAGAGATTCATCTCATTAATTGTAATTAAGGATCACATACCTCAGGAATGATAAATTTTCCAGTGAGAAGGCAAAAGGCAGGAAGCATACAGTAGGCAATCAGTGGGATTGATGTCAGTGGGTACACAATAGTATTTATGTAAGCCAGTCTCTCCAAAAGCTTCAGTCTCCCATTGTAGCCATACCACAAGGGGCAATGCCTACTCAGCAAAATCTCAATTGATCCCAAGGCCCATCGAAGAACTTGGTTCAATCGATCAGAAAGATTGATTGGAGCAGACCCCTTAAATGCTGGGCGAGCGGGCATACAATAGATTGAGATCCAACCACGTGCATGCATCTTGAACCCAGTTAAAATATCTTCTGTGACAGAGCCATAAATCCAACCAATCTGGTGGTAATAAAAAAGAATAGTTAATGTTTCAGCACATCATCAAATGAGTATTCTAAGTGCCAGGTCCTCTATTGCTATACTAACTGACCTCTTTTCCCCATTCAGTTTTGTCTTCATATCCACAGCTGATAACATGGATCGCTTCCTTCAAAAGAGTTGCAGGGTTGGTCGTTGGTGGAATGCCACCTTGTTCCATGAAGGTGGCTGAAATAAAAACAGGAGACTGACCAAAACGCTTCTCTAAGCTCTTTTGAGACATAAGAAGCAATCTCTCATCATCATATCCTGTGGAAGAAGGAAAATGGAGTTCACATTACAAAGCATAGATGCACCAAACCATCATTTAGTTTGAAAAATAATTCTTCTTTAAACTTGGGGAAACAGAAAAACAACCTTCAACACCCTCCTCAATGTCTTCCATATTGAAGATGGGAATGGTGGATTCAGTTCTTTTCATTGCCCTCTTCTTGTCAATGTACTTCTTATTGCCACCCTTTCCCTTCTTTCTTGAACCACAACAACTCTTGACAATAATATTTGGTTCCAAATCTTCCTCAGTTAACACTGGATCATATCCATATAGAGCTTGCCTATTGAAACAGCAACCAGTTCCCACATAGACAGGACCCTGAATCCCGTCCAGGCCTTTTAAGTTGATCTGAAAAACACAACAAATCCAAGATTGTACTTAAGTCCAACCGCAATAAAATGTAACATGGAAAAAGATTTTCCAGTGAAAAATCCAGTGGAACCTACATCAAAGAAGACAATATTGCGGTTAGCATATCGATCATGCAAGTCAATGCCATCAAAACGTTGTGGGAACTGTACATAACAAGTTTTTTTTCCAAGACCAGGGTCCATCATGAAACACATGGCTTCTTTAAGAGCTTTACTGTTATTAAAGTAGTGATCACAGTCAACGTTCAGAAGATATGCACCATTGGTTAGGACAGCAGAAACTCGGATCTGCAGAATATAAGATGAAACCGAGTCAGAAAACTTGGCTTAAACAACCTACTCGTATGATGATCCACCACCCCAATCCATCGGGTAACCAATATAAACTCAGGTCATTTCCAAACCATGGTACAAAGAATTGTGATGTCCTTCTATTGAAGAAGAAAGGAGTTATTTTCAAAAAACTCATTGACTGGCACTACCTCAAATTGTGGACAATGGTAACTATTATTTTGTAAATGACTAAGATAACTATCGTTTTATAATAATAGAAGGCCTTCAGTAGACAAACCAATGCGTTCATTGCTCCAGCCTTCTTGTGATGCTGGAAGCCAGGCCGCTTCTCACGAGAAACATAAACAAGTCGAGGCAGCTCATTTCCATCTGTATCAAGCCCCCCACTATGTCCTAAGAACACCTGTTCTTCCACCCAATTTAAAATATTGTGAGAAGAATATCATGGAAGCAGTGAAATTCCAAAAGCCACTTGGAAAAAAAGATGAAACCTGAATCATTCCTGGATGATCCCTAGGATTATTTCCAGGCCATGGAGTGCCATCCTGCATTGTCCAACCTTCTTCTGGCGTCTTCTGTGCTTTGGCAACAAGGGCATTGATCCGTACCTTGAATTCTTCATATTCTCTCTGAGAAACAAAATGGTTTCAAAGTTCCGCTGACACACAGTTTAAATATTGTATCTACCTATAAAATTCTTATGTTAATACTTATCAAATTCTCCAGAATAACGTTGCCATAATAGTATGCTTTTAAAATTAATCTTCTTAAATGATTGAAATGTTATAGTTCTTAGTCAATAACATTACATCTTAAAGCATAAAAGCTTTTTTCATTTCAATAGTTGCTCCAAGATCCATAAAAAGAACGACATGCATAATTAGATAATACATACATAATTACATAATACATGCTACTTTATTATTGCAACCATGACAAATGAGACAAGAGTAGACAGCTTTAAAAGAACTAAACCACAGCAATCATTTACATTTCCACCATGCACCACCAAGAAAGAGAATGATGCTATACAAACTACCACAAACACAATAAACATATTGATCCATCTATTTTTTCTATAAGATCATTTTATTAGCAAGTAGAAGGTGCTACCGTGCACACCAGAGAAACATATGAATTCATCATGGCAATGCTAACTGACCTTCATTGCCCGCCGCTCTTTCACAAATGAAGGTTGTATTTTGTCTTTCAAGTAATCAATTTTCTGGGCAAAGTAAAACTCAGGGGCCCTAGGCTCGATGTTGTGCTTCTTGCAAAAGGGCACCCACTTCCTAGCAAACTCTGCAGTTTCAGAAAGGGCTTCAAAAGTCAACATTGCTGACCCATCATCTGATACATAGCACGAGACCTTGTCAACAGGGTAATCCACAGCAAGTATGGACAAAACGGTGTTTGCTGTAATGAGAGGGGGCTCTTTTAGGGGATCCACGGTACTAACAAAAACGTCTACAGGAGCCAGCTGTGATGGTTCTCCTTCCCTATCGTATCTGCAGAGTTTGAAAATGTCACCAAGAAAACTCCTCATGTTCAAAATACACATAAAATGAAGCACTGTCACAAATAGAATGAAATAAACTTACCTCAATACAAGCCTTTCAAGGTAGGTCTCACGGTTGATTGGAGACCATTTTGGGAACTGATCCAGAAGCCAAGATAAAGCAAACCAGATCTCACAAATAACTGATGTTAGCCACAATGGGTATGCATCTTTGACTGGGTGAGTTACACGGTATTGTAAGAAAAATCCCAAAATAATAAGCCGTAGTATGATAACAACACGGTAAGGTGTCAGATGTGAAGAAGAAATAGGAACCACACGACTCAAAGGTTGCCGAGCATCATCAGCCCTGTGACAAAAAAGATTTTCAATTCACCAATAAAACATGCACAAAAGAATACTTAATACACCGAGTGAGCAAGGAAAAGAATCCATTCCAGTGCCAATCTAAAGAATATAAAAGGCACCAATGCATGCTACAACATTATACCATTGCCATATTGAACGATAAAGGTATGTTATCATATAAAAAACATGAAGTCATAGATGGAGACATAAATTGAGGGGGTGCAGGTTATCCTAAAAAATGATAAGAAAGATCATTACAGAATCCCTTTTTTATAAGTAGATCATTACAGAATGTCAAAATGTACACATTCCAGGAGATATAAAGAATTCAGATGCCATTCAAGCCAAAAAAAATTGCCATTAATTACAATGTGGCGTGAGAAATTATCATCAAATCCATTTATCAAGGAAACGATGATAATCAATAAAACTCAGCCAACAAAAGTGCAAGGTGATAAATATTTTATATTTGGGATGCTCACATTTGGAGTTCTTCTCCATTGGAACCGGTGCCTTCCATATCTCCCTTCCCTTCAGTGTATCGACCGGACACCTGCGTCATATTTTTCTCCTGTTTGAGTTTCCAACCTTCAACCCTTTCCTTCCAGTCAACATTTCCAAGGCCATAAGAATTCAAGTCCTTTGATGGGTCAATGATTCTCACTGGAACTACAGAAATAAATGACATGATCAACCGACAGTTGATGAAGTCCATACAAGTGATACAAAAGTGTGTGAGGATTTCTAAATGAACAAATTCAAGTTACTTGACTACCTGGAAGCTTTGGATCGATATAAGGAAGGGAGTGGGCATGCTTTTCTGAAGGGCCCAAAGGACCTGATGTGCTTCGTACAGATTGGTTGTCAGATGTAGCACATGGAAAATCACAAGAGACCTGAAAATTTGTTGTAATATTAGTAGACAAAAAGGTAGGAAAACATCACCAAGAACATCAATTGGAAAAATCATGCACATAAGACATGAAAGTTTTAATTATCGCTTGCAAAGTTGGTAAGAAAAAGTTGCTGGAAACGGCAAAAAAAGCTGCAACTTATAAAATTTCAGAAAGAATGCAAATCAAATCAATCACCCAAACTTTGGTTTCTGGTACAGTAGTGCCACAAAGATGTGAACAGAAAAAAAGTCCAAGGGATTTCTCTAATTGCATACCGGCTGCCCATTTGTGAGAAGGGGAATTGGTTGTTGAGATTCATGTCTAGAGGAAGAAGAGAGTTCAGCATCTTCACCCTGCCACTGGCGTCTTGCCTTGCTATTTCCTTGGGTGTAATTGAACTCATTCTCTAGATCATCAACATCATCCTCATCATCATCTCCATCCACTCGAGGACTCCCTGAAGTACACAGATCACGTTAATTAGATTCCTAAACGTAAAACTGCAAATTAACAATGGACTCAGGGCAAACTAACCTTTGTGCCTCTTATATCTAGTCTTGCACTGAGGACAAGCCTGGTTCCCATCTTTCCGCTCATACTCATAACAAGGCCGACAAACAGGGAATGCACACTCATTGCAAGCAACAAAGACATCACCGCTTGCTGTAAGTCCAACAGTATCACCACAGATCTGACATATTTGGCCATTCAAATGCTTCAAGGGCTTGGGCTGCATTTTACAGAGATAATGTAAGAACCAAGAGTACGGAAAAGATAAATAATCCAAAACAGCGTAATATATACTTAAATAAGCAACTATCGCAACTTTACAAATATGAATTTAATTATGCCTACTACCCCCATTTTAAATAGAAGTTTCTAACTATGAAAATGCAATGGCACATTATTTGGCATTTCAGAAACCAGGATGGCGTTCCTTATTATAGAATACATTTCAGAATGACAGAAACAATAGACAAATTATTTATAGCTAAATGATTACATAACTCTCTCACAGAAAGAATTCAGGAAAACCAGGTAACCAACACACAGCTAGGGCAGATCTCGTGTATGTATGCTGATTGAGACCAAAGTCTGGCCCAGTAGTCTTTTATGGGGGACAACGGCTTATATCATCCACGTTCACGAAAAAGAATAACATTCCACGGAACTCAACTTTGGAGATCTCAGCTGAACTATCCAAATCAAAGCTTAAATACTCCCAAATAAAGTACCATCAGTTTTTTTTTTAATTTTTAATTTTTTTAAAATTCTTGCTAGTAAATATAAAAACGAGCAATTAATAGGACATATTTCACCCAAAAAAAATGTCAAAATCAAATAACCATCCGGGCCCCGGGGCATCGAAATCAAATATTCTCCTCAAATGAGCAATGAAAAAATAGATAGATACAATAATTCCACAAGATCAGGACTGCAAAAGGTTAAAACTGATAGATTCAAATGAAAAATATCCAAACTGACTGAAACAACCCCTACCTACTATCCAGTTCCAGAATAAACAGTATGGACTTTGAGTTGACACTCACTCCCACAGAATTGAAAACTGGATCCAAGCACCACAATGCAAACAAAGAAAAACATGTAACGATCGCCATACTGAGCGACCAGAATATATAAATCCTCAACTATGAAGACCACTAGAAAGAGAGATTTTAATAGACTACATTTGAGAGAGAGAGAGAGAGAGAGAGAGAGAGAGAGAGAGAGAGAGTATTATGGGACTGAAAAGAAAAGATCCGAAATGGGCATATCGATAAAACTAACCCCATTGTCGGAGTCGTGGCGAATCTGAACCAGCTCGTTCCTCTTGTACGACCCAGCCACCATTCCTGCATTTGCTTCCATGTTTTCTCAATTCTCCAACTCCCTCAGATTGATATTTTCTCGCTGTCAAAGCTCAGAAAGATCTGATGGAAGTGTCGTGGGAGTATGGGAGAGGAGGGGCCAAAGAGAATGGTGCAAAGGCTGTGAATTCTTCGCCCTTTCAATACGCCATATCTGTCTGAATCCTCTGCTCCGGCTATGACTACTTTTCGGTCTTGCTTTGTGCAATATTGTAATTTAGTAGTGATGCAATGTTGCTACCGGCTGGACCGGTAGCTCCTTCCTAAAGGCAGCTCGGCTCCTCAGACAGTACTCCCAAGTATAGGCTACAGCTAGTGGGTAGCTACATTTCATATATATATATATTATGCAAAATATTTTTGGTGAAACTTTAAATTAAATGACATGTTTCTTTAGCATTTAATTCATTCAATAAATCACACATTGAAATTGAATGAAATTCTAAAATGGATATTAAATTTAAAATACAAGATTTAGTAATTAATTAATAATAATAAATTCTATTTATAAGCCACATGGATAATAGATATAGTAAAATACTTACATAATATAATTTAAGTTAAAAGATAAACTTAAAAATATGAATCTTACAAATTAAATATTATCATTTAAATTATGTGAACAACATGTTCTAAACACCAGATTAAAAAAATAATAACACATTAAATGTTTAAAAATACTATAATTAAATATTTTGTAACTATTATTTATAACGAAAGTTGAAATATAAGATATAAGTTATACGTCAATCTCACATGTGTTAGTATTTATTCTAAAGAGAATTGGCAACAAATTTTATATTTTATTGTTTTAAATGACAAAAATAATGCAAATGAATTGGATTAGATAAATATAAACAAATATTTGTCTATTAGCATTTGGAATTGAGTAGTAGCATGTAAGATTGATTTTATTTCTTAGAATGAGAGTGTGAAATATTTCAAACTTACTAATTTTAATATTATTTATTTAATAAATATAAGTGATATTTAAATTATTTTACCAATTGGGAGCCGGGGTACGGTACGGCTCACTCCAAATTAAAGCCACTTTGCATATACGGTTGAAACTTCACAGTTCACACCCGTTGATTCGTTGAAAAATATGAATTCGTTTGAGACGTGTCAATATCAGATTGGTTTTAAACAGAGAGAAAACTCACGTTCAATCTGTTTGCCCAATAACATTGCGACACGAGTGCAGTAGTTCCCGCTAGGCTGTCTCTATCGAAGTGGGTTCGGAAGGGCAGGCATCGTATAATGTCGATAGGTTTTTTTCCGATTTTAACAATACTGGTTCTCTACTGTTAACAGCCTGTCCTGTGGGTTGACCGGTAAATGTCGGTAGCTTCAGGTTCCGAACTCATAGTGGCTGTCGGTGGACTCGATTTTAATGCACCATTTCTAACCTATTTATAAAGGACAATGTTAGGTGACAGGTATCTAATTATAATGTATTTATTATTTATTTAAACATTTATATATATATATATTTTTTAAAGTACTAATTTATTAATAATCACTTTTTTAATTTTTAAATAATAATTTTTTTTTGAACGTGGAATTTTATTGATAAAGATTCTCCATTCAAATAACATTTTTTATTTATAAATGAGTAATGATTTCTGCAATACATTTTATTAACATTTTTTCATAATTATGTGTTTGGAATGTAAATATTTTATAAAAATATCCTTTATTTTAATACATAATTATGTAAAATGATATATAAAAAAAATGATTATGATGTGAAACATTGAAAACCACAAGTTAGAGCATCCTCATTTAGTGTTCTATTTCACTGTTATTCTCAAATTATAGAGAAAAATTTTAAGGAGAGTTGATAACCCTCTCTCATCTCATTCTTTATTTTAGGATTTTATTATCGAGGACAGAGAGTGATTCTCCATATATGGGGGATAGCTGTTCATCCTAAAGTTACTTTCGGTTGTTGCTTCCACTCGTTCCCTTTCTATATACTCTTTGTTGCCCTCTTCTTCGACGTTTCTCTCTCTCGCAACGCAGCCACCATTGTACTTTCTCTTTATCGGAATGAAAACTCTATAAGCATTTGTCACTCTTTTTTGATTTATACTACTAAAGCCCCCTCCCATGGCTAGATTTCATATTCTCAGCAGCACGATTTTTGGGCTTTCATGGCTGAATCTCTGATGCATATTTTATGTGAATTTATTTTCCTTGCATTTGGGTCTAACTTTGGCAGCTGAAATCTTTACGTGTGATATTTATTCATTTCATTTGTGCTCAAAGGTTTGGCATTTTGATGTGCCAAACATTTACAATAGACTTTTTAACTCATGATGTTGCTATTTCGTGAGGTTGTTCGTGATTTTTGGGCTGTTTGATTCCCTATGCCGCCGCTTGCCATTTTGATTGCATAATTTGTGATTTTGGGACTTTTGTGAGAATTTTAGTCAAATTTAAAAGGTAATTGCTTAGAATAGATTAAAGGGCATGTTGTGATGAAGTTAGTTGTTTGATTATTGCTGTTCATTGCTATTTTGATTGATTGTGAATTTTTTTTCTTAATATTGGACAATTGAGGCAATTTGCCCAACCAATGGGCTGTTTGTGAGTTGGGGGCCGTTGGTATTTTGGTTAAATTGGTTGTGGAGAATCTGTGTTTGTATCAAATGTTGCTTGTGATGAAGGAGCTGTTTGATTACAACCATTCTTTGACATTTTGATTGCTTGTTTTTTATGAATGGACTGTTTGTTTATTGAGGTAATTTACCATTTCAATTGATTGTTTGTACTTTTGGGATTGTTGATATTTTGCTCATATTGATATCTCGATTAATTATTTCTATCGAAAGGCCTGTTGTGATGAATGGGCTATTTGATTACAACCTTTTTTTGCCATTTCGATTATTTGTTTCTTATGAAGAAGCTGTTGGTTTATTAAGACAGTTTGCCATTTCTCTTTTGTTATTGTGATTTTGGGACTATTAGTATAAGCTGCCGATGCCCAAAAACATTACCACCGTTAATATTGGCTCAAGATAAAGAATGTTACTATTGGAGAAATGACAAAAAAATTTCAAGACGGTACACAGATGCGTGGTGCCATTAAAGAAACTGGAAAAAATATTACCATTATGTGAAAATGAAAAAATGTTACCATTAGACAAATGCAAATCAAATATTACTCAAATATATAAGTACAAAATCAAATTAAAAAACACCATTGCATTGGAAAATGTACATGTTTGATTAAAGTATTATTTTTAATACTAATGTTGGTTTAAAAAATAATGCTGTAATGTTGGTCTGAAAAATAATACTGCATCAAGAAAAAAAAATTGTATAAGAACTTATTAATAAATTTAAAAAGAAAAGAATAAGTCAAAAAAAAGTCAGTGGTCGAGAAGAGAAATAAAAGTGAGAGAAAAAAGTAATAAATAAATAATAAAAAAATATTATTTTAATATAATAGAGAAATTACAAAGAATAAGATATATGAGGTTTTTTATAAATGAGTAAAATTTAAGATTAATTTATAAATGATGGAGATGCTCTTCCACGCTGCTTCCTCCTGTTCTGTTTGGCGGCATGCACAACCCCATACAGCTTCAGGAACGAGATTCTCTTGCACCCATTCAAGAGATATTTAAAACTCACCAAGTTTTCATTTTAAATTTTATTAAATTATTATAATTTATATATATATATTTTTAAATAATTTTTTTATTAACCACTAAAAAATAAAACTCACTTAAATATACTACAATTTCGTTTTTACTTAAGTACATCTCAAATTGTTTTGAGGCCATAATGAATTCAAGAATTTAAAAACTTGGAAACCTTCGGCCCCATTTGATAAAGACTACAAATTTCAAGAAATCGATTTATATACTAAGACTTCAGTCTTGACACAACCATCTTAACTAAATGCGTTCCAACAAGGATTTGCAGGGGACAGAATTTCTTCAATTGACACAACCATCTTAACCATATGGATTCCAAGGATGCTACAATAATCTCCAAAGCTGCTTACATAAGTAAACTACTCGTCCACAAGGCGGTATGAGCCCCGACAGAACCTATTGCACAGCCACCATCAGCACTCCACCATCACCACCACTTCCGCCATTGGCACCATAACCATAGTCACTGATCAGCCACCACTGTTGCTGGCATAGCAAGTAGCCAGATATGATCATCACAATCCTCGCAACCGGCATTACACATTGATATCAGAAAGTGGTATGAGAACGAAATACGAGTTGGAGAAATCCTTGGGAAAACACTAATCTAGGATTAAGCATGTCAAGATTCTCTGTCCTGATACTTCCCTATGGACCTAAACTTATTATTACTCTCACATCCTATCTATATATATTAATCTTACAAACCCTGCTCTCGTTTTCTGTCTCATAAAGACCCATCATTGGCATTAGCACCATTACTTCCTCCTTTCCTGCTTGCTGTTGTGTTCTTCAATATCTGCAAATCAAAATTGATAAATTGCAAGTAATTAGATGTCAAGCGATGTGCAGTTCGGGATAAGATGCAGATAGATCATAGATGCCAAATCCTCCAATAACTTCACAAGCTTCATATACCAACAGCCCAAACAAGTTTTTATTAATAAAGCGAAAAATTGAGAATACTAAGCTACAAAACAGGAACAGCCTTATCCTAAGAAAGGATGCTGTTGAACATGGTTAACAATCTCTAGGAAAAATATAACTTGCTTGTGGCTGAGACCACATTGGCCTTTCATATTTTCTGTTTTCTCTCTGGCATGGATCTGCCATGTTTCCTGGACGGGGAGGGGGGATTCAAAGGCTGCCCCCAAGTCAGCCATAAAGAAAAATGGGTTCCAATGCATACGGTGGTTCACAATCGTGATGGACATGAGACAGTGGATTATGAGCATCACTCTTAACATATTTTTTGGGGGGAAGGGGGGAACCATACTTAAGAGTTATGCTATATGCTATACTCACATCCCACTCCAATCACATTGTGCTGATTAGGTACTGCCCAACAAAAATTAGATCGGCTCTAGTTTTTTTTTACAAAGGTCAATGTTTAATGCAACGACAACATTACTGAAAAAGAATGGAATAAGTGTGTAGCATACAACATAACTCTTTAGGACACTTCATACCATCCGTTTTGTATTGCCCCATGCCCATGCTTATATAGCTATCAAATCAAATATGCTTTGATCATGTAGACCCTAACATGGAGCTGTGGTCACGTGGACCCTCACCCACTCGGTCAGGATCATTATCTTCAAGCCCATGGCCATTCCATCATTGATGGAAAAGTGACAATACTGCAGATCTAATTACAATGGCCCACAAACATCACATATGATGACCACTCCCATGTTCATTTTCTAATTGACAGATTGCACACATAGGCACGCAATGGTAGTTGGCAATAAAAATACTTAATTTTGATGCAGGGATCACAAAAATGCAATAGAATATATATACCGAAAATGCTCTCCCAAAGAACAATTGTGTTGACATCATGATGGTAATGATGCTACCATTGTCTAATCATTAAAAAAATGATGCCACGATGGCATACTCATAAAAAATTATTCTACTATGGTATGATGTAATGGTGAAATACACACATGTCTAAGCATCTGATTCTCGTTCTGCAAGGTGGACAGCCTCTCTTCAAGCTCAGAGTTTTTCTTCTCCAACTCTTTCACCCTCGTTTCCAGGTCAGTCAAGTATGCCTTCTTCCTTTCCCTTGCTTGCTGAGCCGAAACTCTGTTCCTCAGCAACCTTTTCTCCATTTATTGCAGCCCAAAATATAAAATATTACTATAATGCATCTGACCTCACCCAAACAAAACGGATAGATCGAAAAGGGGCAGAACCGTAATAAGCTAATACCTCTTTAGACGCTTGCTTTCTTTGTCAGCTGGACTTCGGCCTCTCTTCCTCTGACCTTCCCCTGCCACTTGAAGCCGGTCTGGACCTGCCCCTGAACCGCTGTCTCGTCTCGAGGCTGAGGTCCCCGCAGATTCACCACCTATCTCTGGTACTCTCCTGATCTCCTCATCACTCTCCAAACCTAAGATATAAAAGACAGAAATATTGAAATGGGCGTAATGTTAGACCCGAGAATTTCCCCGGGAAAACACGGAGAGACCCTGTTTGATACTTCAACTTTGTGACTCGGATCGGAAAATTTTTTTGGGCACTAAGAAGAAAACTACCGCACATGGGAAGGAAAGCTAAAAAATTTGTGAATATAACTTCACCCATAGAAAATTTTCATCATTTCCCAAAACCAATAATGGAAAATAGAAATAATCGTGGAATCAAAGAGGACAAAAAATCACCAAATGGATAACCCGATTGACTAAACTTTTTTTTTTTTTTCAAAGCTAGGAAGTTTCGACCTTCTTTGACTTCCAGTTGAAGAGCGGAGCTCGAAGATCTTTCGCTGCTTGAAGGCAGAGAATTCGCCGCAATGGAACTCGTTGCTTGCTCTTGCATTGCGTCTATGAGCAATTGAGAGAGCGAAAGAGATAGAGGCACAGCAAATTTCTTCGGCTTTCAGAGGGAGAAAAGAGCGGGACAATAATATTACAGCGAGTAAATAAGTCGACGTCTGTTTCGAGAGATCTTAGCCGAGAGTTTTGTCCCGATCTGACGGATGTATAAGTGGGAGCGTGGAGGGTTATGAGCCATGAGGAGTGGCATAAATCAAAGGTTTGCAGGGGAGAGCCGTGGAAGTTGACAGGCCGTTGGATGGAGGATGGATCCGACGGATGGGAAAGAAGTTGGAAGCGTAATGTGTAACGAATCGGGACCACAAAATGCGCTGGCGGACAAAGCTGGTCTCGATTTTGGGGAAGCGCTTGCACTTTCGAGAGATTACTATGAACGTCGTTCGTTGCGGTGACTGCACGTACCAAACACGTGCAATTAGGTAATTACTTTTGTACAAACTTACCAGTGTAGGTATACTCCGTTTGGAAACGTAATTATTTTTAAATATTTTTAGATTATTTCGGATATTTTATTTTTTTTATTTGATGATTAAATAAGTGTTTTTAAATGATATTATGATTTTTTAAATATTTAAAGATATAAAAAATATGTTAAAAAAGTAAAAAGAAATTTATCCTCTTCAATGACCTTTTTCTATGGCAGTAGCATGGTATTTTTTAAAATATTTTAAAAGAAAATATTTGAGAATACTTTATAACAGTTACGTTACCTAACAAATCTAAAAGGACGAGTATGAATGAGTTGATATGTTGTATTGTTACTAAATGTAATATAATTATAATTTATCAGATATTTGCTAAGAGCCATAAAAGTTATAGTTTATACCCTTCTTTCTAATTCAAAACAGATTAGATCAAGATCCATGCTCATGTGATCTAAACTTGACTTGACATAATCCAAACCAATATATTCATCTCATATGATCATTATAACTTTCTAATTCCATTTCATATAATTATTATAATTTTTTCAAATTTCTACATAAATTATAATAAACAATGCAAAATTTCAAATTCTAAAACAAAAACAATATTTAAAAATTATATTCTAACAATATTTTATTCAACTTTAAACTCATCTAATCCGTGTAACCAAACGAAGACTTTTGTCACACCCTCCTACCTTAACACGAACTCAACACGAAATTAACAAATTATAAATGAAAGGTTTGACTTTAAATAGGTTGGATTAACATTTGCACATATATAATTGATTTGACACAAAATGTTCTTACAAGGAAATTACGACCGCCTGACTTTAAATGACTCAACCAGGCCGGTAGAGTATTCTTCAAAGCTTTTTACAAAATGTACTTCAAAATCAGCTATTAAGAGAGGTATCCCAAACAGGCGGCAAAATCCTAACCCACCCTGCGTAAAAGGGATGAAAAACCCTTAATCTAAGACATGTTTCTTCAATGAAATTAGTAGTCCTAATGAAGCCAAGAAAAGGTGTTTTGTGGAGGAAACGTTTGAGCGTAATCTCTAGCAGAAAGAGTGCCAAAAAAGTAGTGTCATGGTCCAGTAGCCTTATGGAATAACCTATGTATGGTAATTTCCTGTTAGGTTTTCTACATCTCTCACCAGAAAAGTAAGAAGCATAATATACTCTTATCAGAAATCATTACAGACAAAATCTCATCACACGCATTTAAAGGGACTTCACAGTTTCAGGATCAGACCGTTGGTATGGAATGCGATGGTCAGGGACTCCATCTTCAGCACGTTTGTCTTCAAACCATTTCACAACTCTTTTTTTGGGTAGATTTGTCACATGCACAATGCTACTAATCATTGAGTTCTGCATTGTTTGTCAAAGTACAGAGTAAGAACATAGAATTCGAGTTTTTAGAGAAAATACCCAAGAAGCATGCTGTTAGGAGGAAATCAGTTATAACAGGAAGCACAATCAGTACCAGCATTACAACAACTAGAAACTCTTCTTTTTTTTTTTTTAATCAATAAATAAGAATTTTATTAAAATAGGTTGGATTAACTTACTCGGGATACAACAACTAGAAACATACACAGGTCAACCTCTCAAAATGTCAAAAACATAGCATTGGACAATACCAACAGAAAGCATGGGGGACCAAAAAGAGGAAGTCGATAATCCGACTTGATGCAGAATAAATTCTAATTTTGAGAGTTTTGCATTTCCCAGTAAATCCTGTGTAGGTACAGTGATTTGGACCAAACGTATATAGATTTTTTAACCTTAGATTTCCTTCTTAGTTCTAATAAAACTGACCTAAAAGCATCCATGATGAAAGACTGAACGAGATGATGTTATTGCTGTTTTTTTTTCTCGAACCTACAATCTCACTTCTACCCATTCCTATGGGTGACAAAGCTTTAAGTGGCATCTAGAAAGTCCTTAAAGAATCATCATATCAAAATGGATTTATTTAAAGTTTTAACAGCTGATATATTTCTTTGATAAGAAGTTTTAAAAGCTGATGTACATGAACAGAAAGACATTTTCCATTAAAATCAACCAATAAAGTAGATTAAATCAGTTGCATCCTTGCTCAGTTAACAATTGACATATGTTACTTACTGGTCATGAGGACAAAATTCCCCAGCACCCCCAACAGTGCAAGTTTGCAATATTGAAAAAGAAACAGACTACTTACAGTAGGGCGTTTTGTTCTCCTATAAACTCTTTCAAGGGTTTCAACTTGCACTTTTTTCAGTCTCTTTTGAGCATTCCATGTCTGTTGCATGACATGGACAGGCAGTTGCCCCTTGGTCTTAGGTTCTGCTGCATCCGCACTTGTTTCGCTAGGAATTTCTGTGGGTGCGGGTTTACTTTCAGGCACTGATACTGATACTATTGGTGCTGGTTTATCAGGTAAAGTGGCACTCATCATTAAAAGATTTGGAGGAGGGTCACGAAGCAATTCAAGAACAACAGCCCTATCAAGACAAAGCTCTGCAGCAAGAGTTTTTATCTGCAAAAAGAAGAAATTGGGTATGATAAGAAATAATTTGTTTAGCAAAGCAAAGAAATACTATAGATATCTAATATCGATAGAAAAAACGCTTCACAGGCAGAGTAAGAAGCATCTATTATGCTGAACGTGCACGTCAGACAGGGTTCCGCTTCAAACAAGCCCCCCCCCCCCCCCCCAAAACACACACACACACAAAGAAAGACAGATTTAATCATTACCTTCAAATTAATATATTACTTTCAAGCAAAATGTAAAATCATTTTATCGAACTATAAACTAATTTGCAGCTAATGAGATGATTGAAAATGAACATAGATAATGTGGAGAAAACTAAGGATCTCCAAAAAACTCAGATCATTAGCCTAGATGGTTCATTCAGACAGCCCATCTGGCAGAAACAGTTCCAATGCGGTTTTTTTTATAGTATATTTTACCTATAAAAAAAAATGTATATTTGACAGTGCAGTAAACTGAATTTTTTCATTATACAAAATTGTGGCAATTGGCTAAAATGGTCAGGCATAGCAAGCCGCAAAGCCCAAAGTCAGGAACATGTCACTTGACGAGGTTCCCCTGTGATAACACGATTCCCAAATGAATAACCCAATCATCTCTTCGATCAGAATTCGGAAAAATGCATACTTGCGGACAGGTATGGGTAGAAGGAATGCATATGCATCAATCATACATCTATGAACTGTAGCAAATCAAAAATCCGGTCCGACTTCCAAAAGGTTAAGATTTTCCATATATTCCAGATAACAACATGTCGAGACATCATTGTCTACCTTTACAGAACCATATTTCCGAGTATAAAACACAGGGGATATAAAGATACGTACGCTAGTTTTTCGGCGGCCAGCTTTCAAAGCTGCAGCCAATCTTCGAAGTTGCCAGTTTTTAAGCTTCACCGGCCTTTCGTATTCTTCATCGTCCTCTTCTTCTGCATCATTATCACTTTCAGTGTCATCTGCAGCTGAAATCGCCATTTCTATATCATCATCTCCTAGTACCTCCGCTAATTCTTGTTCAAACCTGGCAAGGTCTTCTTCACTTATCTCATCATCCTCTTCATCTAGGGATAGCCCATCATTCTTTAAATCCTCTTCCAGTTGGCTAAAGAGTGCGTCAAAGGCATCCTCGTCTATATCAACGTCATCTTCTAAAGCATCATTACGAGGCAAGACTTTCTGTAAAATAGAAAGGCATAGAATTAGAATGATCCTTTACGAAGCAGAACAGTCAGAAATTTGCATAAAACAAACAATTAAAAGGATTTTTTATTTTAGTAAGAAGTAGACACTAGCCAATTTCCTCTTCATTTTTTCGAACCAAACAAGCTCAAGCTATCAGACCTTATTTCTCTTCGAAGAGGAAGAAGCAGGGGTGGAAGAGCTGGGGTTTCGACGGCGCGAGAGAGCCAGTACGGAGCGGCGGGGAGGGTGAAGTGGCAGAAACAAATGGGTGGGCCGGGATTGGCCCACGAGGAGGCGGTCAAAGAGAGAGAATGATAAGCGCTGAACCGCCATGGAAGTGTGAACCGACGAAGCAAAAGCCATTAGAGCTTATTCTCAATTCTACAGTCCTTGGATTTGGAGATAGAGAGGACCGAAGGAAGAGGAAGGGACTTGTCACTTCAAAGACTCGCCTCGAAGCGGTTTTCCCCATTTGTCTGAAAACAAAACGGCACAGTTTTCATAGAAGCTCTTGGATTGAGACGGCGCCGTTTGATGACAATAGGTATCGTCCGATTCGTTGGCACAATAGGGCCAAGTTATAGGGACAGCCCCGATAGGCTCAGACCATAAACTTTACCCCAGTAAAAAGTTTTCCTGATCTGCAAAATAAAAACATATTTTGGGCCCGGCAAAGAAAATTAATTTCGGGCCCAGCACTAGATTACATACGTTTTATACGGTTGCAGTGTTTACAATTTTTTATTTATTTTTGGAACAAGTCGCAGTATTTACAATTAAATTAAGCATCTGGGGACTTCAGAATTCAGATTAGGCTGACTCAGGCGGATCAAGAGGCATTACAGTCAATCTCTCTTACGCTCTGTGCGCGGCAATAATGGCAACTTCTTCTTCTTCATTATCGTCGTCATCAAAGAGATGGGCGAGCAATCTGTCAACAATAGCAGCTCGCATCTACTTCTTCCTAATCATCCTTCAGATCCCTCTTTTCAGGTACCAAATTCATTTGTTCTTTAGCTCTTCCACTATTACTTGTCGTTTATATTTCATATTCTCATGACCTAGAGAGAGAGAGAGAGAGAGAGAGAGAGGAAAAACTCTTCACCTTCCGTTTTCTTTCATTTCTCCTAGATCCGATCCCTTTAGTTGTTCGCTGCCCAACTAGTTTTTTCACTCTGGCTCTACCTCGAACCTTTTGTTGTGATTTTCTGGTATAGGTGTATAAATTGTCAAATTAAGACTTCAAACTGTATTGATCTCTATTTGTAGAAGATGTATCTATCGAAATTGCGGCTTGGTGGTCTGAAATATGTTTGGGTATATGAATAAATAGTTCTCGAAATACACCGCAATTCATCGCAACATTGCCTGCGATGCCATTTTTTCTTATCATTCAAATTTTTCCCTGGACGGTATCTCAGAAACCCTTCAATTGGCGGAGTGAGAAAATCCACCAATTTGCCTCCAGCATGTTATGTTTAAGAAAACAAGATCTTGCTACTTTTGGCACCTGGCTGCTATTCTGATACACTTCTATGTTCTGGGATTCCATTCCCCATACTTCACAACTGACTACATCCCATTAAGCTTGCTTTCAGCTGCGTGTCTCAGCTGTCTATTTGGTTTGCCACTTAATATCTCCCCGTAACTTCTGTTTGCATTTTCTGGATGTTATTTTAATGTTTGAGTTTTCTATCCATTGGTTTGCCTTGGTTATGTTCCCCCTCCCCCCCCCCCCCCCCCCCCCCCCCCCCCCCCCTCTCTCCCTCAGATGATTCCAAGGCCAATTTGAAATAAATTAATTATGCAACAAAATGTAGTACTTAGTTGCTGTATTTCAGTTGGGGATTTATATTTTCACTTTGACAGGGTCCCATGTAGATCTGGTATGTGTACAACACCATTGCATGTCACATCCTCCCAATTGATTGCAAGTGAGATCTTTCCTGTTGCTGTTATGAAGACCCTTTTGTACCCTGGGGCTGTTGCAAATGGCCTTGTCAAGAACTTTGCTGTTCCAAGCTGGAATAATCTGTTAGACATCTATAACTTAACCAGTGTGAAGGAAGCTCCTGCAGTAACAGATCTCCAACGCTTAGAGGTTCTGTTTAATAGTTGATCATTGCCCTTTTCAATTGTTTTCTGCATGGTTGTTTGTTTTGAGGAAGTTTACAGTTTTGTTGGGGGCAACAGAGGCACTTAACGCGATATTAATGGTCCCTCAATAAATAATCTCTGCTTAGTCTAAAATAGTAATCAATTATGACAACATACTCTAGACACTTAATTGATCATGAATTAATTTTCCTTTGGTGTGATTCATTCGACACATCCGCCCTGTTTATGCATATCATCGATATTATTCCACATAATTTTAAAGAATTATCAATTATAGAGAATAAAATAAACGAGGCAGCCTATTTTCCTTTTGCCACTTCTTAGCTGGCTTGACACTAGCACGTGCATTTGCAAGCATACAGACACATCGAGTCTGTAGCATATGTATATTGATTCTTTGGTGGAAATCTTGACTGATTGAATTAGTTTGACTGGTTCTTAATTTCCCCACATATTTTCACATAAATTTCTGAAGCTTGGATAATTTCCTGGTTCACTACACCTTGACCAAGCCCATTTCTGCTTATCACAAGAAATTTTCTCTTAAAAAAACTAGCCCTTTTCTGACTCATTGGAGTAGACTATATGAATCCTCTGTGTCCGAAGCAACCTCATCTCATTTTCTTCAGTGGCGACTTCTCTATCTTCTCCCTATAGGATTAGGTTCCCTGTTGGGTGTTTGGTTGTTTTAATGCTTAATAAGTAGTTGAGGTTCCTCTAGCAACTGAAAATCTCCAATAGCCTGTTTTCTTTAAAACATTGTTCACATGGGTGGGGGCCATTGTTTGTAACGGACTAAATGTCCATGACTTTTTACTATCAGTTGTAAACTCTAGTTAGGTATTTCTCATGTATACTCCCTATATACTTGGGCTTTGTCTACTCTTATGAATAAAATACCTTGATTACCGATAAAAATATATATATATATCCAATAGCCTGAATGTGTAATATTGAGTAGGTCTTATATATTTTAAGTTCCCGAATTACTGCAACTTCATTTCTCCATGACTCCTTTAGGATTCTTGATTTAAGCTGTCAATTTTCTCAGCCAATCTTTTGGTTTGTTCCAGGTTCTGGCAGGAAGCTACTTCTCCGTGGCAGGAGCGCTTGTGGGTCTTCTAAGACCAGGGAGGATGAGCATGTTTGGGACACTTCTAGTAATTTGGGGCCTTGTTAAGGAGGGGATTTTAGGAAAGCCAGGAAATACAGATCCAACACAAGCCGTCTATGTCTACCCAACAATGTTGATTGCTGTGATCTGTGCCTTCTCGTCTGTAAAGTATGATGTGAAGAAGGTTGTTAGGAGTGCTCCAGCCCGACCCGTGGCAAAGCCTCTTCAGAGCTCCTCAAAATCTAAGCTGAAATGAATCGTCGAATGCTGTACTTCGGATTACTTGTGAACACTTTCTTGTTAATGAGTTTAAACTGGATTCATTTCCACCAAATCATTCTGAAAATTTTGTTGCGTTTCAAAATATTTCAGTTGTTTCCCCGACATATCCAAGTAATTTAAGAGGGCACTGATTTACGAATTGAAATTTCAGGGAAGGGTGATTCTTGCCAATGCTGTCTGGTTCCATTAGCTTCTTTTAATTGAAGTGATGGTTCCCTTGAGCCTTTCGCAGTTCGAAGAAACAGGGATGGTCATGTAGGTGGCTATTTGCATTTTATTGATGTCGGCAACGATTTTGGCTGGCATGCATGTTTATGGAGCACTACTACTTAACAAGTAAAGCCACGTACAAAAAAAAAAAAAAAAAAAGGGAAAGCCCAACAGCCCGAGTGTTCCATTCAAATAAATTTGGTTACTAAGACGGAGCATAAGGAGGACTACATGGATTAAGCCCATAGACAAAGTTCCATATCGCTCCTTTGCAAAACCCCACTGGTCCAAGACAACTCTGTATTTGAGTCCAAATTCCAATGCTTTTCCGCATCTATTATCAAGGGGTTTCCGCGAAGAATAATGCTAATATGTCCTTTTATTTTATTTTTTTATTTTAACTGCTTATATATTTAATTTTTTTTAAAAAAATCTTAATATTTTATTTCTCTATTTTAACTGTTTATATATTTAATTTTTTTAAAAATAAATCTTAATGAATTTAGGTAGTAACTATTAGTGTATTAGTATTTTAAAAAAATGTTTAAAAATGTTGAAATAAAGAGCAAAAAAAATAGAAAAGTGCAATTTGCACTAAGAGGCACACCAAATGAAAAAATTGAGGGGGCATAGTAGTATTACCTTTCTACGAAAGAGTACTGTTAGTGTGCCACCCAGTATTGAGTGCTAGACGTGCCCCCTAGGCAAAATTCTCCTTTTTAATTTTTTTATTCATATTTTTTTAACACTTTTAAATATTTTTAAAAAATATTAAAAAGATAAATATTAATACAGTAATAGTTACTTTCTTTATTATTAAGTAAAAAATAAATAAAATTAAATACATGAGTGGTTAAAATGAGGAGGCAAAATAGGGGGGGTATAGTAGCATTATTCTATGTGAAAACCTCATCTCTCAAGCTATATCCATCCTTTAAAAAAAAAAAATCTCCTTTTCTCACGTTACTAGCTTGTGCCTACCTTTCATCAAACCCTTGGTGCATGCACAAAGGTTTACTTTGATGCTTTAAAGATGCGTGTCTGGTTCGACTCGGAAAGAATAGGGGAAAACTTAGAAAGTAAAAAATAAAAATTAAAAAAAAATGCCCCACTTTATAAAGAAAGAAAAGGGAAAAGGAAAACTTTAAAAAAAGCAAGCTTTTAAGTCCTTTTTTTGGTGCCTTGAGTTGGATAAAAAGGTGCCCTTGTTTTTGCTACCATTGACTATCACAGTCATGTTGATTATTTTTCAACTCTCGTACTTAGTCCATTGAATTGTCTGTTTTTGTTATCTTTTGGGGCCCGACTGACATCTAAATTCATCATTAAAGATGTTCATTTTGTTCTTTAATCATCAAGACTCTGTCACACGTCTTGTCTCTGTTAGATTGAGATCATGCACCAAAAAAACATTCAACCAATAATCATGATTTTTTAATCCAAATAATCCTGAAAACTCAATTGTTTTTTTAGAAATTAGTTTGCAAGTATATGAAAAGTTATTATAAGAAAAATGAATACTGTAACGAATTATATGTAATGAAAATGGTAATTTGCAATAAAAACAAATTCATTTTAAAAGAAAATAATCATTTTCATAAAAAATAACTGATCACAATTGAACAGTTTTAATATTGTAGTGAGTATTTGTTAAAAAAAATGTCTAAGCTCTAAAAGATCACGAATCGAAACTATAACATAGAAAAGGGCCAGGCATGAAAATCGCACAGTTAAAAACCTCACCCATGCACGTGATGATTGAATTAGAAGAGGGGTACTTGCATGCATGCGAGCTTCACTAACACCAACAAAGCAATGCAAGCTGCATTAAATGAAGTATAGTAGTAACATAAGGTTATAAGCTTAAAGTGGAACAAAGATTCTTTGCTAAAAGCTAAATAATGGAGTGTAGTAGCAGACAACTCATGGATGTGTGGTTACTTTTTGACCAAAATGTATTTATTAAACATATATATACCCATCATGAGTAGTAGTACTTGAATGTCAATGAGGGATCAACACATTAAAAGGCCTAGCTTTGAAATGGAATCCAATGTGCATCACATGACTTTAATTTTAAATATGTTCAACAATATCTTCTTAGACGTTAAAAGTTCATTCAAATCATCAGTCAAAGTTAAACAAACCATGCACTAGCTATAATAGATTCCTCAATGAATTAAAGTGATAATATTTAATGTGAATTTGTGACAGTTCATCATCCTCTCTTTCTTATAATTTATGTTCGCTTTAACGAGCTAGCTAGGAAGAATATTACTTGAACGAGTGTGAGTGTGTGTTTATATATATATATATAAGTTCTGTTACATACAGTCATTTTTACATATTTTTTATATATTTTATTAATGTAATTGATCAAAGTAATTATTTTATATTAAAAAAATAACACATCTAATATTTAATCACATTAATGAAACGTACAAAGAATATATAAAAGTGACTACACATAAATTTTATATATATATAATATATATTATAATTTTCTCCTTTACCTCGTGAGTACGTACGTCCATGAATGCCTCAAGTACATATATACAAGAATCTTGAATCATGACAACTCGTCTTTCCATGACTGTTTTAAGCTACAAATCTTGAACTAATAGACGTACAACTTTATTGCAGTGAGGACAAACGTACAACATATACAAAATGATCTGCTTCCTGCATCAATCCTGATCAAATCATATCATATATAGCTGGCAATGCAAGAATATTAGACAACATCGAAACAACATTAACGGAGTTGGCATGCATGTACGTACGTAGTAGTACTAAGGATTAGAATACGCAGCCGAGGTACACGTACTATGATCAGCATGATCGAAATAATTAATTATATATCCCTTTTTTGTAGTAATTATATATCCCATTTTAGTTGCATATATATACATATACACCATATATGATATATGTTGGCTTTATATATAATATTTAAGAACAACATAATCATGAGATAGATCAGAAGCATGATATATATATATATATATAAATCATGCAATAAATATATATTTTTTAATATATGGTACTAATTAAATGTGTATATATACACATTAATATATATATTATATAGAAATATATATACCTAATTGAGAACTAGCTACTAATTGAAGTGCACCTACGTACATACATGATGACTCATATTTTTAGATATTGAAGCTATCGATTCGAAGTAATTAAAGGGAATTAAAATGAAGATCATGGAGTTTGAATAGCATTAATAAACCTGGCACGTGATTTTTTTTTTTAAAAATTTAAATTGTTATTATTTGAATGTATGCATGATCCGATTCTCGTCTAATAATCCGGATTCCGGCGTTGTATATTACCAAAGGATTCTGATGTGGTCCACGAACGTACAGTCCTTTAATTTATTTCTTTATATATCATCATGCGAGCATTATTGCTTTTTTCCCCATTAAAAATCAAATATTCCATATTAATTCCATGGACCAGCCCCATGGGTACTTAAAAAGCGAGAGATCAGGCTGATCTGGAAATTAATATATATATATATATATATATTCTCGACATAATTAGCTAGCTATATGGAAGATTGAGGCAAGCTATGATACACAAGAACGGACACATGGATTAATTAATATATGATACGTACGTACGTACACCAGAACTACATAGTACCTTTTATATTATGCTAAATTAATTAAAATAAGAAAATAATTAAAGCTGATGACAGATCGAACGCTGAATGATCATCATGTAGCTCAGCATTAACCCTAGCTAGCTACCTGATTCTTCAAGAGCTACGTACCTAGCTACCCGGTACTAGTAACTAGATCAAGGAGATGATCATAAAAATGAAAAAAAAAAAAAGTACACAAAACAAAAAATAATAGATCAGGAACGAAGGCCAAAATGAGTAACTTCCGATATCTCTATCGATCGTACGTAAGTAGGGATGACCATGATCCGCGATATCTCCTCCAACAACGTCAGCATGACTGTAAATTAATAAATAAAAGTAATGAAAATTAGTACATAGGGAATTAAGAAGCTGCCATGCATTAATTAATGTTTAAAGTCTGGGTGGATCGATATATATGAAAGAAGCCAAATCGATTAATCTTACCAAGAAAGGGAGGCGTCTAGGATGAATATGGAGACCTGCCGGCGCTCGAGTCCCTCGGCGCATTGCATCGGAAACACTCCATCCTGCTCGCGAAATTGTGCTCGTTGCACCCCATCCTATATATATTTGAAATATATATATATATTTGAAATATTCACTCACAACTTTATAAACTACCTTAGATTCACCCAAAGACACATGTACGCATGCAGCCATGTGATCTGTGTGTATGTGATTAATGTGACTGATGATGCATATATGATATATGCATGGAATATTATGCCGATTAATTGAACTCACCTAGAGCAAATCCAATCACCAGATTTCCAGCCAGAGCGGCTGGAGCTGCCAGTACTGCTGCCACTGCCAAACCCCCCAAAACCTCTCGCTCTAAGTTTGTCATCATAATATCCCCCACCAGAAGATTCATCCTTGGAGGCACCGCACTTGAAGCAGCTTGATCGGCTAGCAAAGTTATGGGTCCCACAGTTCCCAATGGTGCAATACCAATCACCAGGGCGGACATCTGGGCCTGTAATATTATTATTGAACCCAAATGATGATGAGCCACTAAAGCTTCCATAGTCACCTCTCTCTGCTGCTCTTGGCTCTCCACATCGTTGGCACGAGTCCCTCCTTTGAAAGTTGAGATGGTTGCATGATCTACAATTCCAATCTCCTGGCCTACTCATTTTCCCCTTTAATTCGAAGAGATAAAAACATCATTAGTCCATTAATATTACATCATGATACAGAAAGCTGCTAGATTATACATGACTAGCCAATTACTTCTATGATTTGAGCCAAAGTACTAGCAAGCTATTACACTGTATTATTGAAGTCTAGCTGTTATTCGTGGATAGTAACTCGTAAACAGTGCTATGCACTATTAATAATTAAATCTAGCTAGGAACTCAAGGTCGGCACAGTAAAAAAGAAAAAAAAAAAAAAAGCTATAAATTAACATTCATGAGCTTGAAACGAACTCACGAACGGCAGACAATCAACCTACGAGAGTCGAAAATAATCGGCAGCCTGGCTAGCTAGGATGTAGTATTTTCAGAAACACGCATATATACGCATGCACCATGTAATCTAAGCTGGACTCACCTACCTAATTCAGAAGCGCCTAGACAGATATATATTAGATCAGCACTACTACTGACTACTACTGTCTGAGCTGGAATTTATGATTGTGGTGTGAGGGTTGGAGTGGCTTTATATAATTCCTTAGGACATCGGGAACCGTGCAGATTGAGGTAGCCAGTGGAGGGTTAGGTTGTTCTTTTTCATATTCGCGTCACTTTGCTTCCTTGAACAATGGAATCACAAAACACTAGACTTAGGAAAAGAGATAAAAGAAAATTTGAAATTGGGATTCCAAAACCAAATTAAAGCAAAAGAAGTAATAATACTAAAATTTATTAAACCAAATCAAAGCTAGCTAGCTCGATCTGAGGACAGCCTCTTTTAGGGTTTTTGGAGCTGGTGGCCGTAATTATAAACTGCATGAACGTACAGCTAGCCCTCAAATCTTACAATATTATTAATGAAGTTCCATATAATTTACAAGTAATACTACTACTTAGCCAAATTAAGATCATGAAGTTCCACAACTGACCTAGTTTGCATGCATGTTCTCCAATATTCGAGCATATATATATGTTAAATGCAGACCAGTTCGTTGTTTAGGCAATGTCAAACCGTATTGGCGTCAGACGTTTCTTAAACATTCATGTTTCTTCCCCAAGTTATATTAAGAGCCATATTTCACAATGGTGCGAAGAGTACTGGCATCCTCGTAATCATGTTTCAAGGAAAAGTTCATACACGTACATGTTTCTTACTTATAACTTGAGGAAATGGAAATCAAACTAACACTTCTTAATGTACTATATGACCACCGTACCAAATTGTTAATTTAATTTTCCGTACATCTTAATGTTCAATTATATTAACGATCGAATGGCCAATGGGTAATTTGCAGCTTATGTTTTTAAATTAATTTGGAGGCTAAGTGACAACATTGATATTTTGGTGCTCAAATTACAAAAATAGTACTGTTAGTTTGAGGGAGTAAAGTGTTCTTTTCCGGCCTTGAAAGATCGATTTAGCTTATCGTGTTCAACTTTGTCAAGCTAAGCTCTCAGTCTCAGCTTGCCCCTACATATAAAGCAAATTAGCCTATTAAATTGACATTCTAATTAACCTCAAAACACAACATAGTACTCCTTCCAACATCCTTTATATCTATTATTTCCTGATCAACACTTTAAAACACTTTTGACTATTGCATTTACGACCCTCATCCGTCAAGTTGGGGAAAAAAAGTATATTATATGGTCGTCCAAATTAACACCATATGGTCCGAGTGCATGCTTTCTTGTCGAGTCAGGATTAGATAAGGAGGAACGAAATCCTCTATTTCTTACCAGACAACATGAATATTCCTCACACGGGAAAAACAAAACACCCTTGAGAAGGCCATGAAGGACCCATTTCCTTATATATTCTTATCCCAAAATATATGACCAAGGCGAGTTCATGTGTCCTACCGATCATATACTTTGAGAACCCACAAGGAAACAGTCAATATCTAGGAAAAATGGTGGGTACTTTTCCATTTTGACTGAAGCTAGCATATATACATATATATAGTACTATCATTTTGGACATCCATGAATATAAATATTAATGGCCTCTTCAGTACTTCTGCTAATGCCAGAACCCGTTTGGTAACTATAATGAAATAAATCAGTGTTACACAGTAATAATTCTTCTCTGATCCTGGAAACAACCAGTACCACTTGGTAACTAGTGCCACATCTCTTCAACGCCAAAAAAAAAAAAAAAATAGGTCACTCGTGCGTGTCAGAATCGACTGTCTAGATGTAGTACTCGAAGCTAAGCTAAAGCAAAAGTTGCATGCATGTCATGTGGCCATGAGTTCAATGAGGTTTTCAGAATCAATTTTTTACTTTACATGATTATAAATTTGGTGAAAGAGAAAGAATTCTCTTTTTATGACCAAATTTTGATGGAGAAGGGGTATATATAATCGAATCGAATGATGAGATATATGGTTCAAAATCAAGGATAGGAAAATGCATGCAGAGTTTCGATAAAGACAGTCGAAGTTGATCATGATGCAGGAAGAGAATTCTTCGAGGTTTCAAATTTTGACCATCTTTTTTTTTTTTTTTTTTTCCCCTTTTTCCTCTTCTTCTTCTTCCATCGCTTGCTTGCTATGGCTTTTTCGCTGTCATTTTCTTTTGCCACCTCTCTCAAGAGAAGGAAGAGAGGATCAATACAGACATGCAGTGAGTGAAAGAGAGAGAACAAAAAAAAAAAAAGAATAGAAAGTTTAAAAACTACAAGATCTCACGTACCCTCCATTATTCTTGGGAAATGGTAAAGAAGTCTGTAGCAAACTGTGAAAAAGCAAAAAAGAAAGAAGGGGTCGCCGAACTGATTCGGATTCTTTAGCCCTTTGGGAAATGCCTCCATGCATGCATGTGTACCATGACCCAACCCAATATATATACGTAATGTATACATGCCTTCCACTTTTCCTTTTAGGATAAACAATTCAACCTACGTACAGATCTTAATAACAAATCTTTCTGAAATATATAACGTAAAAAACTATAGCTTAGTACAAAATAATTTAAAATTATATTATATATGTAAATTTGTTGGCACATTCACCAGCTTGGGAGTGACCTTTATATATTACTTAACAAAGAATAAAATACCAGTCATCTAAAGTAGGGCCCTCAAGAGAAGTACGTACTGACTTTTTTTTAAAGAGATGTTATAAAATAATATTTATAAAATAACATGACTTAATCTGATACGTCATGTTTATATATCAATTCGAGTCAGTTTGTAACATCTTTTTATAGTTTAGTATATATTTTCTTTTCATGTGAAGTATTCTTTTTCAAGTTCTGTTATATACAATCACTTTTACGTATTTTTTGTGCAACCACTTATGTGATTAGTCAAATTAGTTATTTTATATTGAAAAAAGTGATATAGTTAATCATATTAATTGAGTACGTAAAAAATATGCAAAAGTGATTTTGCATAAATTTTTTTTTCTTTTTCATTTATATCATGTGTTTAGATTTCAGCTCTCGTTAACTAGGCTTTCCTCTTTAAGTGGAAACCCGGTTTATCATGTGTATATATATTGGTAATTTGAATAAATCAACTTGATTATTTAAATTTTTCAAATAAAGATAATTTCTGTTAATCCTTGTAGATATCGGTACTATTAATTAGTTTTATTTTTTTGAAAATTCGGTATTAATATGATGATCATTTGCTGAAAATTCTTATTAATTATTAACTCCCTATCTAGTCTTTCTCTTTGTGATCTTATCAGGATTATATCAAATAAGAGTAGTGTTATTTGAAAGCATTTATACTATATAATTAATATATGACCATCTATATTTATAAAATTCAAATATTAAAGTTTATTTTTTAAATAAAATTTTGCCATGAGAACAGTATTGTGTAAAGATTTTAAATAGAATTATTCATTAAATAATTATGAGAAATGTTTTACGTAATTCGTGCTAATTAATTGGGTTAAGTGCATGCACGTGAGGTGTAGAGAGTTGTGTTGAGTGTCAGCACAGTGATACAAAGTTGTCTATTTTCTTTTACTTTTTGGACCTCCGATTTCTTTTGTCGTGCATGCTCTTGATGAGAGTCCCCAAATGTCCATGCACCTCTTTGATTCTGCACAAATCTCCACCCAAAACCTAAAGATATATATATAAAACAATGTTAAATATAGTCATAAAGCATGTAAATATCGTATAATTGCTTTAAAAATGAGTGAGATTTATTATTAAAAAATTAATTTTTTTTAATATGAATCCCATATTTATTCACTTTTTTTAAAATGATTGCACGATACTTTTGTATTCACAACCGCAACTAGCATTTCTCATCTAGGAAATTGGTAAAGAAGCTTCATAATAATTAGTTCCTGTAATTTCCTCCGGTAGTGACTTCACTACACATGCTACAACACTTCACAATATCGTGTGTTAAAGAAATGCGAGCAATGCTACTCAGCTTCCCAACTTTCACACACTACATTTTTTAAATTTTTTTAAAATTTATTTTTCTTAAACTAATTAAATTCTTCTATTCATTATTCATATATTAAATATTTGATAAAATAAAAGAATTAAAAAAAAAGTGTGGTGTGTAGAGGTTTTATGAATAGTAGGAGATTGTATATTTTAATAGGCCAAGGCCCTTTGGACTTTGCCTTTGTTCGGGCCAGGCCTAGATGTCCGCAGCGCCAACGCTACTCCGCATTCCCGCCTCGCGTGTTTGTTCAAATGCCCGCCCTTATAGGCTACGTCTCTCTCTGGTTTTTATCTTTCACGTTGAGATTAACATAAAAACAACTGAAAACGCTGTTTGGCACAATTTTATTCTTATCAGTTTCAGCTATATATAGAGAGTGTGTGAGAGGAGAGATCATAAAGATCACGGGTTCTCCAAAATCAGATCATCACCACCTCAGATTCTCTTCCAGTCCAAGTAAGCCAGTCCCTTCAATTCCTACACTTTGCCTCTTTATTTTTAGAATATCTCCTGGAAAACTGGTTTCTTTTATCTCATTGATGTGTTCCATTGAAAACTGCGAGGTAGAGTTCCGGACCTCTAAATGTGGCGTTTATTATCGTTTTATTTGAGTGGTTCCATCTGAAAGAAGGATTTTCAATGAATACAAGGATTCAGGGTGTGCAATTTGATAACTTTTTCCAGTAATGGTGATTAATTTCAAACGTAATGGTTAATTGATTCGTAATTTTTTGCTTTATATGGAAATGATACCTGGATATCACAAGTAGTAACAAGGCAGCCATGCGTTAGCCTTGTTGGAGTATAGCCTCACACATTGAGAATACGGAGTTAAAGTCCAAAGAAGAGCAAGTAAAAATAAAGAAAGCAGAGAAGAGGAATTAGTTTTCTGTTAGTTCTTTTATTAAGTTTGTTATCCTATAAATGATACTTTGTAAATATTTCAGACTATTCAATTCAATTGTTTTCACGCAAGTTTTTCTTCACTTTTCTCCTCTGTTTCACTTCCCTTTCCTTTCATCAAGTTCCCAACTAAGCTTTTATCAAGTTCTTGACATGGTATCAGATTGAAAATCAATCTTGCTTCCGCAAACTCACTTCTTTTCTTCATTTCAATACAATACAGCCCTTATATTCTGTTTCTTGCATTCTTTCTTTGAATTCTTGACATGAATTCTACACAGATCACTCCCAATTCTCAAAATCAAAATCAAACTCAAAATCCTTCGGATGATTCTTCTAGCCCATTTTATCTTCATCCCAGTGAAAATCCTGGTGCCCTCTTAGTCTCAGAAATTTTCGTTGGAGACAACTATGTTGCTTGGAGTCGCTCGATCACCATAGCCTTGACTGTCAAGAACAAGGTTGCCTTCATTGATGGTTCGATTACTGTTCCCTCTGCTGATCAACGTGTTACTCATACGGCCTCACATGGTTGCCGTTTTCAGAAAGGTGTTTTGAATTTTAAATGAGACATTTGATTTTGGAAAACGATGGTGGTATTTTGTGCATTAGAAGATAAAGCCATCAACTCAAGAAAAAGAAGCAACTCTTCTGTTGGTTTTTTTTTCCAAACAGAAACCTTTTTAGAAATTTCTTCTTTTGCAGTCCAATAATTGCAGCAGTTTATTATAGGTCAGTGAAAGAAATTTTTTTTTGATAAGTTTAGGTCAGTGAAAGAAATTATGGCGTATGGAGACGTTGCATTCAGTTTGAAGAGGCTCCACTGAATATTATTGGAAACAGTCCCATTCCTTTGATCCTACTGATAAAGTCACCAATTCAAGGTCACCCATTATGAATGCAGAATCGGAGAGTTTGGAATCATCTCCTGCTGATTTAAATGCAACTTCCAGCAATAGAAAAATGGACCAATTGTCCCAATTCAGGCCTCATTCGTTTCCACTTCAATACAGTGGAACCTCTTCCTTGCCAGTTTCCAGGCCGTCAGCTATTGGCTGGCATTTGAACAGCATTTTCAATACCGTGCCAATAACCTGTGGTGCCACTGCAAACACGAAACTAGAAGAGGATTATATGGGTGTACAGGGGATGGAGTCAGCATCTGCCTGTTGCCCGATTTCATCAAATGCAGTGGATAAATTTTCATTTATTCCTAAAGATGTGGGGGACAAAAGTAAGGCTTTAATAGCTGCAAATTTTGCCTCTTCTGAGTCTCGCCATATTACAGCACCTCCAAATGATAAGAGTACAATTATTTCTGAACAAACTGACAATTTTGAGTACAGCCGAAGAACGAGCCCCAAAACGAAAAGGCAAGTCGCATTTTTTTTTTTCTCGTATGATATTCTATCTCTTCTAAGTGATTGTTGGGTTGACCACTATACTGTATATAATTCTCCAGGACGAAAACTTCAAGCACCAATGATGGTGATGACAGGCGTTGCAACTGCAAGAAGACCAAATGCTTGAAACTGTAAGTATATTTATCTCTACAAATGAGGTTTAAAATTTTTTGTAATATATGGGTGATTGATTCCTTTTAGTTATTGTGATTGCTTTGCTGCTGGATACTATTGTGCTGAGCCTTGTGCTTGCCAAGGGTGCTTTAACAGACCTGACTATGAAGACACAGTTCTTGATACAAGAGAACAAATTGAATCACGAAACCCACTTGCATTTGCTCCCAGAATCGTACAGCGTGTCAATGAGTTCAATAGTATGGTATGAAACGCTTTCAGTTCAATGTTGTTTTCATTCTTAATTAGCAACTTGATTCATGGATTTTCCACATAAAGGAAGATGGAAATCGTGCAACACCATCCTCAGGGAGACACAAAAGAGGCTGCAATTGCAAGAAGTCAATGTGTCTTAAGAAATATTGTGAATGCTATCAGGTTTGATTTTTTTTCCTACTACATAATATGCCTTAATGCTTGTAACCATTGTTTTTTTTTTTTTTCAATCACTCTAATTGAACTTTTATCTGCTGTCTTTACAAAAGGCTAACATTGGATGCTCCAGTGGATGCCGGTGTGATGGATGTAAAAATGCTTATGGCAGGAAGGAAGGTAGGAACATACCTTAAGAACCTGTGCTTCTTAATATGACCACTAAATACTCCTTACACTTTTGTTAATACGATCAAGTTTGCATTAGATTTTGTTAATATGATCACTAAATAGTCCTTGTACAATTTTTTCCCTCAAGAAGTTACCACTAGTTTATATACTACACTGTCTAAGACGGGAATGTCGTAGGGGGAAGTCTGGAAATTTGGTATTTTTGTTTGAAGGATTATATAGGTATTGCCGGAATATCACAGGTAACATGTTTGCACTAATCAGAGAAAAAATTACTGGTAATATATTTGCATGGCCAAAGAAAATGGAGTGAAATCATTTTGCATGGTGTCTGCTTTAATAAATGTTGCCGGCTTTCCAGAATGTGCTGCTACTGAGCTTGGTATGAGCAAAGAAATGGTTAGTGACGAAATTGGCAAGGAAAGATTTGGCAGCACATTTGATAAAAACCTGGAAGGGATGGCAACCAAGGCAGATTTGTTGCATGCCGACTTGTATGATCCACATAACATCACCCCATTGACGCCAGCATTTCAGTACTCAGAGTAAGATTCCATTACTGATGACATTCTTTTAACTCAGCACAAAGGAATATAGAAATTTATCCTACTCTATTTTGAAACTAATCTGGATTTTAATTTTGAACTACTTATTTGCTAATTGCTGTTTGTTCCTCTAATCATGTAGTCATGGAAGGTCAGAATCCAAGTCCCAAATTGTTTCAAGAAGGTACCTACCATCACCTGAATTTGATTCTCCCTTATCATCTTATGTGGATTCTTCAAAAACCTCAAGAACTTCAAATAGCAGTGACATGCTTCTGCCAGCAAATAAAGAATCACTAAGCCTAGGTTCTTACGATTGGCGATTGAATTACACTGATGTGGAAATGATGGATCAATTCTCACCAGAAAGTGATACAGTTGCTCTGTCCCATTTAACTTCACTTTCAGATCCACCCTTCATGGCCATGGCTTCTTCAACTTCATCCAAAACAAGGGACTTGGCGAATAGTTCACACTTTCAACTTTCTCCAGGAACTGGTTATGTCTCATCTGCTGGTTTCCATCATTGGCGTAGTTCCCCAATTACTCCAATGACTAGTTTAGAAGGAACCAAATCACTCCAAGGACTTGATCCTGACAGTGAGTTTTGTGACATTCTGGATTATGGCGCTCCTGACATACTGAGAGATAGGAATACACCAAGTAAATCAGTTAAAGTTCGTTCCCCACATCAGAAGAGGGTCTCCTCCACCAAGCCATTTGAATAAGCTTGGGTCAAGCTCTTCAGGGGCTTGAGAACTGGCGGTAAGTTCATATTGAGGGCTGTCCCTTCTTTCCCACCTCTTAGCCCTTGCATGGATATCGAAGGCAGTACCAATAAAAAACATACCAATCTTGAGGAGAATCATAGTAGCATATGATAGATGGATGTCTCGAGATTTAGGCGACTCGTTAGTTTTCAGCTTTCCATTTTTCATATGGTTTCTGCGTTGAACCTTTTACACAGGCTCATAAGAACTTGCCGTAAGTCGTATGGGTTAATAAGTGGCAGGTTTGGATAAGGAGAAGATTTCTTAGATTTTTGTTATTCTCTTTCTATGTAAATAGATAATTTTCAAAACCATTTCATGGTAAAAAGGAACACAAGCGGCACTGTGTTTTTAGCAAGTGCTACTGCACTATCATTTGTGGTCGTCTTTCTCGTCTTTATTCTCATCATTCTTGTTTTTACCATATCTGTTCAATAAAATGTTTTACGTTGTTGACACAAGTTGATTTGAGTACTTATTACATCCCACAGTCCAATGATGTGCTTGGATTCTCCTGTTTTCAAATTATTTCCATTGTGCAATAGACAAACGGTGTTATGCTTTTTGGTACAATGCCTCATATTGTGCATATATTTTAGAGAAATGATAATTGCAGTTGTGTGTGCACAAATACTGTGCAATCATTTTGAAAAAATGAATAAATACGAGACCACATGAAAAAGAATTAAATTTTTAATAGTAGATCCCACTCTTTTTCAAAATAACTGTATAGTACTTACGCACTCCACGATTGTATATAGTATTACTCTATATTTTAATGTATTCCAGAGTTTCTAACTTTCTATGCCGTAGGACGGGGAAAAAGGGAGTGAGAAGGAGAGGGGGGGGGGGGGGGGGGGGAAGAGAAAGGAGAAGCCAGCAATGCAAATTCCTTGATGACCAGGCCAAAAACAGATAAGAGAGCCACAGTTAAAACGCTTATATAATATATATGAAAAAAAAAAAGGGAGCAACCGTGCCCCCAACTATATAACCAACTGCATCGATTATTGAGTGCCACTTCGAACCCTTATTTTATTTGTTTTACCTCCAACTTGTCCCACTAGTATGATCAGGATCCCTGGAGCCCCAAATTTGCAGTCAGCCAATTACAAACTTCATCGGTCTCTTCAGGGATTGTGTAGTGACCCAGCCTGCATGGCAACATTGCTCGTGAGAAACTAACTCTTGAGAATTACAAACATATATAGTTCTTACTCCATAGTAAACCTAGTTAAATACCCATCATAAGTTCTAAATGTAAGATTTTGAAATCCGGCTGAGCTTAATGTCTGAGCAGATCTCTTTCCGTGTTCATATGCAACCACATCATCACCTGCAGCAATGAAATAAAATGTATCCCCATTTTAGAGAGCAATCCTTTTCATTTATTTTTTTGTTTTTTGTTCTTTTTCATAGGGGCTTTGTGGCTCAGAAAATATAGAGAATTAGATGTCTCCTATACAGAGTTGTCTTTTCCAAACAAACTAGCCACAGCACGATAGTTTCAGAACATTTATCTGAATTCTGCAGTTTAGATAATGAAAGTACCGGAAATTTGTGTGTTTTTTTTTGTCATAGGTAGAAAAGTAGTGAAACTTTCTTCAATGTAAATGTTAGAATTGTTTCTGATGCACATATTCTATATGAAACTGAATGGTAGCCCATTGCTAGAAACAAACATTCTATAGAGCCAGTAAAGCAAAGTACACTGAGTTCTTATGAAGATGAAATTAACAATTTGCCCTATCTTGCTGGGTGGACTTAAGTAGGCGAAATCACTGTGATTGAGAAACTTTCTTTTTGGTCTTGTCTCTTGACATGATTATGAAGAGGAAAAACATGATGTTAAACAACTCTCTTTAAAATTGACAAAAAGCCACACTATATAAGTTGAATATGGATACCCAGCCCATGACAGAGAAATATGGGTAAGGATGCTGCACGCCTTGCTGCCTCATGTGACTCTTCCACTCGGTTCCTTAGGATCCTACAAAAAAAAATTATAGATGACACGCTGAATATGTTCCTTAATAACAAAGTGGATATGGATGGTCATGTTTACAAGCTGGTATGTCGGCGTTTTATGAATTTGTCAGTGCACATAGATATCATAGAATCCAAACCTTGAACATGGGAGCCAACCGCTAAGACCAACAATTGCACTTAGATTGACAAGATAAGGGTTTCCATTTGCATACTTTCCTGAAACAAGGCACATAACTGAGTGGAGTGCAGTTGCAGCACCCATACTGAAGCCCCCAACACCAAGTTTGACTGTAAAGTATGAGTAAAATAACATAATGAGCAATAGGGTCGTAATGGCACCCCATAAAACACCAAATTTGGTGTGATCGGATGACTACAATCTCCAAGAGTTACATGTCCACAAAAGTTAAATGAAAATACTCAGCTGTATTCTACATGCTTCCGGGACAAGAGAAGTCAACACCTCTACCCCCCCTCCCCCCCAAAAAAAAAAAAAAATCCTTGTCCCTGGCTCATCCTTCCACCCCTATTTTGTTCCCAATTTAATTGATACATTAAACTAGAGTAACAGACAAGGTTTTTTATTTCCTTCTAGTTTTTTTTCCTTCCTCTAATTTATAGGTAAGAGACCGAAAAAAAATAACACTGATCCCATGTCATCCTTCTAATCTTGAAAACATTCACAGATCAGGTGCTGTAGTATCTTAAGATTAAAGTCTAATTATAAATTTTAGCAGAAAAATTATCTGGGAGAAAAAGAATCAATATATCAGAAGCAAATGAATTAGACCAGGTGTAAATTGAATGTAGCCACATGCATGTACTACCTTTATCCTAAGCTCCTCAGCTGTTATATTTGTTTCATATAACTAAAAGAAGAGAGCGCTCAAAGCGATCAAGAATTTTAAGGAGAATCCTACCATCAGCAGGCTCTGTTGACAATAGGTTGGCTACATGTGCTGCTGAAGCATCTAATCCCTCCAAATCATCAGGGTCTTCTGAAAAATCTCCCACATCGAACCCTGAAATAAATCATCAAAGTACTTTAAACTATGTTTTTCAGAGTTCCAAAAACAAAAAGGTAATATGGAATTGGACACAAACTCTTGGGATGGAACCAGCCATAAATGACTGGATAACTTATATTTTGTACATGCACTGCCAGAATCTTAAAATTTGCAGTCATCGTAATTTAACTGTCTTTGGTCAGTAAAGAAAAAGTAGATATTTTTAAATCAGCATATCTTACATGCAGTACAAGGAAATCCACCAAATATTTTTACTGGCCGAGTCGGAGCTGTGGGGCAAATCCATTTTATCTGAAAAACATTCTCAAGAGAAACAGATATTAGGGATGTGGCAACGCATGTAGCATGTGCATAAGTTTAGAAGCTATTAAAAATGGAAAAGGCATACTTATTCTTACATTTGGAAGAGGAAGAGTTTCCAGGAGCTGGGACCAGCTGTGAAGCAGAGCAAAGACAGAACAGTTTATCTTAGTCAAAATTGGCTACCTTCATATCAAATTTTCAACTGATAACATACTTGCTGAAATAACAAAACCATAGAATCAAATTGCTAAGACAGGTTGCGAGAAACCATTAAAGAGAAGAACCATGTCAAAACCATTACCTTGGGCAAGGGTAGATACAGTAAAGAACTAGCATTAGTACCTTGAGCCCTTGTCACCAAGGCCGTGCAGCCAAACAATAGTCGCCTGGTGTATCCCTTTGGGCCTGACAACATTAGTCCTTCCAAACTCGAATGTCCTTGTGGCAGTTCCACTGCCTGAAACAGTGGAGAAACAAATTACCTAGATGGCTTAGATATGAATCAACTGGCTAGAAACTACCAGCATTAACTCTTCACTGAAAAACTTACTAGCTTCATACGTATACAGAAACGATGGCAGGGATAAAAACTAACCAGAACCTATATCTGAGCTACCGTAACTCATTCTTTCTCACCCGAGTGTTTGCACAGTGCAGGTCATTTGTTGCAAATGATAAAGATGAGCTCCTGCAATGAAGAAATAAACATTGACTATCCCTACTACTTATACCCATATGGCGGGGTGAAATTGGAAATGCAACCATGAACGACATCAGCTATTGCTGCTTACACCAGCTATGAACGGCCAGAAACTTCCTAAAAAAACACATAGAAAGTGAGAGGCGCCCCAAAAAAGGGAGAGAAAAGGCAGGAACTCTTTATGAGCAACGAGTTCACAAACACATCAATACAGACAATGAACGAACAGAGTTCTAGTTTGTAAAGTAAAGCAGCAACTACAGCAACCCCAGAATACTAACCCCATACAAAAGGAAAAAAAAAAAAATCCCCCTACCATCAACCTGTCATAAACACAAAAGCATTTCCTTTATACATACATACATACATACATACATACATACATATATATATGTTATGAATGACAGCGAATCATTAGCAAACAAAACAAGAAATTTAATATCACAAGGCCAATGAGGAAATGAAAGTGGCATGAACTTGCAGGTATAGACAAGACATAATAAAACAAGGAAACAATATTGAATATATGGAGGTGAAAAGGTGAAGTGGGGTTAAGGTTTTTGTACCAACCTGGTGTGGAACAAACCAAAAAGCAAAGGGATTTTATCTTTCCTCTTTCATTTGCCTTTTCTGGTTTCCCACGACTTTTTTCTCACCTCCTTTACTTCTGTCTGTTCATACTTCAGATAAAACCCCTACAGCCTACAGGGGCACATACAGTGATGCAGAAGCCAACTCCAAGTCTCTCCAAAAGTCGGTCATTTTCAATTTTTCTTACATTTACTGTTTATATGACCAAATTACCCTTCAGTTTTCCTACTACTAGCATTTGTGTGACTAAACTGCCCTTCAGACACCTGAGCATGGGTCGATCCCTCTAAATTCACCGTGGTTCAATTCGAAACTCGTTGAATTTAATTCGGTTATTCCCCCGTTTGGATAAGAAGGTGGTCTAATCTCTTTCAATCATATCTTAATACTTAAATATTTTTTAAATATAAATATTTTTTAAATTCTTTTTCATAATTTTTTATTTAATCATTACAATCTTATCAAACTTCTATATAAAATATAAAAAATAATTAAATTATTTTAAATCTCAAAATAAAATTATATGAAAAATTATATTCTAACAATATTTTAAATTTCTAATAATTTTATTTAACTTTTTCTTTATACTTTAATAAAATCCAATAAAAATCTAAATTCTAATTATTTTATTGTAGAAGCTGCTACAGCTGCTACAACCACTACTCCCTAATGTTCGTTACTTCATTATTTTTTTTTACATGTATTTTTTTAACACTTTTAAAAATAAAATAAAAATGGCCAATGATAGCTTCCAACAAGAGATGGAAGCGGTAGCCCCAGCATTATTCTTTTACTATTATTCACAAACATCACATTACTATTCATAAGTTTCTTATCTCATTTTATCAAAACGAGTCTTATGCACCAATTGGTCCAATTTAGTTGCAAGTCAACGATGTAAACACTTAGTGCCAGATTTGTGTAGTATTTGTGAAGTCAGTATTTTCTTAATTTTATAGCAAGAGGTAGATTTTAATAATTTTTATTTTTATTTTTATTTTTTAACATTATCATTCACGTTTGAGTCATTCTCATTTAATTAATGGTCCAATACATAGAATATTCAATTAAACAAATAAAATATAGAGTCAAGATTCAAGTTTAAGACTTGTGTTATAACATCATGTGAATACACGTTTATCAAAAGTTTAAATTGAAAGAAAGGGAAATATTTTTATCATTTAATTTTATCTCTAACCAGTATCATGCAACAATAAAAGACCACAAAGTAATAAAATGAGCATGACTTCCTCAACTAGGCATTCCTCAATGCATTATTATGAACTAGACTGAATAAGATGGCAACACTATATTGCGACGTGTTATGGTGGGACCAAATTATCAAAAATGTGCAGCATGGAAGGGACTGAATTGAATGGAGATAATCAAATGAACTGATGAATCCATTTAAGTGAAGTGGTGAGTTTGTAATGATCGAACAGCCACAATGCAATTCCCATGAAACTTAACAAGATCAGCTAGAGAACTTGGGGAAAAAAAGGTGAACTCTTCGGAGGTGACGGGCAGCCAGGCCCCGAGGCCAAGAGGCAGCGGCCTTGACCAGCAACTGGATTTACCGGCTACCCAACATCAAGCCTTGTTCTTATCAAGCATTGTCAAACTGCAAACAAGCCATCCGGGACCGCTTTACATCAGGGTCGAAGAGAGGTTGAAGGATGGACTATGAGAGTTTTGATGAGAGAGAGAGAGAGAGAGAGATGTCACCATTATTTGTGCGATCAAGCTCAACCTTGGTGGTGGCGCGCTTTTTGCCTATTTACCGGGGCGGCATGTCGATGATTTCAGGGTCAATGGCATTGGAAGGAACAAAACAGAGAAGCTGATCTTGTAGCACAGGAATGACAAAAGGACAAATAGAAGAGAGGTCAATAGATAGGCATTCATCTCAAGTTGACATTAAGATTTGCTCCATCTTAGAACCTTGTAGGGTCATGCAGATATATAGCGGAGTGAAATCTCGATGCTTGCTCTCCCAACTCAAAGGAACCTTCTTGCTTCTAGCTATTGACCGAATCATTTACATTAAATATTGAAAACATAACAGATATGTGTAGAACAATGCTACTTTTCAATCTCCATCCTTATTTTATCAGTCTTATGAGAAATAATATAGACAGTTCAAGTAGTTTCTATGTTAATTATTTAAAATAATTCACATTGATGAGTATCATAAGAGATAAGAAAACTTGTATTTTAAGCAACAATCTCTACCCTATATCTCTGAATGCAATAACACATCATTTTTCAAGTGTCTCAAAAATCCAAGTTCTACATATTATTCTCAATTTAACAAAACACATCCTCAAAAATATTCCAGCAATGATAAATTTCTAAATGGAAACATCACAGCTAAATATTTAACTAGCAACTCTAATCTCTAGCGACACTGAAAAACATAAGTTCAAGGTCCAGCTAAAAAACGCAAGCCTCCAATACATAAAAGATAACACGAGTTCCTCCAGAACAACGCTATCAATGGCATGATTTCACCTTTGGGCTGAGTCAGGAGAACCATCTCCATAAGAGACCAGGCCCTTCTTACCATCCAGGCTTCCGGACGATGACCTTGACCTGTCTTTGCTTGCTCGCTTAGGAGATTGAGAGTCCAATGAGGACTTTGATTCCGATGGGCTTCTGCTCCTAGAGAGTGATCTCCTCTCAGCCCTTGGAGACCCACGAGATCTATAGGTCACAACTGGTGAACGGCTACGGATGGGGCTACGGCTACGGCTGTAGCGCCGATTACGGTAGGGTGGGCTTCGTGATACAGATCGTGTCCTACTTCTTCTGCTTCTGTATCTGCAAACAGTTCATGTAAATCACACTGTAAAAGATATCGAGAATGCACAGAAAAGCATGGCAGTGGCCAAATGCTCAGCATAAGAATGAGACAAACAGATAAAAGGGAGAGAGTTGGATAAGCTTGACTTCATTTGGCAACATCTCCAAGGAATCCAACTAAATCACGAACAATTTTCTTTTTTGATCAGAACTAAATCACAAGCAAAATAAAACATAAAAAAATCTGCCTCGATATTGGAAAGAAAGGTAAAAACCTACTTGAAGAGGCATACAAGTGATTTCAAAAGTAGTCAGCATTTGTGTGAAACACAAGAAGAAATTATAAAAGGGTCGGACCACAGACCTTGGAGGACTTCTCACTCTTGGTGGGCTTCGGTATCGTCTAGGGGAATACCTTCTGTAACTTGAATATCTAGGCAAGTAGGCATGCACTTTTTTAATCATTCATACTTATACAGAAAACAACATGAAATCATACTTTTGACAGTCAAAAGAATTAAGAACTTGTTGCCACTCACCTGTCGCGATCACTTCTACCACCATAACGATAAGACCTCACAGGAGATGTAGATGGGGTTCTGTATCGCCGTGCATAAGAGTACCGCTGACTAAAACCACGCCCCCTTCTGATACGCTTGGGAGACCCATCTGGGGAAACACTTCTTGACAAACTCCTTCCTCGGTCAGGTGGTGACTTGGCCCTGCGTGCAGGGCTAGGGCTCCTGGAATAACTGCGTCGATTATTCCGGATTGGCGGCCTAAATGGACTTCGGCTAATCCTCCTTGAAGGGGCCCTACCTGAGCTTCTGCTCGTGCTTCTTGGAGATCTGATTGGGCTTCTGCTTAAGCTTCTTCTAGAAACTTTTATTGGGCTTCTGCTAATTGATTTTCTTGATAAGGTTCTCCGTGTACCCCTGCTTTGGCTTCTTCCCAGTGGGGACCTAACAGGACTCTCAGAAACACTTCTTCGAGGCCGAGCTCCCAATGAGCTCCTACTGATATTTCTCCCTTTCCTGCCACTTGCTGGACTTCTGCTGACACTTCTGACTGGACTCCTACTGCTATCACTTCTAACAGGACTTCTAGTAGGACTTCTGCTGATGCTCCTTGCTCGTCCAAGATAGGGGCTTCTACTAAGATTACGAGGACTTCTGCTCAGACTCTGTCTTGGACTAACACTTGGGCTTCTGCCCAGACTCCTGGGACTAATACTCATACTTCTATGCCTCTTAGGACTTGTGCTTTGGCTCCTGCTCATCAACTTTGAATAAAATGCCACGAAAACAATCAATAAGCACAAAGAATAACTTAGGAGTGACAAGAATGGGAAGTAGACCTAGATTTTTCTCGGTGATCATCTACTACGTCAGGTTTTCTATCTCCGCTCCTATCGGATTTAGCATCTGCTTCTATGCCATTGCTTCTGTGCTCTCCATTCTCATTGGGGGATTTGTGCACTTCCTCCCACTTTTTATGACGGACAGGAATAGCTTCTTCCATTACCACCACCGCAGGCTGTTCTACAGCTGCATCATATTACAAAAAGCAGCAACGCATGTTCAAAGGTGAGAAAAAGGATACCCAACTTGAAAAGAGAGAAACAAAGACATATCCTTTGTAGAATAGGCAATCTTATTCCCTCGACTTTTTGCAGTGACATTAAGTACCCTTCAATTCAAATGACGAGATCAAATATCCAACCTAATAGAGGATTCCCAAACACCAGTGGATTCTACAGACATTAAGCAGAGAATATAAAGTTAAAAAAGTAATGCATATTTTTTTACTGAGGTGGTAGCAGTTTTCTCCAGAAGGATATCCATGCATCCAGCAAAAAGAGAATACAAAGAGAACATATTCACTGCTGTGCATGGACTTCAGTACAATTATAAATCCACACTTAATACAAAGGATAAAACGTAGGTGTTGGGGAAAAGGTAGAAAGTATCTCAGGAAGGATTTCCACGCATCCAATAAAAGAAAATAGTTTCAAAATTTTCAAGTTCATTATTACAAGTAGTTCCTCCAAAGGATCGGACTAATAACATCAATGTAGATGCTACGGTTCTCGTCCTTCAAAGAAAATGTGTATATAGCTCCATTTGTTTTGATTGTCGTAAAAACAATCGTACCCCACCACACCTTTCCCCAAGAAAATGAAATAAAAAATAATGAAAGGAACTCAAGCACAAAAGAAACAATGGTCTCAGTTTTACTTCCTTGACTATACATGAAATCTAAAATATCAACATGAGCAACAATCCACAAAGTGAGTAGGGATGAATCACTTGAATGGATCTACTACAATGCAGCTATATGAGAAACTACAGATAGATACAATGGCACCAAGCAATACCAGTCTTTTGATTTTTCTGCTTCTGATCTTTTCCAGGAACATCATGCTCATCACTCTTAGAGTTACTTTCACTCCTGCTCTCACTATCAGTAGTACTATCCGACGTTCTACAGAGAAAGAAGCCAGAATTCAGCACTGTTCGTCAAAAGAGGTTATGCACAAATGTAATGCCTACTTAAAAAACCACTTACTCTCCATGATTTTCTTGCTCCATTTTCCCTCCCTCACTAAGTCTATTCTGTTGTATATCCCCGCATACTTCAATTATGCCTTTCTTTTTAATGATCATTAATAAAATTCTTTTTTCAAAAAAGTACTTAAAAGTTAAAAGCATGCTTACTCAGCTGGTTTATGAAAGGAAGCAAGTTGGTTATACACATGACAACCAAAAGATTGCTCATATTTATGACCAACTCCACAATGCATCTCTCTCACCCCAACCACAAATTGAAACCCCCTTTTCCTCCCAACAAAAAAAGATAAAATAAAAGAAACAAACAGCACACCCCGATAGATCACTATAAAGAACACAGCTCCACAAGAAAATTGCTTGTTGACCAGAAGATATCCAACATGAATGATAAGTCACATAAGTTGATTTAAGAAAACCATGCATGAAAGCTAGATGCACAAAGAGTAAAAGAGATATTAGATAGAAACAATGTATATACCACTGAAGTCTATCACATGTTGGCATGTTGCCTGCCCATCAAGAATTTTGCAACATGTAGCATGTAAGATGAAGGATACAGTAGGTAATAAATAATGCCATAATATGGGAATATATAGAGATACACCTTCACTGCCTACATGAAATGCATGTATGAAATCGTCTTTCTCGAATGGGTCTCTCCTAACATAGGACAAAGTATAAAACCAAGCACATGCATGTTGGTGCTTTCCTAACACCACCTCCACCAGGCAGTCTCTCTTATGGAATAGGGTACAAACAATTGAGCTAGAGCACACTGGCAACAAAGGTCTAATAATTTCATTTTCAGTTCACCTATTCAAATTAGCCAACAAACACCACATTTAAAAACTGTGAAAAGCAACATACATTTAACACCTCGAATGGAATCAAGTACAAACAATACAGATATTTTTTAAAATTATAGAGATTATTCACAAAACCTTCTTGCTCTGCGCTTGGATCTCTTATCACGCTTCTTTCGCCTTTTTCCATGGTATTTATCACTTCTTTTTCCCCGTCTATATTTATCTCTCTTAGAATATCTCTTCCTCTTCTTGCGCCTGTCATCACTAGAAGAACTAGTGTAAGATGAGGATGATAAATCCAAGTCAGAGTCACTACCAGATTCAGATGATTCCAGCTCAGTATCTGAGGAACTCTCTGACTCGGATGAAGAGTATCTTCTTCTCCTTTTCCTCCTATCTCTAGATGACTTCTTGTGCTTTCCCTTCCGTTGTGCTTCATGATTATTTGCATCAGAAGGTACATCTTTTCCTATTTTCAATTTATTTGCTTTTTTCCTGTCTGCATATGGAATAACAAAAGATACAAAAGGGAATCTCTCACCATACTAGATCAGATAAGCACTGGAAACAGAACGAGTACACCAGAAAACACTACGATAGTCAAGGGCTATCCATCAAATAAACTCAAAGTTTAATGCTAACACCTGTGTACTCAGGTTATTTCTTATTTATAAATCTAGCACCTAGTGCCTTTTGTAGGTGTTTCTGCTTATATACTTCCTGCATACATGGGCTACGCCTATCCTTTTGATTCAATAAAATTTTATTTTAAAAGAAAGTTTAATCACTCATACTCCCATCTACCCAAAATTAAGAGTCCCCCCTTTATGGGATGTTCGAAAAGTGTTTCCCTCTTGAAAAGTTGAGTATGAAGTACCCTTTTGGAGGAAAATATTGGATTTTTTATGCACAAATTAGATATTTTCGAGCTTTTGAGGGATAACCTTCATCCCTTTATCAATTTTCCTTCAAAGAAACTTCTAATTCTCCTCAAGGCACTCTCAGCATGTAATGGAAGGATTCTTTTCATCTAAGATTGTCATAGGCAAGCATTGTTGTAGCTCTGTGATTCTTACTCTCACTAAAGTCACCGCAATTGATGATTTTAACTGTCACAGTCGGCCTCCCATCTTCATCACCCGCATTTTCAATTTTCCTCAGTACTTCGTGTCCATGAGCAAGTTTCCCAAAGACAACATGCTTCCTGTCAATATAAAGACATGTTTAAACAGGCAATTGAATGTACCAAAGGGTGTACATACTAGAAACAAACTATAGGACAAAACGAAAACCAAACCTGTCAAGATGACGATCAGCCTCAAAGGTGATAATGAAATGAGAGCCTAAAGTATCTCGATCAGCAATTGCCATTGATAAAAGACCAGGCCCATCGTGCTTTAAGCTGGGTGACTCAACTGAAACAACATACCAAACCAATTGTCACTTGACACATTTGCTGGACCAAAAACCATGAGATCTTGCATCATAAGTCTACCAAACAGAAAGAACCAACATATATACTACATCAAAACACTTCATCAATTTGTACATGACAAGATAGATATGCGCATAACTCATACGCAGCACAGAATACAATAAATCGAAGGAACAAATGGAGCTGCATTCATTGAAGATGCTGGGTGCTCATACGAGACCAAAATTTCTCCCAAAAATTAAGTAGGTCGACAATAGAATTACAATCAATCGAAAAAACAAATGGAGCTGCAGTCATTGAAGATGCTAAGAGCTCATGGAAAATTCATGAAACTAAAACTTAACCCAACCAATAAATAGCTCAATAACAGAACTGCAATGTATTGAAAGAACAAATGTCACTGCATTCATTGAAGATGGAAAGAACTCATATGAACTAATATTTCTCCCAAATTAGGCAAATAAGCCCCATGTGGTCAGGGTAAGGGCGAACTTGTGTGCACGAGCCCCATGTCACGGGTTCAATTCCCCCTAGGATTAAGCTGAGATTAAAGTGGGAGGGCATGGCGGTGGGTTGCTGTGCTAGTCTCCCCAGAGGTTTAGGTTCCATGGGTTAGTCCTAACAGCTTTGCCAAGGGGTGGTTCCCCCTCATAAAAAAAATATCGTAAGCCAATATATTGGTATGAAAACTATGCAAATTAAAATTCCTTGCAATATGGTAAAACATTCAAGCAATTTACACCCATGTCTTATTGACCACCTTTGATTGAAGTATTATAATTTATATATATATAATATGCATGGATAATTACAATGTCCTAAGTCTCCCACTCCACTAGCATGTTTAAAAACTTCTGGAAATTTTTTTCATGTTTAAAGACTAAGCAGACAGAAGGGTAGCATTCAAAATTTAAATCTGACTGGTAAGTGTGGGTGCATTACTTAACATCTCCATAAAATATTAAATTAACCATAGTAAATATGGCATTTAATTTCTAATTTGACACAAATGGTTGGCCATACTAAGGACCCATCCAACTGAAACTTAAATTTATAAAGATGTCAAGAGGTTCAGGTATCCAGTTTTTGAAGCGGAATTATCATCAACCACACTACATGTAAATACATATATATTTCTACATTGTTCTTTGAATTCCCAATTTTTAAACAATCTAATCCATAACTTTGGACTTAAAATGAGGTAAGGGATAGAAAAATACAGGTACAGTGCTCTAACCTGGAAAATCTTCCCCATATATGCTCTCTCCACCGGTACCTAAGAAAAAAAGAAAAATGTATCAAAATACAGTATCAAAAAACAATCTCAATGTTGCACATTTATAACTACGTATTACAAACTGAATGCATATTACCAATTGTTTGACCTCTTTTTGCCATATTGCTTTACACAGATCGAGAGCATCACCAAAATATAGCATTTTTTGGGTTACTTCACAAATTATCGACATGAAAATTGAAAACTAAAAACTCAGCCAACAAGGCAGATCAACATAAAAGATTATAGAACAGCAAGGGATTTACTCATTATCGTATGATTGGAATCTATGTACCATCCCCCATTGTTTTATCCTTATCGGAAGAATGTAACCTCAAGTAAATGACTTATTTTTCTCTACATGTTTTATAGATCGAACATCTTATACCAGCAAGCATGAGTCAGTTTTCAACCTTTAGCTTCAAACAGGACCACTTTTAACTATAGGCCATTATAAATGCAATTGGCAGTATTGACAAAGTTCAACAAGAAAGTAGCAAAGAAAATGCAAAACTGGATGATGTAAAAGGGGACACATGACTAGGTGTTGCTCTTATATATGTCCCACGTACTGGGCTATGCTTGTTTCTATCAATAAATTTGTTTACTGCTCAGGAGAAAAGGGAGGTCACATCAACAATGCTTGGCAAGTACAATCATAACATATTTCACATTCATATGTCCATACATTCAGTGTTTGAAATTTGAAGAACGAGCCCTAATAGTTATTAGGGGTGCAACACACCACTTCACGCACCCCACCCCCGCCTAGGCGGAGGGGGGCTTCTTGCACCCCGGAATCCGCCACCACATCCTGGGGGCGGAGCCCCAAAACAGCAAATCCATGACAAAATATAAATCCACAACAAATTGGAAACAAAAAAAAAAACCTAAACTAGTAAAAACTTGAAGCAAACCCACAGCTACAAGCCCATGGTAGCTAGGAGAGGGAGAGTCTGAGAAGAAGAGGAGTCGTCGAGGAGGAGACTGTCACACTCTCGTATATGAACAGTGGTGGAGTGAAGTAATTGTGGGCTTTGGTTGTTCTTGTTCGTTTTATTGGCCTATGGCCATTTCTTTTATTTTCAAGATAGTCGTGAGTCGGGCCATGGCCGACTTAATGTTGTTAGCCTTGATTGAGCTGTCTTTATTTTTAGAGTCTTGTTAAGTTGGCCTAGGGCACACTAGTTAGTAGAGGTCAGTGTTTGTAGTGGTTGAGGACGCAATTGTAAGGTATCTTGAAGCTGAATACAACATAATTTCCAGTATCTCCCTTCTTCTCTTGGAGGCAAAGTCAACCTCGAATCTGACCTATTTTCTAGCATTTTCCCACATTTTCTATTTTCCCGAACATCTACCATCGGACTTGTTATAGAGATGAGGACGCGGACTGCAAGAGGGAGAGAGGTTCTAAGACTTCATCACTGCAAGAGAGAGAGAGAGAGAGAGAGAGAGAGAGATCCGCCGGGGGGAGGGGGGAATTAGGTTTAACTTAACTGCCCCACAAACTACGTCGTTTTGTCATTTCACTTAAAATAAATAAATTCATTTTGGTAACAAATTTATTTTGGGGGCAGGCTAGCCCCGCCAGGTGGTTTCCTTGCGGACGAGGTGGCGGGGGAGGTGTAATGCCCTAATGAAAGGTCCAAACCACATAGCCTTTACTCCAAAAAGACTAGCCAATGATAGATGAGAGTATGTGGTATATGATATCTCACATTACTTGGGAATCAGAAGTTCTTGCTCTTTATAAGGTTCTAATTGTATCATTGACTAGTCTTTTTAGAGTAAAGGCCATGTAGTTTGGGCCTTCCATTAGGATGTTATAAATAGCATCAGAACCTATCCCAACCAGAAATATGGGACTTGAGCCGTGCCACTAACAACGGACTGGCCCGACAAGGACGTCGAGAATTTAAGAGGGGTAGATTATGATACCCCATATGTAAAGGATAAAGGTATGTAGTATATGGGATCTCACATTGCTTAAAAATAATAAGGTCTTACTCTTTATAAGGTTCTAATGGAGCTCCAATTGTATCATTGACTATTGCTTTTTGTGTATAAGCAATGTAGTTTGGGACTTCCATTGAGGCGTTACAAGCGCCGCCCACCCCTAATAGTTATCTCCAGCCAAAAGCTACTAGTCCAAATGAGCCCATGGAATTTGAAGATAAAGCATGAATTATAACAACATTGGCAATAAAAAAATTTGCATGAGTCCAATTTTTTTTAGAATATTGCATAATAAAAAAAAATAAAAAATACAAATCCGAGATCTAAAAAACATAGTGGCGACAATATCACTTTGTATTACACACCTCACAACATACACAAAATTAGATGGGAAAATAAATGGCGTAAAAAATTAAACATACCATCTCGTTTAACAAAATCGCCACCCTGCAAAAGAACATTGGCTATTAATAAACCAGGAAGCAAAAAGACTGTGTACAAAAGTGGGTCAGGCATGGGTAAGCTTATTAAAATTTTGAGGATGCACAACTTAGTAAGTACAACCTTAAAACTATATCACAAGAAAAGCAGTCGTGACCATCAGCCCTGTATCCTACAACATAAACAAGGGTAACTGACTAAAAGACAAACCACTTCTAAGTCATGTTCAGCCAGAAACATAGCACAGAAGCCAAATCACAATTAGTCTACTGAAGAAATATCAGAATGTAAAACATAAATAACATACCTGAGCAAAGGAACCCCTGATTATGTGATGGAAAAACGATCCCTTGTAGTGCAGTGGTCTTCCACTTTTAGGACCAATCCCCTTTTCTCCTAAAAATGTAAAGAAAGATCAAACAAAGAAGGAAGACAACTACCCATAGATCACGACCCCCTGCCCTTAGACTTCAACTAAAAATTTGATTTCTGAAATGCACCTACCCCCCCCCCCCCCCCCCCAAAAAAAAAAATCCAGGGCAAAAGCAAAAAGTGCAATATAAGATGAAACATAGGAAGCTCTCTATGTAGGTGTGAGCAACAGTTTTCATGAAAACAAGGAATGTAACCAAACATAGTGGCAAATAAACAATTACGGCTCTACATTAAATATAAATATGTAAGCGATGAGATGAGGTGCCCATTAGAGGGCTGATAAAATAACAAAATTCCATAATATCAATGTTGCATTACCTGTACAAAGTGCACGAAAATTTTCAGCAGTCTTGGGAGCAACATCGGGGAAAAGCTGTAAGACCAAAGATCACTAGTAATAAATTACTTGCTTTTTCATTAATAACACCACAACAGCTATAGAAGCAAACAACACATACCATAGAACACAGATTTATAAGCAACTGATAGTTGGTGTACAGGTTCAGGCATAACAATACCTCAAAAACCATTCTTTCAGCAGGATCTCCATCAACAGACAGATCCATAAAAACTAATGGGTTCTTCTTCTTCGCCACTTTCTTCATTTTTCACTATTGAAACTCAAGCCAGCATAAATATTTGTCTGAGGAAATGCATACATCTGTTATTACTAACTACCAACCATATGACAGAAAACAAAAAAACTAATAGGACCTCTTGAGCTGATTATTAATGAGACCGAACATGAGAAAATAAGATTTCCAAGTATCCCAAAGCTCAACTCAACACGGATACAAGTATGAAAGAACATGTAGTATCCGTGCGACATGTACATGCCATGTATAAGAATATGTCAAGGATACATAGCAACGATAGTGCTGCATCCACATTCACCAAACTCTATTTCTTAAACTAACCACATACTAGCATGAAGAGAAAACCTGGTTTGAGTACCAGTAAAACAAAATTCGCAATTAGCACATCAAAACAGTTAACAAGTGCATGTATCCAACAAGCAATGAGTAGACAATTCCCAAAAGAAAAATTGATTATATAAAAGTTACAACTACAACTCATCTGTTTGGTAATAAACATGGGATTTTTCATATCTTCCTGCAGCATGAGAAACCCAAAACCCATAAACCAAAACTCAGTATCCAAGTAATACTAAAAGAATCAACAATCAAATTGTACATATCAAGCTAATCCACTCGAGGAAAATAAGTGAACAGAAAAATAACGTGAAAAAAAAAAATAGTCCGCATCCTTTTATATTTAAGACTGGCATAGGTCCAAACCTAAGCTTCACAACTATTACCAGCAATTAATTAACAAACTTCTGATGGAAAAACACAACGAGCCAATAGCACTTCCATTGAATACACGACCCGCCAAATCGCAAAGGGGAAGTAGCGCACTTCTACTTTCTCTAATTAACCATATTTAAGATACAGGGTTAATCAAGTGCAGACCTTAAACCCTAGCTGACTTTTTCATAAACCCTAGAGTAAACAAATGAAGCAGGAGAGAATGAGAAATCTAGCATCAAAGCAAACCGAAATTATATTTATTTAATATTCGCTCAGTGATTAACTATTGTACACGCGCGAATTGGATAACATAACACTTGTAAAGAAAGGATTTGGGTAAAAGATTGGAGGTTGCGGATCAAATTCGTGAATGAAAACAGATTAAAAAAAAAAATGAATGAAAATTTAGATGTCAAAGAAGAAAAGTAAAGATAAACCCTAAAGAGCACCTGAGAGACGCAGAACCACATAGATGTACGACGAGATTAGCGAGACTGAGCTCAGTTATAGAAAAGCCTAGGCTTCTCTGTGCGTACGTGTGTATGTGCACACACACAAGGAGCTTTGCTATTTCTGCTGGATCTCAGAAGTTACCGGACTATCCCTCGCTTTTTTATGGTACTGGAGCCTGGAAAACCGAAAAAGGTTGCTGCAAATGACGACTACGTCCCTGGGCTGGATTTTTTCTCCTCTTTAACATTCTTTTATTTAATTTTTAAATAAAAGTATATTTTATAAATTGAACAGTTCAATATTAATGAATTTTACAAATGGTCAAAACTCATCGTTTAAGACACCCTGTGTCCAAAAAAAGAAAAAGCAACAACATATAGTTCAATTTCCTCTACCAAAATATCGAGATTGTTAGATATTAAGGCCAGTTTGGATAGTAAAAGTGTTTAATTTCATCTCATCTTATCATTATAATTTTTCTAAATTTTTACATAAAATATAATAAATAATTAAATTTTTTTAAATTTCAAAATAATAATAATATTAAAAAATAATATTATAATAATATTTTATTCAATATTTATCTTTTATCTTAACTTACTATCCAAACCGCAACTAATCAAAGTTAGAGTCCATGTTGTCATAGTCTTAGTTTAAGTTTATTTTATTTGATCTTTTATCTTTATGGTGGTTTGCTTATAGAGTTTAGATGATATACTCCCCAAGGTGTAAGATCAGACACTATACAATTCATACCAAAACATTTACTTCCATTAAATAAATAAAAAAATGTAGAGATGATAATGTCTCAATATTACTCAATGAAAGATGTCGTTGAACATAATCTGGAGGAGACACTAAAGTAAGCTTTTACATTTTTTACATAATGAAACAAAAGTAAAAGTGTCTAAAGCTCCTACAGATTTTTTTAAAATAAACAATAGATTCAGAATACATCATACTTTTCTAAATACCATATGGCTATTTGACGCGCAGTTCATCATTACCCTGTTGCTTGGAAATTGGTGTAAAGGAGGTGGTCATGGAGGGGGGATGCGTTAGGTATGATGGGAGATATTCAAAGACCAACTGGCAACTGGTTCATGCAATTTTGTGTTACTTGGGCTATACCTAAGTTAATTCTTGAGAGTGATTGCCTATTGTTTGTAAATGAGCTAAGCCTTGCTGGGGAGTCTTTTTCAGTTTTGGAAAATCTGCTGGGAGATTACAATGTCTGATGAAAGCTTTTATAGAATTTCAAGTGCAACATGTTAATAGCCTTGATAATGAGGCAGCACGTACGCTAACTAGACATGCATGGAATGTAGAGAATGTTAAGATGGAATGCATGGAATGTAGGGAATGGATTCTGATGAAATGAAATTATATTTTCCTATCAAAAAAAGAAAGGAACTGCTTGACTTCACCTATATGAATTTTTAGTTAAGTACAGCAATCAATCACTCCTTGGAAAAGTGAGGCCACAAAATTAATTCCGTGGAATTGATCTGTCTACTTGGCGTATTTAGATGGGGAAATTAATGAGGAGATGTATATCATGTATCACGACCGATAGAAAAATTATCAAAACTGATAAACATAATGTCATAGAACGAATATACAAAATATACTCTTTTGTAGATTTGTTTAAAACACCTAAAGTTTGATTACCAACAGCTCACAGAATTGGATTCTTCTTTAGATAGAATAATTTTTCTTCAATAGCATCCAAAGGTTGTGGAGAAATTTGACCGTGAGTTACTTTGGCTCCCATATATTTGACTGTTTATTGTCAGCTTCGTCCCTCTCAGCATCCAATATTTAGCAATCGAGATATGCAAGAATACGGCCCAAACCACGGATCAATGGAGGAGATGCTACATTAGGAAATCAGTACATTTAAAAAGAGTTCCTACTTGGGACTTTCTTGGGCTGAGAGAGAGTGTTCATTGCTGCATACGGGGAAGAAGTTTTCAGTAGGTAGGGTTGGATCGTGAAGTTGGGGGTACGATTTCGTAAGGGAGATAAGTGATATGTCGATAGAATCGGAAAAATGAGGAATTTGTTGTTGCAGCGGCTTATAAAATCGCTGTAATAGAAATCACGAGGATTACAAAATTAATTAAATTAGTTTCTAATAATCTTAGAACTTTTGGATCAAAGGTTGGATTTTTAACAATTAGTATCAGAGTAGGTACCATGTCACTAGTTTAAGTCATGGAATGAGTGACTTATAGGCTAGATGTAATGGCATGGTGTTAAGTCATCAAATATTAATAGATGAACAAAACCGCCAAAATAGAAAGGACTACTACCAAGTTAATGTCACTAGAGTGAGCTATTGTATATGTCAAATTTGGAAGTATTGTAGAATGTTATGATTCTTAAGGTTAAATATTTAACCAAATTAATATTTAACAATTATATGACTTTTAGATCAATGGTCGAGTCTTTATCGATTTACCTTGTATTTCCATATTTGCTTCATAATATATTTGTTTGTTTGTTCTTCTTCTAACATTTATTTTAAAGGATTTAGTTAAAAATTTTGATTTTTTTTAATATGTAAAAAGATTAATACTATATACAATTATAAGTGTATGAGTCCCGTGTACTGGATTTATAGAATAATGAGACCTATCATTAAAAAAGTAAGTTTTCCAACATAAGTTGTAGATTTTGCCTAATTTTTTCAAATAAAATACTTAGACTTAGGGCTATAATAATTGTGGCTCTGACCAAACCTAATCGGTCCAAAGAAGTATAAATTTTTAATTTTCGGTCTAGTCTCAAGGTGAAATTTTTTCATTTTGGACAGGCCGGATTTATTATATAAATTTTTAAATGATTTTTATATGATAGTTTATAATTTTTTTAAAGTATTTATATAAATCAAGAAAATTAATTATATAAGTTATTATAACCTAATTATTTAAGTCTAGATTATATAAAATATTAAGGATGTGCTTGGCCATTAGAAATTTTCATCTTAAAATTAAAATTCTCATCTCATCATTACAACTTTCTCAAATCTCCATACAAAATATAATAAATAATTTAACTTTTTCTTAACTTTTTCAAATCCCAAAACAATAATAATATTAAAATATATTATTTTAATATTTTATCTTAAAACTCAAAATTCTCATCTGATAATTCTTAGTGGCCAAGCACAACCTAAGTGTTAAGAATGCTAAGATAGGATACTAACTAGTCAGTGAGAATACACATACAATATATTACTTATAAAAAAACAATACACATACTATTAACATTATTTATTTATTTTACTTAATTAGTTAAATATATATTTATTTGGACAATTTAGATTAAATTATTAACTTAATTTCTTTTTACTTTATATAAACATTTTGTCCAAAGCTGAAAAAAGGCCTAAATTGAGACGCTTGCGCCTTGATAAGACCGATCAAATCAGTCCGGTCTAATTCAGACTTTTGGTGGATTTAAAATTAAATTCGGTCCAAAATTCTCCTCGCAAGGCCGATGGAATTGGATGAATTACACCCATTATTTTCCGTATAAAATAAAAAAATTATATTTGTTATCTTCATATCATATATTAAACATAATTTTTCATTTATTTATTTTCTTATTAATTATCTCGTGTATGTATAATTATAAGAACTTAATTAATTTAAAAAGAATAAAAATAAATAAATAAATAAATATGATGACTAGCAAAATTAATAAAATAAGAAAAAAAATATTTGGTAAATTATTCAATTGCTGTATAATTATTTTTAAAAATTAAATAAAATATGATGAAAAAAATTAATTTTTTAAAATTTTATTATTTTCAATTTTTTTTCTGTTTTTAGCGAACGTGTGAAAAATTAAAAATTAGAAATTATTATAAAACTAATGAAAAGAGAGAGAGAGCAAAAGGGAGAGAGATCTTGAATATGAGAGAAATGTTTAGAGAACTTTGTTTTCTCTTATTTCTTGGTGCCTTACACAAATGAGGACTCCCTCTATTTATAGGGATCTTTTGGTACAAAGAATGGTTAGGATTGTAACACTTGTCATCAATCCAATGGTAAAGAGTACAAAGGAGGTTAGGTGTACCTAAAATCACCATTGGGGGTAGGTGTACCTAAAATTACCATTGATGGCTAAAGATAGGTATAAATTAATGGCTCAAGATTGGTCATACAATACAATTTGAACTTGGTTTCTAACACTCCCCCTTTGGATGACCACATATAAAGAATATGCCTCGTTAAAACCTTGTCAAGGAAAAACCCAGTGGGAAAAAAAAACAATGACGAAGGAAAAAGAGTACAATATTCATGTATATCGCCTAATGCTTTAAGATTGCCTCATTAAAACCTTGCAAAGGAAAACCCAGTGGGATAAAACCTTAGCGAAGGAAAAAGAGTACAATCAGCACAAGTCTTCAAGACTTTACTCCCCCTGAAAAGTGCATGATAATATGTCTTCAAGTCTCCGCATTCCAATGTTCTGCACAATCTTCTTAAATGTTGCAGTTGGTAATGCTTTAGTGAATAAATCTGCCAGATTATTTCTTGACCGTATCTTCTTGACATCAATTTCAACTTTCTTCTCATGAATTGCAATGATCTTCTTGTGTGGATCTGATAGATAACTCGCATCTGTATATCCATCTAATTGTGGACTTGATCCAAATAATCACATATTCAGGGTTTCAATTAAACTGGAGATAAGGTACTTCAGGATCAAGAATTTCTCCATTATCTTCACAAGGACGAAATGGATTTTTCTGCTCATCACATTATCGAGCAACCATTGGAGTACTCAGGACTTTATAGTGAAATTCACCATATTGATCCAAGATCATTTTAATATTGAATTCACTACTCTTCTGGAATTGTGCTCTTCTGGAGTTCTTGTAAATAACATAATTACTGGAGGAGTTATCAAAATTAAGCCGCAAACCTCCATATTCAAAAACGGTGGCCATCCTTTTAGATCAGACAAGCACCGCATGCTTTTTCAGCTTTTCTGTAGCTGTCAGGCGCCGCAGGGTTATAATGCTACATCTGCTGTCAGACGCCGCAAGGCTATGATGCTACGCCTCGTCTCTTGTAGAGAGATGCTTCACGAGAGATGCCGTGAATCAATAGAGGTGCTTAGTTTTTCTCTATAAAAGAGATATTCGGCTCATCTTCATTCGCATCTCATCTTCTTCACTTTTCTGTAATCATACTGCATTATTACTCTGCAATCTCTTTCTGTATTCTTACTCTGCAATGGCTCAGCAATCTTCTCATGGCCAATATATAAGGTATTATGCACCTCGTTCATCAGCTGTTCCTGCTTCTTCCACAGGTGCTATAATACAATACAATAATGATCTGACTAATAAGTCAGATGTTGAAGCTATCTACGAGCTTGTGAATCTCGGTACCCATTACTCTTCAACTATTTATGCATTTTCTCAGCGACTACAATCCAAACCTTATGATTTGGACAAACTCCATGAGAAAATTTCTATCCTTCAGCGACTTCTTCAGGAGTCTAACATGAAGATAGAAGCAATAAAGCAAGAGAATAGGAAATTAAAATCTCTGCTTAAGTCTTCTTTTAGATTGCCTACTCCTTTAGATAAGGATGCCATGCAGATTCTTGAAAAACAAGAGCGTTTAAAGAATGAGGCGAAATGCCTCAAATTTCTGTAATTTTTTTTTCTTCAAGATAATAAAATATTATTTCACAAATATTTATATTTGTGTTTCTATCTTCTGGTAGCTATTCTATGTGCTCCATTTTATTTCTTATGCACATTTATCTCCCCCTTGAAACCGAAAGGGTTTCTGATTTATATTTCAAATATATGCATTTCTTCTGATCTCTTCAGGAGTTTCAAGAAGATTTAAATCATCAACTGCAATAATAACAAATCCGGAATCTCTTAATAAAAACACATGGGTATATTGGATTATTTTCAAATCCTTCTTTCAATAAATATTCGCTAATGCGTTTATACCACATGCATCCGGATTGTTTTCTGGATATACTCAGATAACAAGCTTCAAGCATTTTATATCCTTCAGGGATTTTCATATATATGCCTTGGTCTAATGACCCATATAAATATGCAGTGACCACATCCATTAACTGCATATCCAATCTTTTTGTAACTACCAAACTAGTCAAAAATCTGAATGTGATTGCATCCATAACAGGAGATTATTTTTCCTCATAATCAATCCCTGATTTTTGCAGTTTTCATGAGCTTTTCTGGAGCCTCAATGAAATTTAAATTATCTATATAAACTGCAATAAAAGATAATATAAATACTGAAAATATATTGAAAATAGCATGTTCCACATGCGTTTAGCTTGCATTAGATCATATAAGGATTTTAAGACTTGATAGAATATGTACTTCAGGACTATATGCTTCATGCATACCCAAACTCTTGGTAACTATCAAGTTAATACAAATCTCAATATGATCTCTTTAACTTCAAAAACATATCAATATTATTTCTGCTGGAAATATATTCGTGATTTATAAATCACATTTTCATTTCATTTATATAAATACCCACTCATATTCAACAAGCATCACCTCATAGGTGTTTGGACTTCAAGTTCATATGCATCGCATTTTACTAATGATAACAATTCTGCAGGAATTGTTTATTTCTATTTTGGCCAATATTTTACGTCGGTATTCTTCGACGATTCTGAGCTCACTTTTTTTTTATTACTTCTGGTAATATCAAATGCCATCTTATATGAAAATACGTTGTCGACAACGGTTTTATTTCTCTCCATAATTTCTCATTTACTCATGAAATGTAATATCGAGATCTCGTTATTTTCAGGTACCTGTCCCTCTTCAAGGGAAGACATTTCATGAAAACCTCTTCAGGAGGTACTCTTCAGGAGTATTATACTCTTCAGGAGTATTCATTATGAGAGAATTTTAGATGGACTTTATTGCTTGTTTTGTGGGTACGGCCTCTTCAGGAGCACCGATTTCTTTTCTTTGTGCTTTTCTCTTTCCGAGATGCTTTATCATTTGTATCAATAGGTCTCACATGCTTTCAGGCATGTCTTATGTTCATTAGACTGCTAAATTTCTTAATTGCCCTGCAGGGACTTCAATCCTCACTGGGATTTTAGCAGCTAGAATATGAGACCTTTTATCTTATTGCATCCATACATTAATTATCATATGAACTTCCAGTTCACCTATGATAATCATGATAACGTCGAATTATTTCATCTTATTTGCTTCTAGCAAATTTTTCTTTCCACTTCTGGTGGTAAAACTTTCTTTCCACTTCTGGTGGTAAAACTTTATAGTAAAAGAATCTTCTGGTTCTTTTATGGACGTCCATATGAAAATCATTCGACTTATCGTAATTGATTTTGGATGATCAAGATAATCATGAAAAGATCAAATATTCTGAATCATATCACTTTTGATTCATCAACATAATATCATCTCAAAGAGAAAGCTGATAATATTTTCAATACGAGTTTCTTGCTTGAAATTATTTTAGTAATGAGAAGATACTCTTTATTGTCTTCGTTGGTGGTTTCAATATGACAACCATTTCGACGTATATCTTTGAAACTTAATAAATTTCTTCTGGATCGTGAAGAAAATAGAGCATCATCAATACAAAATTTGGTGTCATTCGGCAACACAATATAAGCTCTTCCGGAGCCTTCAATTAGATTTGATGAACCAAATATGGTATGAACGTAGGCTTTACTCAATGTTAGATTTTGAAAATATTTTTTATACTTAAGAATTGTGTGAGTTGTAGCACTGTCAGCAAGACATACATCTCTATTATTCATCTCAGAGATAAAAAGTTCATCAGTAAGACTCATGATTCTAAAATATATAAAACTTTCATTATTACAAAACATTGCAAAATATAAAAGAAATTACAATAAGATAAAGGAAATACATTAATTAAAAATGAACATTTTCATCACCAATCAAATGATCAATTCTATCACTAGAATTTTCAAAGAAATTAGAAACATCAAGACTTGTAGTATCATCTCCTTTTATAGAAGCTAAAGTATTTGATGGTTCAGCAAAATTTGTTTCAAACTTTTTTGTTTTTTCTTTTATAGAAGCTTGGTATAGGTCAACCAAATGCTTATCTGTACGACAGGTACGAGACCAATGTCCAGTCATACCACATCTATGGCATCCATCTTCATCTTTCTTTAAAAATTTGTTTTGAGGACCTTTATCCTTCTCTGAGTTGAACTACTTCTGGTGGTGTGGTGTATATCTACTATTATCCCTTTTAGTGTGGTCGCTTCTAGGACCTCCACTTCTATAATTTTTTGTACCACGTCCACGCCCTCGGTTTCTTTGAAAAAATGCACCATTTGCTTATGGGAATGGTGTAAATCTAGTACCATTCACTTCAGGGAATGATATAGAACCAGTAGGACGTGACTGATAATTTCTTAACAAAAGCTCATTATTTTGCTCAGCTACTAGAATACAAGATATAAGTTCAGAATATTTTTTGAACTTTTGCTCTCGATACTATTACTGCAGGAGCACATTCGATGCATGAAAAGTAGTATATGTCTTATCTAATAAGTCATCATCAGTAATTTTTTCACCACATAATTTTAATAGTTAGCTAATTTTAAAGAGTGTAGAGTTATACTCACTAACACTCTTGAAATCTTGCAACTTCAGGTGCATCCAATCATGACGAGCTTTTGGGAGGATTACAGTTTTCTGGTGCCCATATCTCTCCCTTAAATCATTCCACAAAATAAGGGGATCTTTCACCGTGAGATACTCAGTTTTTAATTCTTCATGAAGATAGTGTCGAAGGAAAATCATTGCCTTAGCACGGTTCTGCCGGGACCCTTGATTTCCTTCTTTAATTGTATCTCCCAGGTTCATCACTTCCAGATGGATCTCAGCATCAAGTATTCAGGATAGATAATTTTTTCCAGAAATGTCAAGAGCAACGAATTCCAATTTGGTAAGATTTGACATTTTCTACATATATAAATCAGGAATATAAGTATGCTTATATTTGTAAATAAGAAATATATTCACAAAATCATGAGAATAAATATAGAGCTTCATCAAGTAATAATAATTAATATAACATTTCATATTCATTTAGGAACTACAAATAATATATTGAAACACTTACTTGAAGTATAAGCCTACTAGCTTCAAGATCGTCAGAACATTCGTGCTGATAACGTGTTATAAAACTAATGAAAAGAGAGAGAGAACAAAAGAGAGAGAGATCTTGAATATGAGAGAAATGTTTAGAGAACTTTGTTTTCTCTTATTTCTTGGTGCCTTACGCAAATGAGGACTCCCTCTATTTATAGGGATCTCTTGGTATAAAGAATGGTTAAGATTGTGACACTTGTCATCAATCCAATGGTAAAGAGTACAAAAGAGGTTAGGTGTACCTAAAATCACCATTGGGGATAGGTGTACCTAAAATTACCATTAATGACTAAAGATAAATATAAATTAATGGCTCAAGATTGGTCATACAATATAATTTGAACTTGATTTCTAACGTAAATTTATTTATCGTTCACCTAACGCGTGAAAAGCTAGTCCGTGTTACATAGTTTGAATCAAAGAAAAGCCTCTCACCTCTTTTCATACGTCGATGAGAGGAGGATAGTCCGTTTGTAGCTCAATAGGGTTTATCGTTCTAGCGGCGCCTCCATTAGCACTCTTCCAGCATCTCCTTCCCTCCGTGGAATTCTCTCGTTCTGTAACTTTCTCTCTCTTTCTCTCTACTTTAAAGTGTTGTAACAGTAGAGGGATTGGTAGCATAAATGTCCACAAAGGGAGCGACGAGTCTCACAAACAACTTCCTCACAGTATTATCCAAGGTATGTTCTTCCAGCAACTCATTAGATTCGTTCAAAAAGCTCACATTGCTGAGAAATCTCAGCATTAGCACTGCCGCTGAAAGAACAGATTTTCAAAACGCTAATGGATATCACGCAGACAACTCTTCAGAATATCAGCAAAACTCTGGTGGGTTTTACGGTGAGAACCAAAATCCCATGGCTTTTCACCAGAAATCAACCGGATTTATGGGGGAAAGTTCCGTGGGGGCTTCACAGAGCTCAAACCCCCCCAACGGGAATTGGGGGGAAAGCACAACAAACGATTTTGTGGGGAACCCAGTTGGGCAAAACGAAAGCTTTAGTGGGCCTTATGGGCAAAACTATGGCGATTTGCAGCAAAATTCTAGTGGGGTTTATAGGGAAAGCTATAGAAGTACATATCAAAACCACCCAGTTGGACAAAATGGAAACTTTAGTGGGAATTACGGTCAGAATAGCGGAAGGCCACAGCTGGACCCAAATGGAATTTCTGCAAGTAATTCGAGAGGGTTTGTGCCGAATTCAAGTGGCTTTCACCAGAACAACGGTGAAGTTTACAAGGAAAGCACTATAAATGAATGGCAGAATAACCAATATCAGCAAAATGGGAATTTTAGTGGGCATTATGGGAATAATGACGGAAAGTTCTTGCAGAACCATAATGGGGCTTACACCCAGAGTTCACCGGTACAGCATAGTATGAGTGGGTTCAACGGGATAAATAGGAATCTACAGCATTCATATGGGTCTTACCTGGAGGGAGCTAGAGAAATGAGGCAGAATCCACATGGATTTGATTCCCACGGCCTTTTAGAATCTCAGGGAAGCTTAAACGAGAGCTACATGCAAAATTTTGGGCAAGCTCAGCAAGCCTCGTATGATCATAACATGGTGAACGCTGGAGTGCAGCCGCAAGGCCAAAGTTGGAGTGAGCAGAGCCCTAGTGCTGGATACTCTAATCAGAGCCTCCGTGGAGGACCAAATCCGCCAAACTCAAATGCTTCTCAGATTATGACGGTTAGTTCTCAATCATCCAGTCATCCAACACATGGGGGTGAATTGGCTGAAACATCTGACAATCACCCATATGTTGGTACGCTTGAGGAGCTAGATTGTTTTTGCAAAGAGGGGAAAGTGAAGGAAGCTGTAGAAGTCTTGGGTTTTTTAGAAAAGCAGTGTCTTCCTGTTGATTTGCCCCGATATTTACAGTTGATGCAGGCATGTGGTGAGGCTCAATCTCTACAGGAAGCAAAATATGTTCACGAACACATTGTAAGATTACAGTCTCCTCTCAGAGTGAGCACCTACAACAGAATCATAGATATGTATTGGAAATGCGGTTCCATAGATGATGCTTGGCAAGTGTTTAACACAATGCCAAAGCGCAATTTGACATCGTGGGATGTTATGATAACATGGCTTGCGAAGAATGATTATGGGGAGGATGCCATTGATCTGTTTACTAAGTTTAAGAAAACAGGACTGAAACCTGATGGTCAAATGTTTATTGGAGTTTTTACTGCTTGTAGTGTTTTAGGAGATATTGATGAGGGAATGTTGCACTTCGAATCAATGAGCAAGGATTATGACATTGTCCCATCCATGAATCATTATGTGAGTGTAGTAGACATGCTAGGAAGTACAGGGTTTCTGGATGAAGCTTTTGAGTTCATTGGAAAAATGCCATTGGAGCCAAGTGTTGATGTATGGGAAACTCTAATGAATCTCTGCAGAGTTCACGGGCACACGGAGCTTGGTGATCTTTGTGCTGAGATTGTTGGGCAGTTGGAACCCTCACGCTTGAATGAGCAATCGAAGGCTGGCATTCTACCCGTGAAACCTTCAGACATTGCAAAACAGAAAGAGAAGAAGAAACTATCCAGTCAAAATCTTTTAGAAGTTAGGAGTCGGGTCCATGAATATCGAGCAGGGGATAGATCTCATCCTGGCACAGATAGGATCTATGCGGAACTTAGGGCCTTGAAGGAACAAATGAAAGAGGCTGGCTATATACCAGAGACTAGATTTGTGTTGCATGATATAGACCAGGAAGCCAAGGAGGAAGCCCTTCTTGCTCACAGCGAGAGACTTGCTATTGCCGATGGTCTCCTGAGTAGTCCAGCTAGATCACCTATTAGGATAATCAAGAATCTTCGTGTTTGTGGTGATTGCCATACTGCACTGAAGATCATCTCAAAGCTTGTTGGCAGAGAACTCATTATACGAGATGCTAAGAGGTTCCACCATTTCAAAGACGGGTTGTGCTCTTGCCGGGATTATTGGTGAACAGACTGAAATTTGAGGTACTATTTGCTGTTTTTATTTATTTTTTAAACTTAATGGGAAGAATAGACACTGAAGCTTCTATTATGTGTATCTTAGGTGTAAATATATTATTATATTCCATACACCAATGCAATCTCAATATGTTAATCATGCGTGTTATTAATATCAACTCTTTTGATGCAAATTCTGAAGTTCTCTTCAAATTTTTCTCTTTCCTGTTGATGATCGGGATACAATATGCAGTTGGGTTCTTCAAATCTTTAGCTCTAGCTTTTTACGCATCATAAATAAAGGATGATTTCTCTTCAACTGGAAAAATCTGAGAAGAGTACAAATGGAACTGTCTTGGTTGCTTTTATCACAATTCTGGCCATATATATCTGGAGCAAACGGGAGATTTCTCCTTTTCAGTGTTTGCTTTTGGTGGGTAGATTTGAATCACATGTAATTGTAGTTGTGCGTGTCTAGAGCCAGGAACTGCTATAATTCTGGAGTAAGTTCTTATCTATTTAGGGTGGGTGGTGTTCTGTATGTTGATTTACGTATTGAAATGCTTGAGTGGATTATGACCAGTGTTATTGAATAGGTGCCTAGGCTCACTTGAATTGTGAAGCGCTGAGAGAAAAGTTCTTCTTGATCGTAAATGAATGCCAAAAAGAGAAGGAACTGTTCCTGCAAAGTGTCTCGAATTAAAGGCTGTAGATTTACACACAAGAAAAGAACCCTAAATGAGGGTTTTTAGTATTCATTATATCCTGTACTGGAGAGAGAATTGGTTGAGGCTTAAACATCTCATTAATCATGGGAATAAATTTTTGTTTTGTTTTTGAGCTGTTATTTCATTTTGTACTGATATCTGGTTTCTTATATTTCATTTATTCTCCCGTCCCTTTTATTTACTAGGCTTGTAAGCTGGGTTTTGGTTCAAAATTCAAATGACTGTGGATTGGTATGAATTTGTGAGAAATGCAAAATTTTCATTCGAGTATATATAGCTTATCTCGGAATGTTTATAGGTCTTTTTTATGTAAGCCTTTACAAAATACGAACTTCCGTAATTTCATGCAGGTCTTAGTTCGGTGATTTTGATGGTAAGGCCATGGTGCTTCCTCACACAGAAAGCAGTGAAGAAAACTGCCCACAACATGTCTAAATCATAATTGGAAGGAACAAGATCTCTCTCCCCAGGATTGATAATTTTTTACTCAATACTCTTGGGTATTTTGTCCGTGAATTGACCTCGACGCAAACAACAAGAACATCTATTTCCCTGCACTGAAGCTTTGTCTTTTCTTTCCCAACACTGTTCTTACAGAGTTGATTGGTCGGATGTCAATATATTTGAACTCAAAACTTCATAAAATCTGTATCGGATAATTTCCTTTCTATACGCACCAGCTTGTATCTGGTGTCAATATATGTAGTAGCAGCCAAACATTTCAAAAGCTTTTATTTTGATGGTGAAGATTATTCATAATTGTTGGCTGCGGTTGTCATGATAATTATGCATGCGAGAGAATTTCATTACAAACTGATATGGTTGGTTATATTAAATACATAATAAAAAGAAAAATAACTGTATATAATATTATTTATTATTTAATATCAATTTTGGTACGGACACTTGTCAATTCATAATCATTCCCCGGCCTCTTTTGCAATTCTCTTTTCCAAGAAAAAAAATATGTAAAATGCTAAAGACAAGCGCATGATGCAAACGGCATCAGTCGCGTGCCACGTCATTTCAATTTTTTTGTTTGTAATGAATTATAATGAGTGGAGATATCTTCGTGTCCTTTTAAATTTACCAAATTATCCCGCAAGTTCTTTCAAATTTTCGAACTGTGACACTGCATAGAAAAAACTTTTTACTTAAATAACCGAATTATCCTCATGTTCATGCCTGTGAATCTTGTTGACAAAACTGGGTAATTCTTTTTTTTTGTTGTTTACTTAAACCTCCAAATACTGTAGCTGGCCAAAGATGAGAAGGACAGATTACTGAGAAGCAACCCATGAAAATGAAGAAATCACCCACACAAAGCACAAATTACTTAGAAGCAACCCACGAAAATGAAGGAATCACCCGCACAAAGCACAGATTATTGAGAAGCAACCTACGAAAATGAAGAAATCACCCACACAAACTCAATCACTTGAAGCTCGAGCTTAGACCCACTTAAAAGTCTTGCCCCAATTTGCTTTCGTTGTATTACATAGAAAGCTCAAAAACTTTCTCAGACAACAACGAATGGTAAAGAGAGAGAAGCTCTACATATTAATAAAAAAGTCTTGAAAGAAAATAAGAAGCAGGAATGGAATTCGAAATGTATTTTTCATTTCTTCTTTTTTTTTTTTAAATTAATCGCAGCTGAGTCTGACGCCGACTGCACAGTAACTATAGTTGACGACTGTATGTAGCGGAACTGAAAAAATATAATATATTTTATAAAATCTACTCTTATAATATATATATTCTAAAAATAAAAAATAAAAAACCATATGAACAGATGTGTTGTAAAATTAGTAAATAGAAGGATTTATTTTATAATATTATTGTTGTTTATACAAATCTCCCAAATGTAAATTTATATTTAATAGATATCATCAGACACATTCGGTGTGTTTTCCTCGGTGACATAAAACGCGTTAGGGAGTATTACATTTGACAGCCATATAATATTTTTGTTTTAAATTTCGTTAAAAATTATATAAAATCAAACTATCTTATCTCATTTTATTTTATATAATTATTATAATTTTTTAAATTTTCACACAAAAGATAATAAATAAATCATAATTTTTAAATTTAAAAATTATAATAATATTTTATTTAAATTTCAAAATAACATGAGGACTAATTTTTAAAATGGCAATGAATTTTTGTTAAAAAAGTTAGAAATTTGAGAGAGACATTTAAAACAAATAAGACTTTTTAAATTTAGAGATGTGCTAGGTACAGTCCGTGAATGCAGTCCCCGTGCACTCCTCATTTTGTCGTCTTGTCCATATCAGCTTAACCGAATGACCAAATTAACCTCCTTCCAAATAAATGATTTATGTGTTAAACGAAGAGCTAAGAAATTCAAAACTGAAAGATTTTGCCGCTGTCATCGACTCCGCGCGAGCCAAATATTTTCGTTGTCTCCACCAACTGCGTCGGGCTCATCTCCTCCACCACCGGCACTGTGTTTTTCTCAACTCCACCAACACCCAGCCGGTAACTTCGAGAAAAAGACCTCTGCCCCCCCAGCGAATGGAAGATCTATCTACATTGAGTTGCTGTAAATCATCTGCTACACCACCACGACAACCTCATGTAGTTGTTCTCTGGTCTCACTCTTTTTTTTTTTTTTTTTTTTATTATTATTTTTTTTTTACGATGGTGGAAATCCAGACCATTCACACACCATCCCCCATTTACCTGTTTTCAGTTTTGTGTTTACGAGGCCTACCATCTCCTTCAGAAACGTGAACGACATCGAGAACCTCTAGTAGTTGCAGGTATATATGTTTATTTAATCTGGTTTGGAATAATCCTCATATGTTTGATAATTATTTGATCAGTAATGAGGGATTATTAAAGAGAAAAAATGAGACTCAGAGAAAATGTTTGAATAAACACCTCAGTGATCATTTCCATTGCCATCGATGCTACATGGTCTGGGTCAAAAGGTTTAGAAGACAAATACTGAACCACTTTCTCTCTTTTCTCAATAAAGAAAAAGACACAAAACCTCTATATGCACTTTCGTTTCCTCTAGAAATATTATGAGAGAATAATATGAGTGAAATAAAAAAAAATTCGATGCCAAGGCAGCTCGTAGGAGCTCCAAACAAGACTCCTGAATGCAGGGCTATTAATAATCTTTTTATTTTTATTTTTTATTTTTATGCCATGAGCTTGTTTTTCACTTTTTCCCACTGTACAAGCCGAGATATTAATCATTCCACTAGAGGTGAATTTTTCAATCACTATACATGATTAAATAAGTGTAAGGATTGTCAAATTAATTTCCGATCTTGAATTAGCTGAATGTTTACATAGAGGTAGGTCCATTTTGGTGGATAAGTCGATGGAGAAAGGGGAAGAAAACACAAGGCCTACCAGCAGTGGTACAAGGCCTACCAATACTACTGCATTCACTCAAGTATGCTTTTCCCATCCAAAAGCCATGTTATTTGTGTGATTTATAATTTGGTAGTAAATAATTATTCGATTTTATTTCAGGAAATACCAAGGTCATTTTACCCAGATTGGTCAGCATATGGTTACATGCATGGTTACCATGGGATGATGCCGCCTACATATTTCCCACCGTTTGCTCCTCGTCCAAATGCCGATCCTTATCCGTGGCGAAATGAGGTGATAAACTTTATGATCAGAAAGTTTCTATGTTTAAATCCACTTTGTAAAAGGCTAAATTTTTTATTTTTAATTGTAAATTGCAGCAGCCAACGGAAGGACCGTTTAGACCACCAATTCCCTACCCTTATGCTCCTCCAATTCTTTATCCGGGATGTTCAAGTAATCCTAAGGATATGACAGAACCTATCATCTCGTCTACTAGGCGATCATTATTTTCTTCTGAAAGCAGTACTTGTCAAGATAGCTCAAATGTGAGAGACGAGTTCATTTAACAACAACAGGTATAAAATTATTTGAACTATTATTAAATATTAGTTCTTTTGAGTATTGATATGTGTTATGGTATAATCCAGGAGGCTGATAATTCTATGGAAGAGGAAGTACCATCGATGGTTGAGGAAGTACCAGTTGAAGAAGTACCATCAAGCAGTCATGGAAATGATGATGATAGTGTTATAGAGCCAAAGCCGGGGATGTCATTTGAAAATGAGCATGAGCTTATAGACTACTATAAGCAATATGGAAAACAGACTGGGTTTGGCGTAATGACCCAAAGAAGTAAAAGGGAAGACGATGGGAGTGTTAGATATTTAACACTTGGTTGTGCTCGTGGTGGCAAAGCAATGAATCGTACTTTGAATGTTTCAAAACCACGCTCGACAACGAAGACGGATTGTAAGGCGAAGGTTAATGCAATTTTGCTTGATGGGGTGTTGCGTATAACTACAGTTGAGAATGCACACAACCACGGGTTAAGTCCACGAAAAGCGAGGTTCTTTAGATGTAATCGAGCTATTGACGAATCTGTAAAGAGGCAACTAGATATCAACGACAAGGCAGGCATCAGTATGGCTAAAAGTTTCAACTCATTGGTTGTCGAGGCAGGTGGATACGATAATCTTCCATTTGTTGAGAAGGATGCGAGGAATTATATTGACAAGGCCCGACATCTTAGGCTTGGTAAAGGAGGTGCTTATGCACTTCGTGAGTATTTTGAGAAAATGCATTATAAGAATGATGAGTTTTATTCCTCGATGGATTTAGATGATGATGGAAGATTGAATAATGTATTTTGGGCTGATGCACGTAGTAGAGCAGCATATGGGTATTTTGGGGATGTTGTAACATTTGATACAACATACCTAACAAATAGATATGGCATGCCATTCGCTCTTTTTGTCGGTGTTAACCATCATGGACAATCAATTCTTTTTGGAGCCGGTTTGATTTCAAGCGAAGATACTGATACATTCGTTTGGTTATTTGAGACTTGGTTGAAATGTATGGATGGGAAGGCTCCGAACGCTATTATCACTGACCAAGACAGGGCCATGAAAAATGCCATAGCAATAGTCTTTCCGAAAACTCGACACTGGTATTGTTTATGGCACATAATGCTAAAACTACCAGAGAAATTGGGTTCCCATTCTAAATATAATGATGGTTTGAAGTATACATTGCATAAATGTGTATATGATTGCCAAAATTCTGATGAGTTTGAGAAGTCGTGGGAGGCGATGGTTGATGCGTACAATTTGCACGAGAATGCATGGCTTCAAAGTCTATATAGTGAGAGAATGCATTGGATTCCTGTATATCTAAAAGATACATTTTGGGCTGGAATGAGCACAACTCAGAGGAGTGAGAGCATAAATGCATTTTTTGATGGTTTTGTGCATTCGAGGGCTACGTTAAAAGAGTTTGTTGATCAATTTGACAATGCACTGAGGAAGAGAGGAGAGGCAGAGATGGCAGCGGACTTCCACTCTTTCAACTGCAATATCCCATGTATAACCCATTTACCTGTGGAGAAGCAATTTCAAGATTTGTATACTAATTCAAAATTTAAGGAGGTACAGTCTAAAGTAATGGGGATTATTTATGCTCATTGTATTCTTATCAAGACAGAAGGGGCAATTTCGACATATGAAGTTAATGACCAGTTGCAAGTTGAAGGGTCCGTTAAAAGAGTTACATATATGGCATACTTTAATGAAGAGGAATGTGAAGCAAAGTGTATGTGTAGACTATTTCAGATGAGAGGCATTTTATGTAGGCACATTATTGCTATTTTCTCAGTAAAGGATGTCCGGTCGGTGCCTTCAAAGTACATTATGGACAGGTGGAGGAAGGACATTAAGCGTAGATATGCTATCATTCAAAGCAGTTATGATGATTTGAGTTGTAAACCATCTGCTATAAGGTATGCTAATTTGGTTAAGTTATGCCTCGAAGTTGCCACAAATGCTTGCGGGGATGATGATAATTCAATGGATATGACACAGAAGTTGAAGACAATGAATTCGATTTACACAAAAAGCAAGGCACCAAATTTACTTGCGGATACTACTACTGAGGTTGAGTATATTGAAATGGGAAGTTCGAAAAAAGTATTAAGTCCTCGCATTGTTAGAGGTAAAGGGAGGCTTCCATCGAAAAGGAAGGCACCAGAAATAGAGAAGGTTATAAAAAAGCCACAACCTAAACGTAAACAATCTGAAACCGGTGCCAAGAAGAAGAGGAAAAATGTATATAATTTCTTTGACAATTCTTATACACTGTTGTTAATTAAATCTACATTGCATAATTATGTATGGTTGAATTGTAGGCAAGTAAACTTCCGGATGAGGTATTGAGTGGCGCTGCAGCCACGGATGAGGTCTTGAACATGAGTGGCAGCGCGGGAANAAAAAAATCTTTGAATTGATACCAAAAAAAATGCAGATAGCACAACAATAAAGAAGTATTATGAGGAAAAATTGAAACCCTGGAATAAAAAATTAAGTAGAGAATTCACTGACCTTCCCCAATGATCGTACAAAAATGAATCACTGTAGAAACCAGACTTTTTCTCTTTATCGTTGTGTGCTTCTCTTCCTAATAGATTTGTGTCTTTCGCGATTGTGTGTTGAAAGGGGGAAAAATAGCTAGGGTTTGTTAGAACAAAAATAAATTGGTATAAATAATAAACATTTTTATACTTCTTTTCCAAGTTTAACTCTAACTCCAAGCGATAAAAAAGGAAGGGTGCGTAGTGCGCACAGAGTCGTGTATTAAAGCGTTATCCCATTCGTCTGGACTCTTGTGTTTTTTTTTGGGTCCTTCTTCTTCCTTAAAAATTGCAATTAACTGAATGAATCACAACATGTATCTATCGAATTTTAATATTTAACCTTTAGGTTAAATTTAAGAGAAAGTCTAAATGCAGTCTCCGAACCGGGGCTTGGCTGCGCACACCTGACGTGGATGAAACGATTCGTTTCATTTAAAGTCAAATGGACAAAACGGAAATGGCAAAACGCATCAGACTTTTCTTCTCCCCAGACAAAAACTTTTCCCCTTCATCCCCATCCCTTTCTCTGTTACCCCCTTCCCCAACGCACGATCTCTGTTACCCCCTTCATCCCCATCCCCAACACATCTCTGTTACTCCCTTCAATACGAAAATCGTTCCTTCCTCGCAACCTCCTGAGCTCTATCCCCTTACTGAGCTTCGTTCCTCTCCGTCCTAGTGAGCCCTAATTTAATCCCCTTCGTGCAATCGTCCCCTTCCAACAGAGGTTTGTGCTCTCAAGGTGCAATCGTCCCCTTCTTGAAGTTTTTTGTATTTTCTTGTTGACGATAAAAATGCACTATCTGTGTTGGGTTCTGAAATTTGAGGGATTATTTACATTTTTTCTTTTAATGCAATATTTGTTGGGTTATGAAATTTGAGGTATTGTATGTGTGTATTTTTATTTTTTATTTTTAATAATGAAGTTCTCTTCAATATTTGTTTGGGTTCTGAAATATATGTTCATGAAGTTTTTTGTATTTTCCTGTTGACGATAAAAATGCACTCTGTGTTGGGTTCTGAAATGCACTCTGTGTTGGATAAAAATGCAGTCTGTGTTGGTTCTGAAATGCACTCTGTGTTGGATAAAAATGCACTTTGTATTTGCACTCCCTGTTGACGATAAAAATGCACTCTGTGTTGGATAAAAGTGCACTTTGTATTTGCACTCCCTGTTGACGATAAAAATGCACTCTGTGTTGGATAAAAGTGCACTTTGTCTATGCACTCCCTATTAACGATAAAAATGCACTCTGTGTTGGATAAAAATGCACTTTGTATTTGCATTTTTTCTTTTAATGCAATATTTGTTGGGTTATGAAATTTGAGGTATTGTATGTGTGTGTATTTTTATTTTTTATTTTTAATAATGAAGTTCTCTTCAATATCTGTTTGGGTTCTGAAATTGAAGTTACTTAAGTGTTGCTTCTTGAATTTCCTTTTGTTGCAATTGTACCTTTATACTGTTTTAATATTTTTTAGATGTGTTTATACTAAAAAACTTACATAAACATATATGGAATTTGTAAAACTTATTATGTTGAGGTTCTTGGTTGGTTACTCTATCTCATTTGTATTTAAGTGTTAACGAAGTGGCTATTTTGGAGTTGCAAATATGATGTTGAAGAGTCTACTCTTACTTCGGAAACAAAGAGTGTTTACATCCACTGTTTTATTTCTATTGCCTTTTGATGCACTGTTTTACTTCTTTTTTTCTTGTCACTGAAAGCTAACCATTTTGATGTAGAAAAGGTCTATCTCGGTATGCTTTCTAAGGTCTTCTAGCTGAGCTATGCAAATTATGTACATCTTTAATTAAGGCATCTCTTTGGTATGCCTTAAGATGTAGAAAAGGTTAAACAAGGTCCTGGATCCTGTTTTACATTTCCTTTACATTTACTATTATAATTTCCTGGATTGGTTGGTTGGTTGGTTGGTTGGGCAGATTATGTAGTCTTGGTTGTTTGGTTGGGCAGATTTTGCAGTTTTGGTTGTTTGGTTGGGCAGATTTTGTAGCATTGGTTGTATGGTTTGCAGTGTTGCAGCTAACATTGGATAAGGAGGTCATGTCTCAATCCCATTCATCATCTTCTTTGGGTGATCGGAAAAATGCTCCAATATGTTTATGTGGATCAATTGCACGTCTCAAAGTCTCCAACACTTCTAAAAATCCAAGAAGACCTTTTTTGACTTGTCCAAACTACAATAAGGAGGTCATCACTTACAACTTTTGTATGCTTTTTAATTCCTACAATTTTTAATGGCTGATTTTTACAACTATTGATTGTTGCAGGGAAAGCCATACTGCAACTACTTTATATGGGCAGATTTTGTAGAAGGGAATGGAAGTCCACTTGCCCGCCCTAAAATAGAATTCCAACAAAAAGATGATGAACTTGAAAACAGAGAGATTGAAGTCACTAGGAGAGAGAATGAAGTCCAACATGCTTTAGCAGAGATCCATAAAGCAAAGGAAGAGATCCAAAAAGCAAAGGAGGACATCCAAAAAAAAGTGTTGGATCCTCTTAATGAACGGGAAGAACTTCAAAGTCAAGTGATAGAGATTAATCATGCACGCATGCTACTATGTGTGTATTGGGGACTTTCTATGCTAATCTCATGTATTTTGCTACGATCAAGATCAATAGAAGATTAAATTTGTTAGGGACTTTTTGTATGTTGTTAAGTTTGTTAGTGTTCCAGTTTAGCTAGACTGGTGACTTGTAAACATTTGCATTATGATGCATCTTATCAACTTTGTAATATGCATTTTATTTTTCCAACTGTACCAGACTTATGATCCCTTGAATATAACGTATTTTCCAGCAACTTTGTTCCTTCGTATTTTCCAGTCCTTCTTCATTAAACCATCAAAATAAGTACAAGGTTCTGTGTACTTTATAAATTCATCATCAAATACACAAACAATCATGCCGACCATGGATTTGGGACCACAAAGAATGACAAATACTAGTAAGTATCAAATACAAACAACGACCACTCCTCCACTCATGCCGACCACAATGCCATCAGCAACCACAATATCCTTAACAAAATACCGGATAAAATGCCAATGCAACCATCAATTGTCAATAGATGTATGATGTTGAAGATCCACCAGTAACCAAATAAAATATACATAAAAATTAGAAATAAAACTCTTCAAAGTCAAGTAAACAATATATATATAAAATACTGCATACATTTGTAAGGACACTTTGTTGTGTGCCAAGAAGTAAGACATCATCTGCTGTTGCTGCAATGCCGCTCATGTTCAAGACCTCATCTGTGGTTCCCGCAATGCCACTAATGTCCAGTACCTCAACTGTCGTTCCCGCGATGCCACTCATGTTCAAGACCTCATCCGTGGTTCCCGCAACGCCACTCATGGTCAAGACTTCATCTGTGGTTTCCGCGACACCACTCATATTCATCACCACATCTGTGACTAACAAATAGATATGGCATGCCATTCGCTCCTTTTGTCGGTGTTAACCATCATGGACAATCAATTCTTTTTGGAGCCGGTTTGATTTCAAGCGAAGATACTGATACATTCGTTTGGTTATTTGAGACTTGGTTGAAATGTGTGGATGGGAAGGCTCCTAACGCTATTATCACTGACCAAGACAGGGCCATGAAAAATGCCATAGCAATAGTCTTTCCGAAAACTCGACACCGGTATTGTTTATGGCACATAATGCGAAAACTACAAGAGAAATTGGGTTCCCATTCTAAATATAATGATGGTTTGAAGTATACATTGCATAAATGTTTGTATTTGATACTTATTAGTATTTGTCATTTTTTGTGGTCCCAAATCCATGGTCGGCATGAGTGTTTGTGTATTTGATGATGAATTTATAAAGTACACAAAACCTTGTACTTGTTTTGATGGTTTAATGAAGAAGGACTGGAAAATACGAAGGAACAAAGTTGCTGGAAAATACGTTATATTCAAGGGATCATAAGTCTGGTACAGTTGGAAAAATAAAATGCATATTACAAAGTTGATAAGATTGCATCATAATGCATAATGTTTACAAGTCACCAGTCTAGCTAAACTGGAACACTAACAAACTTAACAACATACAAAAAGTCCCTAACAAATTTAATCTTCTATTGATCTTGATCGTAGCAAAATACATGAGATTAGCATAGAAAGTCCCCAATACACACATAGTAGCATGCGTGCATGATTAATCTCTATCACTTGACTTTGAAGTTCTTCCCGTTCATTAAGAGGATCCAACACTTTTTTTTGGATGTCCTCCTTTGCTTTTTGGATCTCTTCCTTTGCTTTATGGATCTCTGCTAAAGCATGTTGGACTTCATTCTCTCTCCTAGTGACTTCAATCTCTCTGTTTTCAAGTTCATCATCTTTTTGTTGGAATTCTATTTTAGGGCGGGCAAGTGGACTTCCATTCCCTTCTACAAAATCTGCCCATATAAAGTAGTTGCAGTATGACTTTCCCTGCAACAATCAATAGTTGTAAAAATCAGCCATTAAAAATTGTAGGAATTAAAAAGCATACAAAAGTTGTAAGTGATGACCTCCTTATTGTAGTTTGGACAAGTCAAAAAAGGTTTTCTTGGATTTTTAGAAGTGTTGGAGACTTTGAGACGTGCAATTGATCCACATAAACATATTGGAGCATTTTTCCGATCACCCAAATAAGATGATGAATGGGATTGAGACATGACCTCCTTATCCAATGTTAGCTGCAACACCGCAAACCATACAACCAATGCTACAAAATCTGCCCAACCAAACAACCAAAACTGCAAAATCTGCCCAACCAAACAACCAAGACTACATAATCTGCCCAACCAACCAACCAACCAACCAATCCAGGAAATTATAATAGTAAATGTAAAGGAAATGTAAAACAGGATCCAGGACCTTGTTTAACCTTTTCTACATCTTAAGGCATACCAAAGAGATGCCTTAATTAAAGATGTACATAATTTGCATAGCTCAGCTAGAAGACCTTAGAAAGCATACCGAGATAGACCTTTTCTACATCAAAATGGTTAGCTTTCAGTGACAAGAAAAAAAGAAGTAAAACAGTGCATCAAAAGGCAATAGAAATAAAACAGTGGATGTAAACACTCTTTGTTTCCGGAAGTAAGAGTAGACTCTTCAACATCATATTTGCAACTCCAAAATAGCCACTTCGTTAACACTTAAATACAAATGAGATAGAGTAACCAACCAAGAACCTCAACATAATAAGTTTTACAAATTCCATATATGTTTATGTAAGTTTTTTAGTATAAACAGCATCTAAAAAATATTAAAACAGTATAAAGGTACAATTGCAACAAAAGGAAATTCAAGAAGCAATACTTAAGTAACTTCAATTTCAGAACCCAAACAGATATTGAAGAGAACTTCATTATTAAAAATAAAAAATAAAAATACACACACATACAATACCTCAAATTTCATAACCCAACAAATATTGCATTAAAAGACAAAATGCAAATACAAAGTGCATTTTTATCCAACACAGAGTGCATTTTTATCGTTAATAGGGAGTGCATAGACAAAGTGCACTTTTATCCAACACAGAGTGCATTTTTATCGTCAACAGGGAGTGCAAATACAAAGTGCATTTTTATCCAACACAGAGTGTATTTCAGAACCCAACACAAACTGCATTTTTATCCAACACAGAGTGCATTTCAGAACCCAACACAGAGTGCATTTTTATCGTCAACAGGAAAATACAAAAAACTTCATGAACATATATTTCAGAACCCAAACAAATATTGAAGAGAACTTCATTATTAAAAATAAAAAATAAAAATACACACATACAATACCTCAAATTTCATAACCCAACAAATATTGCATTAAAAGAAAAAATGTAAATAATCCCTCAAATTTCAGAACCCAACACAGATAGTGCATTTTTATCGTCAACAAGAAAATACAAAAAACTTCAAGAAGGGGACGATTGCACCTTGAGAGCACAAACCTCTGTTGGAAGGGGACGATTGCACGAAGGGGATTAAATTAGGGCTCACTAGGACGGAGAGGAACGAAGCTCAGTAAGGGGATAGAGCTCAGGAGGTTGCGAGGAAGGAAACGATTTTCGTATTGAAGGGAGTAACAGAGATGTGTTGGGGATGGGGATGAAGGGGGTAACAGAGATCGTGCGTTGGGGAAGGGGGTAACAGAGAAAGAGATGGGGATGAAGGGGAAAAGTTTTTGTCTGGGGAGAAAGAAAAGTTTGATGCGTTTTGCCATTTCCGTTTTGTCCATTTGACTTTAAATGAAACGAATCGTTTCATCCACGTCAGGTGTGCGCAGCCAAGCCCCGGTTCGGAGACTGCATTTAGACTTTCTCTTAAATTTAACCTAAAGGTTAAATATTAAAATTCGATAGATACATGTTGTGATTCATTCAGTTAATTGCAATTTTTAAGGAAGAAGAAGGACCCAAAAAAAAACACAAGAGTCCAGACGAATGGGATAACGCTTTAATACACGACTCTGTGCGCACTACGCACCCTTCCTTTTTTATCGCTTGGAGTTAGAGTTAAACTTGGAAAAGAAGTATAAAAATGTTTATTATTTATACCAATTTATTTTTGTTCTAACAAACCCTAGCTATTTTTCCCCCTTTCAACACACAATCGCGAAAGACACAAATCTATTAGGAAGAGAAGCACACAACGATAAAGAGAAAAAGTCTGGTTTCTACAGTGATTCATTTTTGTACGATCATTGGGGAAGGTCAGTGAATTCTCTACTTAATTTTTTATTCCAGGGTTTCAATTTTTCCTCATAATACTTCTTTATTGTTGTGCTATCTGCATTTTTTTTGGTATCAATTCAAAGATTTTTTTTGGAATTTTTCTCTGGAGGTTGATGCCTCTGCATGCTTTAGAATGAAAATATTAATTTAATTTTGTTTAAAAAAATTTTGCGGTTATATGTCTTGATTTAATTTTGCTCGATTTATTTAATTTAATAATGCAATCTTGGCCTTGGATTGAGCACTTGTTAGTTGTTTTTGTACTTTTATTTTTTAAATCTATATGGAAACTGATTGTTTTGGGATTAATTTGTGCATGAACTAGCACCGGTGAGTTTGTATTTTCTTAGTTTATTTTATTCTTAACTGATTTGGGTTTCTTGGATTGTTGGTTCTCTCCAAAACAAAAAAGAGAAGATTACACCCAAACACACATATTTGTGGTTGTTTCAATAAATATTGGCATGTTTTTTTATGTTTTTGAATGAAAACTGTATGACTTATATGTTTGATGTTCAGATTGAAAACTGTATGACTTATACATTTGATGTTTGGAATTACATAAACCGTTTGTAATGTTTCAAATCTTGGGTGGTACAGGTTCTGTAATCTTGAATTTTCCATTAGAATAACAATCATGAGACTCGTTAAGGGGAGTAAAGTGGAGGTACTAAGAAAGAAAGAGGCGACTCCTGCTGAATGGGCTTGTGCTAAGATTATCTCAGGCAATGGGCACACTTATGGTGTTGCATTTGAAGGTTCTTGTGGCATGAGAAGTGAGGCACTTGTGGAGAGAGTGCCAAGGAAGGCCATTAGACCCTGCCCTCCTTCTGTGGGAAGTGTGGAGAGTTGGGAATTTGGAGATATAGTGGAAGTTTTTGATGTTGGTTCTTGGAAAATAGCCATGGTTTTGAAGCTCTTTGGCAGAGATTATTATTTGGCTAGGCTACTGGGATCTTGTGAGGAGTTCAGAGTTCACAAATCCAACGTTCGGGTGCGTCAGTCTTGGCAAAATAATGAATGGATTGTGATCGGAAAGGTGGGCATCTATATTTGTTTTTCTTTGATGGAAAATTCTATACACCACACTACCATCCCACTCTTATCCTACTATGTAAGATGTGACACATTTATCACCATTGGATGATCCTTTATTGGATGATTCTTTATCATCTAATGATGATAAATATGCCACATCTTACACAGTGGGATGAAAATAAGATGGGAGTATGAAGTATAGCATTACTTTTTTATCTTGACTCAAAATTTTTCTCATTAATTCAGTGTTCATATTCAGATGGTGAATTTCTGTATGATATTCAATGAAGAGTTTGCACTTTTAATCTAGAAGTGCACTGTCTATCCTTACCCTTGTGTTGACTGATTTTACATTGACTTTTTTTCACAGGGTTTGGGGAGTTGTGAGGTTGTGAAATCCAATAAACCATCTAGCTCGTATTGTCATCAGATTACTTCTGGAGTTCCACAATTCAATTCAAGAAGAAAGATGCAGGCAGGATATAAATGTTTAACTGCTCAAGACAACACATGCGTTCGAGAGCCTCATACTGTCTCATCTAGGACATTGAAGAGATCTCTCCCTTATTGCTCCTCTCATATTGAACCATATACCAGAAAAATGAGAGGGATCCAGAAAGAGGGTAAATCCCTCTTGCTGAAAAAGGTAGATGCTGTTGCTTGCCCACGAGTAAATCTGGGTGAAACATACATGCATGCTTCCTGTAATAATGGAACAACTGGATGGTTTGAATTGGAGAGGGGAAATCAGATTGGTTCTATTTCTTGTTTCCATGAAAGAAGTTCAGAACCTAATGATTGTGGTAGTCTTGCATCTTCTGTTGGTAGTTGTAGTGTTGTTAGAAACGGTACAAATGAGTTGTCTGGTCGTAATTTATCAGATCCTACTCAAGATGCAGATCCTATTGGTAGTGATGCAGATTCCTTTTATAATTGTGGCGATGAGGAACGAAAATGTCCCCTTTCTATGAAAGAGGATGTACCTGCAAGAATCCATAGATTAGAGTTGCATGCTTATAGCAGCACTCTAGAGGCAATATATGCTTCTGGGCCCTTAAGTTGGGAACATGAAGCTCTATTGACAAATCTCCGCATTTCACTCAATATTTCCAATGATGAACATTTGATGGAGATAAGGAATTTAAAATCAGCTCAAACTAGCATTCATCTTAGTTAACTAACAAGCAAGGGATTTCTTTCCATTAGAATAGGTATTCTAAACTTGACAATGTCCTTCTCGTCATTGTAAGAAGCAGGAGTGGTTACATTGTGTGGCTTCTGGACGATTCAATTTGTAATTTGGAAATCATGTACTAAATACTTTTATACAAAAATGAATATGTCCAGGCTCATTGTTGTGCTCTTTATTTAATTTTTTCTTCTTCATTTACATACACACATATTGAATTTTGGGGTGAATTTATGATATATTTTTCTAAGTGGATGGATTTGTGATATTTAATTATATTCCAGCGAAGATGTTGATTTTTTTTAATCATTAGAAAGGTTTGGCTGACATTTTTTGAGAATTTTCTTGTTGACCTCTCTTATCTGCAGCTCTTGATTATTGAAATCAAGCAATGGGAGTGAAAAGAAAGCTATTTTGTGCTCTTTTGAATAAGCATTTTGTTGTATTTAGTATGGTATTTCTTGATGCCTTCACCCTTTAGTGCTGGGAGTTCTGTTTCAAGAATGCTATTGATGAAACCCCTACTTTTTCCAGGGCCAAAGTTGGAGGCTTGCATGCCTTGCTTCCAAAGGTCTAAAGATGATGCTGGGTTTTGCTGCCTTTCTCTGGGCTTAAACAATTGTGCAAGCACTTCATCCAGGATGTATATGTATGTGTCCGCGTGTCTATTTATAGCAATATGTCATTCCTACTAGTGATCCCCAATTCCAGGATTGGAAGAAGTTCTAGATCAGGACTTCGAGATCAAATATAGTATTTTATTTCCATCCCCGAGCCACTTAGTCTTCTTTTACACATTAAGTGCTCGGCTTTACATCATTGATAAGAGGAGGGAAGAGAGGGGGGGGGGGGGGGGGG